>JAGIQG010000014.1:57989737-58349847 GCA_024679065.1 Sphyrna mokarran
CTAAATGCAATGTTGATATGAAAGAGGAAATGAGAAGCACTTAGCTCTTTTGAAGTTGCCTGCAGCTGTGACCAACATTCCCAAGGCTAGAAAGGGAAGTCCAGCCACGAGATCCTCATCCTGGGGGAAAACAGTAAGATGAAGCTCTTGCACCTAGCCCCAGGAACCTAGGAGACCCTTCCATTGCAGCCTGGCTGCTGCAGAAGACACATGCAAACTGGCTTTATCTCCTTGATTGATCTTTGGGGTCTTACACACGAGCTCCACGATTATCAGGACCTCTATCAAAGCTTACTTTGTGTCAACCTCACTGGAGAGCTGAGTGAATCATGTGAGGGAATTTAATTAGGCTTCAGGCCCCCTGCAGTTCTGGCTGTGAGACCAGTTGGGGTCAGCCTGGCAGGCTGGGAGCATCGTGATAGGTCTGGCACCTGGTGCCAAAACCATTTTTTGGCCAACGCCCAATTCTCTGTGCCAATATGGTCACTGTCTGGAGCTAGCAGGCCGGAGATTCACCCCCATCAATTCAATGGAGACAGTTCAGAGAAGGTTCATTCAGATGAACCCCAAAATGGAGGGACTGTCTTATAGGGAAAGGTTAAACAGTTTCAGAAGAATGAGAGGTGATCTCATTGAAACGTATAGAATTCTTAAGGGACTTTGCGGGGTAAATGCTGAGAGAATGTTTAGATCAGAGGGTCTAATCTCAGAAGAAAGGGTCACCAATTTAAGATTCAGATGAGGAGGAATTTCTTCTCTTAGAGTATCTTTGGAACTCCTTGTTGCAGAGAGCTGTAGGGACAGAGTCCTTGAGTGGAATTTCCCTATCCCACTCACCATGGGATCGTAGCGAGCGGGACATGGACCAAGCAAATGTCCATTGACTTGGATGAATATTTCTGGCCTTGGGCCAGAAAATCCTGTCCTTGTGTATATTTAAGGAAGAGATGGATAGATTTTTGATTAGTAAAGGAATCAAGGGTTACACGAAAAGAGTAGGAAAGTGGATGTGGGCTATGTTGGATCAACCATGAAGCTATTGAATGGCAGAGCAGGCTCGAGGGGCTGAATGGTCTACTCCACTCCTCATTTCTTGTGGCCTTATGATCTTGTCAATCATGGAATCAAATCTCTGCTTCCAATCTTCAGAATCAATATACCCAAAATTCTGACCAACTTATTTTATCTCTTCTGGTGAAAATTATCACGTGGGGCTCCAAATTTCTTTCTCAGCCCATTCATGTGGGAACATATAAACTAGGAGCAGAAGTAGGTCATTTGGCCTCCAGGCCTGCTCTGTCATTCAACAAGGTCTGAGCTGATAGTGGCCTCAGCAACACTTTCCTGCCTGCCTCCTAAACATGGCAAAAAGGCCCCATGTCAGGTAGTGGCAAAAATCTCTCCCAACAAAGTCAGCCGGCAGGAGGGACAGATGCAGGATTTCTGGCCACCACTGGCAAGGTGTCAATCAGTTCATTATTGAGCCAATTGACGCCCAATATACCTGAGCCCATCACAGTTTAATAGTGGCTCAAGGATAAAATAAAGCTTTCCTGATTGGCTGGCAGCTCTCGAGACTTCCACCACCGGGGTGTCAAAGTGCAAGGAAGATCTGATCATGGCCACTTAAATGACTGAAAGGTTCTTGATTGTATTGGGTTCCCACAGTAAACTAAGGGAGCTTCTCTGTCAGTTCACCAAGCAATGAGAGAAGACCCCCATCTACCAGTAAAAGTGATATCTACACAAAATAGTTTGTGCATTTGTCAGTACAACATGCTGAATGTCACATAAAATTGTGAAAACATGGTAAAGACCCTCTCCCAGTCACAATATTAAAAGAAAAGCAGCCTTGGCTTCAAAATGAATTACTGTGACTCATTGCATTCACAGGGACTAATTGCTGATTGAGAGGGAAAGGGGACTGAGCAACGCATGAGGTTTATCGCACCCTTCTTATACAATTGGTATATTATTGTGAACTCAGAGGAATCAAAAAGCTTTATTCAGCATTATGTGAAATATGTTTTGATGATCTAATCATGTTTCTTGTGGATTTAAAAAAAACTTGCACAATTCAGCATAAATTGGCATTTTGTTTAAAGGGGAATGGTGCGGAAAGACTAATATCCTGAGAGGAGGCTGAAATTCTCCAGCCATTCACGCCCCACCACCGCTGCCAGCGAGAAGGGAGAATTTGGCGCTCAGCCCAAGCTCCATTCAGTGCAGTGGGATTGGAGAATCCCAGCTATGGGTAAGGTCAGTGAATCTGGCCCAATGTCCCAGTAAAACCACCTTGAGCAACATGATACCAATTTACTTCTTTGAAGTTATAATGAAATCAGATGAACCAAGTTTAGCAACACTCAGTTGTGCCATTCTAGGATTTTAAAAGAAGGGGATGAGGAAATATTTAAGGGATTTGAAGTTTTGAGCTCTTGGCAAAGAGTCAGGGTGGCACAGTGGTTAGCATTGCTGCCTCACAGTGCCACGAACCTGGGTTTGAAATTTGGGTCAACGTCTGTGTGGAGTTTGCACTTTCTTCCCATGTCTGCGTGGGTTTCCTCCGGATGCTCCGGTTTCCTCCCACAATTCAAAGATGTGCCTGTTAGTTGGATTGACTATGGTACATTGTCCCTTACTAAGAGGAAAACTAGCTAGGGTAAATGCATAGGATGATGGAAATAGGACCTAGGTGGGATTATGATCAGCACAAATCCAATGGACCGAATGGTCTCCTTCTGCAGTGCACAGATTCTATGAATTTGACAGGATAGATGAAGCAATAAGTGAATTCATACAAAGTGATGTTTTCACCAAGGAGGAAAGATATGCAAAACAACATTTTTGGAGCCTAACGACAACATACAGTCGCTGTGACAATTGTGATAAAACCATGTATTTTTAAAATTAAAATGACTTAATTTACTCAGTGGGCTGAATCCACAGGATAAATTTTTAAAAAACTGACAACAGTATTTTTAAGCGACCCAATTAGCAATTGCCAAAATGGCTCAACATTTACATAACTTCATCTTCCAAATTACAAAGCTATCAGAAAGTAATCCACCAAAACAATCAGTTTAAATTATGGTGAATGGCCCATTCTCTGAATTAATCAGACATCCAGATATAATCTGTTTAGGTGGGTGAGTATGGATCAAGCCATTAAACTCATGCAAATTGAACAGTGGGTCCAAGCTGAGAAGGGGGCTCCACATGATCATTTTAATTATATCGCTTTGAACAGTGCACCTAGAAAGAAGGCTCCCACCTTGCTGTGACCATATACATTAACTACCTTTTATGTGAATAAAGATTATCTGATAGCAAGGTAAACCTTTGTGTGAAAAAGACACTACTTTTCCAGAAACAGACAGGGCATGAGTTGGTAACAGTGAGAAGGGAACTCATGGTCCCTCTTTCTTTCTCCAGCCAGGTGCTCTGTTGTATTTGACTGGCCAAATGCCATAAACAGCATCTTCAACCTAAATCAAACAGCTGTTGACTCCAGAGGAAAAGACACAGATCATCCATTACAATTTTAAATTGCCTCTGTGCAGAATCTGGAAAAAGACACTCAGCATGGTGTGAAACCATCCAATGCATCAACCTACAGAACATGTAAATGATTGACTTTCTTTTGGACAATGTAACCTATTGAAATAATGTTTTGTCAATGTTGCTTTTAGTTTAATTGTTCTAGTAAGAGTCTTAAACTTTGAAATCTTGTAATCCTTTCAATCATTCATTGGTAGTTCAAATGTATTTTCTATGAAGGTATCAGGCACTAGAGAAATTATAACAATGGACACAAGGATAGGTTTTTTGTAAGACAACACAAGATCATTAGGCCCAAGTAATACTTAGTAAAGAAACATTTTTTACTTGCGTCTTTTGTTCCCAAAGATGTGTGGGGTTAAGTTGATTAGCCATGATAAATTGATGCTAGTGTGGGGGGATTAGCAGGGTAAATATGTGGGGTTGCAGGAATAGGGCCTGGATGGGATTGTGGCCAATTCAGATATGATGGGCTGAACAACCACCTTCTACATTATAGAGATTCTATGATTCTCGTAATCTATTTGTGTGGAAATCTTTGTGCTGCATCTGGGTTTGAGAATAGGAGCATTTATATTATTTTTTATCTATCGGGTATTATGGAAAATAAACACAATTTCCTTTTCTCTTAAAGCTTAACAACAACATTGCTCCAATCAGTACTTAGGGTATCTAAGAAACAAAATTTTAAACATTATGCTTGCTCTTTAAGATCTGAGGAGAAAATTACAAACTTGATCATCCCAATGCTTCAACCCATTCCCAGCTACTGAGAATTGTTTTGGAGGATGGAAATTCGGATATGGTAGGGCAAAATCAAATTGGGATCTCATTATACAACTCACTGAGTTTACATTTCATTGGAAATAAGAAGCTCTACTTGCAATTCAAAAAGGACTGTTGTACCTCTATGTTGAAACTGAAAATAAAATCATACCTCATCATTAAAGATGACAATATAACATATCCTTTATCCAATTAAACAGAAAAATTATAATTTACATACATCCACAGCAAAATAATGTAAATAGATGGTTCTTTTTTCCCTAGTCTTATACTGCACTTAATTGCAATTTGCCGAACTGTGATTTACTTGAAGGAGTGTTGTGGATGTACATTTACCACTTGACCTTGCAATTAGCTTGCAATCTAAGATATTTTGGTATCCTGTAAACTACTAGAATTTTAATGTTGGATTCAATACTCAGAAGCAAGGCTGTTAAATAATTACAGGTAGGCTGCATATGAAATTGGAAATGTTTAATGAATGGAAAAGACTGCTGCAAAATATGCGGCATTCTAAAGTACTCAGAACAATGTTGAATGAATTGAGTTTGCTGATGTTACAACTGCAGAGGGGGCACTCCACAGGTATGCAGTTGCTGTGCCAATAATATCAATGCCAGCAAAGTTACATTAAAGATGGCGCAGACCAAATTCAACCAAAAACAATTTCCTTGAACAGAAAGCTGCAAACAATGCTGTAATCCTCCTCTGTAAGAAAAAAATTGCCATTTTTAAATTAAAATTGTAATACTTAAGCAGATTGAATATCGGATAGGAGAGACAATGGCCTAGTGGTATCATTGCTAGACTATTAATCCACAAATTTGGCTAATGTTCTGAGACCTGGGTTCAAATCCCACCATGACAGATGGTGGAATTTGAATTCAATAAAAAAATCTGGAACTAAGAATCTACTGATGACCGTGAAACTGTTATCAACTGTTGGAAAAACCCATCTAGTTCACCAACACTCTTTAAGGAAGGAAATCTGCCATCCTCACCCAGTCTGGCCTACATGCGAGTCCAGAGCCATTGCAAAGTGGTTGACTCTTAACTGCCCTCAGGCAACTAGGAATGGGTAATAAATGCTGGCCAGCCAGTGATACCCATGTCCCATAAATGAATAAGAAGCTAGATTATTAACCATTTAAAATGTGTGATGTTGCAAAAAGCAGTTCTTTTCTGATTATAATTAAAGACTAACATATACTTTGGCAATTTAAATAGACAGCCTGCTTCTTTACTTTGTATCTACTCATTGTTGCATCTTCCTTGGGGAATATGAGATAGAAAACGTACGGGGCAGTTTCCGTTGTGGCTAACTGATTCTGTAAGCACAGCAGTGAGGACTTGGGAGAGGAACAGCACTTGAGAGATATGGGGGAGAGGTCTCAGGCTAGTGGTAGACTGGATGGCGCAAGTGCAAACCAGAATTGGCATCAGCTGATGGGCACACGTGTAATGCCAGCATGGGAGAAATGGTGAGTGCATGCCAAATGCACATGTGCATCTGTTCCTGGCACTTGGTCAATCAGCATCAGGAATTGAAGTGTTCTTATTAATTTTGCCCACAAAGGATAGATGAAGTGGAACTATTTCCCCATTTTATATATCCAACTGTGTCAGGCACTTTCACATAGGATATTCTTAGATGCAGGATTAAGCTCTCTAAATTTTGGTTCAGGAAAGTCTCAGCTTTAATGTTTGAGTAGGGTCCCTACAATATTTTCCTGTTTAATATACCATCTATTAATGGACAGATTCAAAATGTTCATTAAGACTGAAAAGCTGCAATTTAATGATCCCACATTACGCCTACAATGAATCGGTTAAACATTGCCCAATACAGTTTCAAATATGAAATCTTACAGTTCCCACACTATGGAGATGCTTATCCAATTAATCTGGTCTTGATTTGAAGCCAGAGACTGAGCTTTTAGGCTGGATTCAGGTATGGGGCAGGCCACCATGTGTGTTCTTCATCCCCACTCTGTTCCCAGGTCATTTTCCCATCAGCTGGATGGGGATGGCTGAGCTACTCACCCACAAGCAGAACCATGGAATCCCTATAATGCAGAAAGAGGTCTTTCAGCCTATTGAGTCTCCACTACCCTCCAAAAGAATATCCCACTCAAGCCCTCCCTTTCCATACTATTCTTGTAACCCTGCACATCTATCATAGCAAATCCACCTAACTTACACATCCCTGGACACTAAGGGGCAATTTAACATGGCCAATCCATCTAACCTGCAGGATTTTGGATTGCAGGAGGAAACCAGAGCACCTGGAGGAAATACACACATTCATGGGAAGAACGTGTAATCTCCACACAGACTGTCATCAAAAGCTAGAATCAAACTTGGATACCTGGCATAATGAAGCAGCAATGCTAACCACTGTGCCACTATAGAGGGTAATAGACTTATCTAACTAAGGAAGTGGTATGGCGTTTTGTTGGAGGTTGACTGGAATTCTCCATACAGATTCTTGATTCCCAGAAGCATTGTGAAACAAGGCAGCTATCTGGAGGCAGCCTCCCATCAGCAGACTGGGAATGTTAGTGCACTCGGCTGGCTTAAAAGCCCTCAATCGCTACCTTGGTTACAGCTGCAGGCTGCCTTGCTGTAGAAGGGTTCTGACCCTGCAATAGCAACCCGAAGAACTTGTTTCATTTTAAAGTTAAGAATGTTATAAAGAAGCACCTGAGAACTGTGGTGTCTCCTCCTTCTCTCATTTACCTTGAAAGGCAAATTGTTGCTCTTTCTGAGTTGGATGTTTCCCTATTGGCACCCATCATCTTTAATTAACCCATCCTTTGGCTACTAATTAGCCAGTTGAGGGAAAGTCACAAATGAATGACTGTTTTCCACACAGCATGGCTTCTGACCTCCACTTGAGAAAGTAACAATCAGATCCCGAAGAGTTAACAAACAGCCAGATCAAGCCTACAACAGAGAAGGGGAATTGGTTTTGAGCAGTAGCACAAAATGGAAGAAAGTAAATCACCATCAAATTCAATGATAAGAAATTTGGAGTGGAAACGAGGCAGCCATTTCACAATTGCCCATTTTGATTGACTAACTTAATTCCCACTGGGTCACAACGCTTGGCCTAATACTTCCATTCATGTAAAAAGGAGCAGGATCCACTGATTTACCTCTTTAGAACTGACACACTCTATAGGCTTGTACAGGAACATTTACTGTACTTTCAGAATGACTGTCCAATATCTCCTGCAAACGAAGACACCTTAACATTCGTTTTCTTAAGTGACTGAAATTGTTCTGTGGACAAGCTGCCAACGTGATACAATGGCAGAGGGGGTAGCACTGTTACCTCATAATGCCTTGAACACAGGTTCGATTCCTGGCTTGGATTACTGTCTTTGTGGAGTCTGCACTTTCTCCCCCTTGTCTATGTGGGTTTCCTCTGGGTGTTCCAGTTTCCTTCCACAGTCCAAAAAAAGTGTTGGTTAGGCACATCGGCCACGCTAAGTTCTCCCTCAGTATGTGCCGGAGTGTGGCTAATTAGAGGATTTTCACAGGAACTTAAATACAGTGTTAATGTAAGTCTATTTGTGACAATAATAAATCAACTTTAAACTTTAAATTCTGACTATTCGTGCCAGCTGCCCTGAAGTTAGTACCTTACCAACATGCCCTGATGTTGTTCTAGTTATCAGATTTTGATGAATGGTGAGTAGATTTACATTAAGTTTCTATTAAAACCAACATATTCATTACTGTAAACAACCTGTTTTAATACCTGCAAAATACATTACAAAATCTAAGTTCATACAAAAACTAGAACTTTGCTTCCCTGAGAATTGTATTTCTTCATTTACCTTTGTATCTGAATCACATTATCCATCACTTTACTGCACACATCGATCATGAATGCATGATTTTATTATTGAATTTGCTCCAAATTTGATTTGGAAGCAGTCTTATTTTCCAGAAGTAATGTGTGGGAATCTGATACAAAATTATTTCTCCATAAGTTTATATGTCTTACTCTTTTTAGAAAAGGTTAAAAAGGTGATAGTAACAGAAATATTGATGGTGAATAGTTCCAGGGCAGTTATGATGCTGGGTCACGATTGGCATTGAATGATGCTAACAGTATCCATGACCACCATACCAATATTGCCAAACTTAAAGTTTATTTAATAGCATCACAAGTAGGCTTACATTAACACTACAATGAAGCTATTGTGGAAATCCCCTAGTCACCATACTATGGTGTCTGTATAGTACACTGAGGGAGAATTTAGCATGGCCAATGCATCAAATTAACATGTTTTTTGGACTGTGGGAGGAAACCCACACAGATATGGGGACAATGTGCAGACTCCGCACAGACAGTGACCCAAGCCAGGAATTGAACCTGTGTATCTGGCACTGTGCCATCATGTCACCCCAAGACTTGGAAAGGAATTTGTAATGTTGACTAATTTGTGATAAGCAAAGAGCAACTAGTTGAAAGAAAGAGGACACAAGTACACGTATGGAGAGGACAGTCTTAAATATCAAAAGTTGTCACTGGATTTAATTATAAAGATTTAATTCTCAATAAACAAATGTATGAAAAGTCTTATTTTCTGACTGAAAGATTCCATTTAATACAAGCAGCAAATGCAGGAAATACTCAACAGGACTGACAGCGTCTGTACAAAGCAAGAGAAAAAAACAAATGACCCAATGACCCAGACTTTCTGGTCTGTGAATTGTTGGAGACCAGATATGCAACACATGGGAAATTCGAATGCACTGACTCCATAGAAATTGCCCGGCAAGTTTGAACTTTCAATGTGCAATTCTCCTGTTTCCCAGGACCCTCCAAAAAGGCTGTGATGTGCTATGTTCTATATTACCAACTGTGAGTTAGAGTCGAAGATTTCATGTAGTTCCAATTGAATTGTCTATTATCCAGGAAATGTTATATAGAAAAGTTCTAGCTTAACTCCTGGGTACTCAGAAACTGACTTCATCAAACATTCAAACTGACCCTGTGACATTGTCCTCAACCCTGACACCCCAACTACCCACCCTCAAACTGACCATCCCTCATGACCAGACCTGATACTTTTGTCCAACTAAATGCTTTGGGACCTCTAAATAGTTGTCAGAATATGGCAGCGAGCACAGATTTTTCTCACTGCCCTCTGCATGGATCCCTGCTCTGTGGGTGTTCTTCTGCACGCTGGATCAGAAGTTTGGCCAGAAAGATCAAATCCAAGTAAGTAGGTAGTTTTCTGTCTGACCACCATTGGACAAAGCGATTCCAATTCTGATCGGAGGATTTGGGTCAATGTTTCATGTCTGTGATCTTTCATCAGAACCAGAACCTGAAGCATTAATTCGAGTTGTCACATCACAGATGCTGTCACAGTTGGTGAATATTTCCCACATTTGCTGCTTTTGCTTCAGATTTCCAGCATCCATAGTGTTTTGCTTTAGAGTGATTCTAGTTATTGGGTTTTACTGTAATCATGTACCAAGTCAATAAACACATATTTAATGTGCAAAGGGTTAAATAAAAAAAATCTTGGAAAATCATGCAAATTTATATATTTCATGATTAGTCATGAAGGCAAATAAACATCAATGGCACAAGAGTTGGTAATTTGGCAGTTAAGCTCATGTGGTCTTGGTTACACAAGAAGGTAGAGAAAGCCTGGGGGCAGAATATTCCAGTCCTCCAACCAGGAGAGTCATGGCAGGTGGTTCACAAGTCATACAAAGGTCCGTTGATCTCGGGTGGGATTTTCCAACGTTTGGGCGAGTAAGGTTGTAAAATCCTGTGCTTAGGCTTTCAGAGTAGATCACTTGAAACTTTGCACATCAGTTTTTAGTTTAGGTGACACTAATGTCAGTTTTCCACAATAGACTTGGTGCTTGTAAGTCCTTTTGGGAATGTGGTTTTCAGTCTGGATTAGTATTGACTGATAGCAAGGAAGTCGAGTTTCTGTTGTTCTTGCAGCTGACCAGGAATGGATAGTTTCACGAGAATCCTCATTGAATCCACTTTGCATCATTTTGTGTCCTGTGAAGTGACTCCTGATTCTCACACAGTATTGATGGAATTCTGTATTTCAGCTATTCCCCCTGGATTGGAAAAAATAAATTGAGGATCACGATTACTTGCCATTGTACAAGAATGGTTGGCATTTTTAACTGGCGATTGATCCTCAGAATCTGTTAAAGATGAAGTATCATCTGCTGTGATGTCAACGCCTTTCCAATGTTTGATTGTTTGAATGCGTTGCTCTCTATCCAATTTGTCCAGTTGTCGCGCTTTGAGTACATGAGATGTAAAGACTGTTCCTTGAAGGCCACGAAATAAATACCTGAGAATATAAATAAAGGCATGCTGACTGTGTTTGCAATGTGTTAAAAACAAATACTATCAAAACATGTTTCAGATTTAACTCCAATGCTGTAAATCTATGAAGTTTAAACCAGCAGAGTACCACAAATTTCCATTGTCAAAGGAAGTTCTTTTTTCTAATATTAAACTGGAGAATTTCCTAGGATAGATGAGAAAGCCCAGCAGAACAGAAGATAATTAAGTAGTAACATTAGCCCTCAAAAATGGGTAGGTTTGGATCAAGTGGGAGATTAAAAACATTAACAATCTGAAACAGGAACCAACCTGCCTACTTTCAACTGTGGTATTAATTCACTCGCAGGAAACTAGTCGGTCATTAACACTCTTTAACAGGCTGTGTCTCATTTTATGCTGTTTCTATTTAAAACGTGTGGCAGCCACGTCTCCTGGGCCCCAGGAAACAGGTCAAATTCAAAAAAGACTAGACCTATTAGATAAGTGCCTTTACAGCCCTGATTGTGGGTCAGAGGAAAGTTCAAGGGGTTTCCCCACAGGTCCAAAGAACTTGCTCATAAACTAGTTCCATGATCTCTTTGTAGTAAACCCCAACCCACCACCATGTCCCCAATGGTCACCAATCGCTACTGTGATCATTGATTTTCTCTATTTCAAAGACCAAAAACAGCATAACACTGAAACAAGCTCTTCAGCCCACCAAGTCTGTACCAACACAGATGTCTCTTCAATTTAATATTTTCATGCCTTGACATGGTCCATATCCCTCTATTCCCTGTCTATTCATGTATCTATCCAGACACCTCTTCAACATTGCTAAAGGATCTGCTTCCACCACCTCCTCCAGAAGTGTGATCCAAGCATTCACAACCTTATATGTGAAAAACTTGCCCTTTACATCTTTTAAACTTTCCAACTCTCATTTTCAACCTATGTCCCGAATAATTGACCCTTTGACCTTGGGTAAAAGAATCTGATTATCCTCTCTATCAAAGCCTGTCATAATCTGTAAACACCTATCAGCTTCTCCCTCATCCTCCAATGCTCCAATGAAAACAATCCAAGTTTATTCAACATTTCTTCATAGTCCATATCCTCTAAACCAGGCAACATCCTGGTAAATCCCCTCTGCACTCTTTTCAATGCATTAACATTCTACCAACGCTTACATTTTCTTCTAAATCATTTATATATATTACAAACAATAGAGGTCCTAGCACTGATTCCTGTGAAACACTGCTTGTCACAGACCTCCAGTTGGAAAAGTACCCTTCCACTGCTACTCTCTGCCCAAGCCAGATGTGTATCCATCTTACCAGCTCATCTTGAATCCCATCTGACTTCACCTTCTGTATTAGCCTGCCATGAGTAACCTTATCAAAGGCTTAACTAAAGTCCATGTATACAACATCCCTCTATTCCCTACAATTGCTGCCTTTCCTTATAATCTCCCGATCTCCCACCTTGAACACCAAATTCCAACCCTTTTACATCCCATCTTTCCTCCCAATCCCTGACTCCCCATGATCTGCCCCTTGAACTTGCAAACATACAAATTAGGAGCAGAGGTAAGACACTTAGATCATCCAGACTGGCTGATCTGGTTTTCCTCCACCCCACAGAGGCTTTTTCCCAGGATGTTGTGTCAATTACAAGTGGGCACAGGTATGGGGTGAGAGATAGGAAGTTTAAGGGAGATGTGCAGGGGACGTTTTTCACACAGAGAGTGGTGGGTACCTAAAATGGGCTGCAGAAGTAGTGGTGGAAGCAGGCACCTTAACAACATTTAATTAAAGGCATTTGGATGGGTTCATGAATAGGAAGGGAATAGAGGGATACAGACTGAGTAAAGTCTGAAGATCTTATTTTAGTTTAGTTAGGGTACCATGATCGGCGCAGGCTTGGAGAGCTGAAGGAACTGTTCCTTTTTTTTGGTTTTTTTTTAAGATGCTGAAATTTTACTGGCATTATTACTAGCGGCATCTTACAGTTCTGCCAATGGCGCATCTCTGTTTCAGGTTTCCTGCATTGAGGGGTGCATTCAATGGAAAACCCCATTGACAATGGCCGGACCATAAAATTCTGTCAACAACAAACAACACAATTCTTCCTGCTGCTATGAAACATACCACAGAGGAGGAGGAAATTCCCATTTATGTTCAATTCCATTTGTGACATCCACTCTGTCAATATCCCTCAGGATCTTAAAGGTTTTGATCAAATCACCTCTTGTCGAAACTCTAGTGGATATAAATCTAACCTCCAACCTTTTCTCATCAAGCAAACCACCGTTATTGGCATTAGTCTAATAAATCAATAATATCCAGTAACTGAACTGCTCCTAATGCATTTACATTCTTCTTCAAATAAGGAGACCAATACTACACACAACATCCAGATTGGTCTCACCAATACCCTGTACAAGTGAAGCATAACCTTCCCACACATCCACAAAACTATCATCAACTTTGACTGCAATTGGTCCATTCTGCAGAACTTCCTTGCCTGACAGGAAAGCAAGCTTGCCAGTCAGGTTGCCAGGTAGAAAACCTGTTTAAAAACAGGTTTTTTTTAAACAGTTTTTTTTTAAAACAGGTTTTCTACCTAGCAACCTGACTGGCAAGCTTGTTTTCCTGTCAGGCAAGGAAGTTCTGCACAATGGATCAATCGCAATCGAGGTTCATGATAGTTTAAAAAACATCTCCATGACATTTGCTGTTACTTTTCCCTTTGCCCATTGAATATTGAGGCCATTCAGTGGTTAAGACAGTTTGCAATTTTTCATCAGATTTTGACCTCTTTGATTCAATTCTGAGTAGTAATGGGATTGGAACTCCAACAGAGAAAACAGACAAGGTGTGCAATGGGTAACTGATTCTCTGATGCTTATTCGTTGATGACAAAAATTCTTGTGGGCAATTCTAAAATTTAAATTAATTAGTTACCTTGGTAACAGGGCTAGAACTGGCGTGATGAGGCAGACAAGATAGAAGAGTGGATCAGTCATCTGACGTTGCATTATCCAGTAAGGATTTGATGGATGGTTGCAGGTCACACAGTTGGCACAATAAACGAGTGTAACCAAAATGTAGAAGGCTATGCTGCCAATCATTGAAACCCAATGTAACCAAGTCTGTCAGAAAAAAGTTAAAAACGATAAGGCACAGACTATGTTAGAGGAGTTAGCTAGCCATTGATTTTCTGACCTTTGTTTCTGGGAAATGCCCATATTGTAGGCACTGGCTCAGAAAAATGGGGTGAAGCCCATTTCACAGAGTCATCTGTCCTGTTACATTGTCTTAAATTGGTGAAGCTTTCCTAAGAAGGGCAGAGACACTTAAATAGTTTCTCTTTCATGTGGCTATCCTTGTATAACTGGTGGGAAAACAGAAACACCTTGTGTTTTCAGAGAACTTATGAGCCTATGGAGTGTTCCACACAAACACACAACTCATTGAACAGTCTCTCACTGTAGAAATGAGTCAGTAGTTCATGAGTCTCCACGAATGATTGAAGCTCTCACCACACTTGCAGCCCATGTCCCATCATTTAGTGAAATATGATAAGATGTGGCATCCTAGATACATGCCAACCAATGGGATCACATGTTTCTTGCATTCAGTCAAAATAATCTAAACATTAATTCTCGTTCAAGTGTAAAATCTTTCAAAACATCTGGATGCAATTGAACTTTGTGTATTGATCACCAATAGCAGTCAATAGACCTTGGCTAGAAGCCTGATGTGTTGCAAGTTGTTGTTTAATGCATACAGTACTCAACCACTGATGAGCCACTACCAGATGGACCATGTTATAGGACCAGGACAGAGACCTAACATGCTTCAACTTGCAGAATGCTGAGGTGCTAAGGGATTTCGATGTTTCCATTTTTGTGTCATGAAAAGTTAACATTTAATCAAGAAGGTTCATGGAATACTATCCTTTATTATGAGAGAAATTGAACTTAAAAATAAGGATGCTATGCTTTAGTTATACAGGACATTGGTGAGACCACATCTCAAATAATATGTGCTATTTTGATCTCCTTTTTTAAGTAAAGATGTAAATGTACTGGAGGCTGCTCAGAGAAAGTTTATGACATTGAGACCTGCAATGAGCAGGTTGTCTTATGAGGATAGGTGTGAAAGGCTGGGCTTTCTTCCGCTGGAGTTTGAAATATTGAGGAATGACTTGATTGAAGCATAGAAGATTCTGAACAGTATTTGTAAGGTAGACATTGAAAAGATGTTTCCTCCTATGGGTGAATCCAGAACAAGGGGATACTGCTTTAAAATTGGAGGTTACATTATAAAACAGAATGTGGAGAATGCTTTTCTCGCAAAGGGTTGTACCATTTTGGAACTCTGCCTCAGAAAGCAGTGGAAGTGGGGCAACTGAACATTTTTGGGTGGCACAGTGGTTAACACTCTGCCTCAAAGCATCATGTATTTGGGTTCAATTCCCAGTTTGGGTCATTGTATGTGTGGAGTTTGCACATTTCCTGCTGTCGCATGGGTTTGCTCTAGATGCTTGGGTTTCATCTCTCAGTCCAAAGATTTGTGGGTTAGGTGATTGGCCATGCTAAATTGCTCCTTAGTGTCAGGGAGACTATTAGGTTAAATGAATGGGGTTATGGGGATAGGGCCTAGGCGGGATTGTGGTCGATGTAGACTTGATAGGCTGAATGACCTCCTCTGCACTGTACAATTCTATGATTTTTAAGGCAGTGGTAGATAGATTCTTGTTAGATAAGGGAATCAAAGGTTATTGGGTGCAGATGGGGAACTCGACACAAATCAGCCATGATTTCATTGAATAGTGAGCCAGCTCTGGAGGCCAAATTTCTGCTCCTATTTTGTACATTCACAGGAACAGGAAATACTTGCAAACCTGGACTGGGCTGGAGCAATTACCCATGAGGTGCTCTGTTTCATTTAGGAGAGGGTACAGTCGGAAAAAAACGTATACATATTCATGTCTTAACAAAGAATATTGTTTCAGTAATCACTCATCAATTTAGTTATCCTCTTATAAAAAATAATCCAGAATTAACATTTATTTTATACACTTTTGCAAAATCCTTTGAAAGGACAATACATACTGTACAAAACTAATAAAATAAATAATTTGTTCCTCACATAATTGGAATGCGCACACAAACATTTTGAATTGTCACCTATGTATTCTTCCTCACTTTGAAAACTCTTCTTAGCACGGAAAGCAACATTTTCATATATAGGGAGGCTGGCAGAAAGCTGAAAGCATCTGACTGGGTGAAGTCAATAGAGAATAATTCAGGCAGATGGAAAAAGAATACTTGATTCAATCCTGACAAGTTCGCAACAGCTTAGTTCAATTCGAGACTGATCACAATGACATCTGCATGTTCACGGTGAAAAATAAGGGCGTTTTCTCTTTCTTTTACAATCTACAGATGTAAGATCGAAGCTCAGAATTCCTTAATAACAATAGCTCTAGATTTTCTGACATTCACTCTTCTTGATGTGAGTGATGATCTGCAATACGCGCTTTCAGGCGAATTTTTCAGATAAAAATCCTAAGGCCAATCTCTCGTCAGGAGATAACTGCCCATAGAAAACCTATGCAGCACACTGGCTTATTCAAAGACTTAAATTCTATAACATTGCACATTTCATTTTATATAATCACAGAATCCCTATAGTGTAGGAGGAGGCCGGTCAGCCCATCAAGCTTGCACTGACAAATACATCACACGGGTCCTATTCCCAAAATCCCAGGTATTTACCCTGCTTATCACCCTGACATGAAGGGACAATTTACGTTGCTGATCAACCTAACCAGCACATCCTTGAACTGTAGGAGGAGACTGGAACACCTAGAGGAAACCCATAAAGACATGGCGAGAATACGCAAATTCCACATTTTCATTAACAGGATAATATTAATCATCTTTATTAAGAGCATAAGAACTAGGAGCAGGATTAGACCATCTGACCCCTTGAGCCTGCTCCGCCATTCCGTAAGATTATGGCTAATCTCTTGTGGACTTATCTCCACTTACACGCCCACTCACTATAATCCTTAATTCCTTTACTGTTCAAAAATTCATCTATCGTTTCTTTAAAAACATTCAATAAGGTAGCCTCAACTGCTTCACTGGGCAGGGAATTCCACAGATTCACAATAATTTTAATTATTTTCCAAAAATATAGCTTAGGCATCACAATATTTAAAGTCATTTAGCATTCATTTGACATCTATTCTGTGCTGAAGTGACAGACAATTTTATTTTGTTGTTTTAAAGGCAGTAATATCATTAAAGAAAGGAGCTTATCTGTAAATTCAGATTTTACCCAGGTACAAGGTAGTCAGTAATCCAACTTCTTGTGTTATCTTCATTTAGCTTTCCCAGTCAAGTGCATACCTTGCCACATTACCACTGCTTACCTTACTAAAGGAGTGTTACTGTATGAACTTCATAACATGTATTTCTACAATATGTACTTACCCACGTTTTGGTTTCAATTGCCAGGTGTGCTAGGATTGTGAACAGGGACAGAGTGTTCATGGGTGTTCCAAACGTAAAGACGTCAATATTGGAATCTTGATAAGTCTTTAAAATAAAGTATTAAAAAAACAGAATGAAGGGAAAATATAAACATGATCAAAGTTAACAGTAAATAAAATGACCACAGTACTTACAAAGTATGGAACAAAGAAGCAGACAAGGCTCTGATAAAAAGCATCCAGCATGGTGATCAAAAAAGTGCAGAGATTGGAGGCCTGAAGAGAAGTGACAAAAACAAGATTCTGATTTGTTGCCAGAAAGATTTGTACATTTTTTCCAAGCGTCTCTTGTTAATTTTTAATCATCAAAAACTTCCCCCTCCCACTTTATTTTGGCTGTTCTTTTAACACAATATCTTCACCAAGTTAGTACATGATCACATGTCCCAAAATACCTCAGAAAAGAACACTAAAGAAAATTGACAGATTTATAAGAATTGTTTGAAGTAAATCTCTATTTGATATGTTTAATCTATTTGAGAGAGACCGATGTGGTGCTCTTATTTCATATTCCATTTACAAATTCATCGTCATCTAACTTCCTAATTTAGAACAAGTTTTCAATTAAGAACTGAATGAAGTTTCAGGTGAATAAATATTGGAGCTTCTGGTGAGCAAGATAAAGAAAATTAATTTTGAGCATTCAAAAGTTGAACTATGGGATGAAAAAATTTAGAACAAAGAGCAAAGAAAATTATAGCACAAGAACAGGCCCTTCAGTCCTCTAAACCTACACTGGCCATGCTGCCTGACTGAACTAAAACCCCCTATCCTTCCGGGGACCATATCCCTCCATTCCCATCCTATTCATGTATTTGTCAAGATGGTCCTTAAAAGTCACTGTTGTTTCTGCTTCCACTACCTCTCCCTGCAGTGAGTTCCAAGCACCCATCACCCTCTGTGTAAAAAAAACCTCGTACATCTCCTAAAGAACAATAACTGTCTATCTTTTCACAACCTACATGGTCAAATGTTTCATTAGCCTGGCTCAGTATTCCAAAAGCATATTGCAATTTAAAAGTTAGAAAAATCACTTTATAGTCAGCTCAAGAATAGAGAAACCAACAGAAACCGTGGCTAAGATGCTAAACGAATACTCTGCCTCTCTCTTTACCTAGGAAGCAGACCATAGCAACAGAGGAGGAAACAGTCACTAGAATTGTTCATAATTGATAAAGAGAAAGTATTAGATAAATTCTCGATTCTTAACAGTTGATAAGGCACCAGGACCAAATGATATGCTTCCAAAGGTATTGAAGGAAGTGAGATTGAAAATCCTTAGACTCAGGGGAGGTGTCAGAGGAGAATTGCAAACAGTGTGCTCTTGTTTAAAAAAGGCAACTGCAGATATGATGGGCTGAATGATTTTCTTCTGCACTGTAACAATTCTGAGATTCGGGGAAGTCCAATCCCATGACCGCAATCACTGAGAATGACAAGGGGAGGAGATGGATGGAAGGATCATCCCCTGCAAATTCACCAATCACTCATCATCCTGACTTGGAACAAAAGAACATAAAATCTCTACAGTGGAGAAGACGGCCATTTGGCCCATCGAGCCCACACCAACAATAATCTTACCCAAGTCCCATTGCATAACCCCACATATTTATCCAGTTAATCCCCCTGACCCTAGGGTCAATTTGGCATGGCCAATCAACCTAACCCACAGATTTTTGGACTGAAGGAGGCAACCAGAGGAAACTCACAGAGATACAAAGAAAATGTGCAAGCTCCATACAGCCACCTCAGGCTGGAACTGAACCCGTGTCCCTGGTGCTCTGAAGCAGCAATGCTAACCACTGTGCTGCCCTCTATTCCTTCACTGTCACCAGGTCAAAATTCTGGAACTTCCTTTCTAATGGCATTGTGGAAATCCCTACAAGATACGGACTGCAGTTTGTTCAAGAAGCTATCTCATTAACACTTTCCCAAGGGCATTTAGCAATGGGAAACAAATGCTGGCTTAGCCGTGAATGAAAAGATAAATCAGAGTAAAGATTTAAATGAGGCGTAAGGGTTAAAATGCTACAGGACTAATTTCTGGAGCAGTTGGTGACTTTCTAATTCACATCAGAATTCACAGTCAAAATAGACAAAGGGTCTGATTTTCTGGCTGCGCTCGTTCCAAATCGGAAAATCTTATCCAAGGTGGGGGAGGTATATGATAAAGGGTAGACCTATTAAGAGTATAGAAATGCAGAGGGACCTGAGGGTGCAGGTGTACAAGTCTCTGAAGGTGGCAGAGCAGGTGGAGAAGGTTGTAAAGAAAGCATATAGTATGCTAGCCTTTATAGGAAGGGGTATAGAGTATAAGAGCTGACTTTTAATGTTGCAGTTGTATAAAACGTTGGTTAGACTCATCTGGAATACTGCATCCAGTTCTGGTCGCCTTACTACTGGAAGGACGTGGAGACTCTGAAGAGAGTGCAGAGGAGGTTTACCAGGATGCTGCCTGGTATGGAAGGTCTGAGTTACACGGAGAGATTAGGCAAATTGGGACTGTTTTCCTTGGAAAGACGTAGACTTAGAGGAGATCTAATAGAGGTGTACAAGATTATGAGGGATATAGATAGAGTAAACAGGGTTAAGCTTTTTCCTAGGATGGACTCAAATAGCATGAGGGGTCACCGGCTTAAGGTGAGGGGGGTAAGGTATAATTTGAATGCTAGAGTGAGTTTTTTCACACAGAGGGTGATAGGGATATGGAATGTGCTGCCAAGTGGTGGAAGCAGGCACTCTGGAGTTATTTAAGAGATACTTAAATGGGCACATCGACAGAATGGGAATGGGGGGGTATAGAAAACTAATTTAAAATAGGGATCTTGAGCCTTGGGAGTCCCTGGGAAGTGTGTAAATAGACAATGATATTGATGTAGCTGTTTTTATCCTACAGGTACTTCGGTCCACCTTGTTGTCTAACAAGGGGCATACACGCGATGGGTCGTGAGAGGGCTGCTCTTGGATTTTGAGAGTATCCTAGTGCTTCATGTCATTAGTGTACGCTTGACCTGGACCATTTGATAGGCAACACAACAGTTCAGTGACTATCGTTGTGCTGTGCAGATACATGGATTTGGGCCCATTTCTGTGGGAGTTTACGCAATCTCCCCGTGCCTGCGTGGATTTTCTCTGGGTGCTCCTATTTCCTCCCACATCCCAAAGATGTGCTCTTAGGCTAATTGGCAAAACAAATTCTCCCTAAATCGTCTCAAATTTGGTTTCAATCCATAGATCTATAAACATAGACAGGGATCAAGGGTAGAAGTGGGAACATCAAGGTGGCAGTGTGTGCTCATTGGGCTGAAGGGCATGTTTCCCATGCTGTTTTGTTCTTTGTTCTTTGCCAATGGATTTCTGCATGATCCACCGCTTATCCACTACAATTCTCCTGGCAGACAGAACAGGAAAATCTCCCCTCTGAGTTAAAACTGGATCAGATGGGCGCAGAGGTAATACAGTGGTTACCACTGCTGCTTCACAGCTCCAGGGACCTGGGTTCGATTCCCGGTTTGGGTCACTGTCCGTGTGGAGTTTGCATATTCTCCTTGTGTCTGCGCGGGTTTCCTCTGGGTGCTCTGGTTTCCTCCAACAGGATGTAGAGATGCCAGCGTTAGACTGGGGTAAACTCAGTAAAGTTTTACAACACCAATTTTAAATCCAACCAATTTATTTGATAGTAAATCAGCGAGCTTTCGACTTTTCGTCTTTGTCAGGCAAATGCAGTGTTCTGGCCTCCGACAATCCAAAGATGTGCGGGTTAGGTTGATTGGCCATGCTAAAATTGCCCCTTAGTGTCCTGAGATGTGTAGGTTTGAGGGATTAGTGGGTAAAATATGTCGGGATATGGGGGTAGGGCCTGGGTGGGATTGTGGTCGGTGCAGACTCAATGGGCCAAATGGCCTCTTTCTGCATTTTAGGGTTTTTATGATTTCTTTCTATCAGAATCTTTTGTTAACCATTTTAGCAGCTTGGCTTCCTTCTCTTCTAAGATGCATTCAAGTATATGCATGCTAAACTTTCTTTTAAACTTTGTTTCCAAAATACCTCTTGCTTATTTTTTAAATGAACAGTGCATACTTCAGCAGTAGGGATAGTTTATTTGGCAAAGTAATTCCACTATAATTCTGTCAGTCTTTTATTCTTTTACAATTGGAAAATGACAGAACAACATTCAGGACTCAAAGCTGATGAAATGGATCACTGCTCAAGTCTCAGGGGCAAACTGATCTGGCGAATGTTTACTCATGTATTAGGCAATAAAACTGCAAGCATTAAATTTACCATAGACTGCTGACTGCTTCCATATAATTCAGGGAACTCCAAAAGCATTTCCGCAGAAATATCTTTGTCCAATATTCCGCACATTAGTGGAGGAAGGGAGGTGAAGAGAAGGTTGAAGAAAATCATCAGCCAGTAGTCAATCATTGTTGACCCAGTAAATCCACAGAAAAACTGATACCAGAACAGTAGATTCACATAGGCCTGTGAGTGAAGAAATAGAAAATAGGTTCAGAATGCAAATATCCCTGAGAAAACGGCTCAAAGTTATTGCAGTTTCAAATTATAATTTTATAGGAAATAGGGGAAGTGAAAGATGATGATGTTAATGCTCAGAGAGAGATAATAATGCTTGAAATAGAATATTGCCTAGTTTTATGGCATTGAATCCTGGCATCAAGGGCTCTTTCAAGATATGCTATGAGATGGATGCAAAGTGAAGTCCTCATTATTCTGTCCTAACAGTTTTGCTTCAATTCAAGCTCAATACACTTTGTGTATCACTCTACCATTTTCATTGCTAACATCATCATCTGGTTTGTAAAATTGTTCCAGCAGTTCCCAGACTCAGTATTATTCTAAATTGCATCAGAGTTGTCTTGGATTGTAGCCAACCGTAATATTACATATGCCAATTTAATATTTTTTTTAGACGAAGAAGGCCTTCGTGGAAAAATATTTAAGGCCGCCACAGAGTATGAGCCACTTGATTTATTTTTTGGATAATGTTGGGATATGGAATAATGGCTTGGGCAAGTTTCTGAAGCTGTCTTGTCTGTTGTGAAACTAGTTGTGAGGCCACAACTTCATAAAAAAGTGAGAATTTAAAGGTCCTGCACCCATTATGCAAACAATCTGCTAATGGCTAGTGCCACACACTGCCTCATTTTAAGTACTTTGACTGTCTGAAGGTGATTTTGAAATTCAGTCAACTGATATTTTTAAATTTAAACTATAACATAAAGTTTTATTCTCAGGTGCATTTATAATATTTAGGGCAGAATTTTCCTATCCTCCCATCATGGGAATCATAGCAGCCAGGACATGGACCATGCACAAGTCTGTTGACCTCTGGCGGGATTTCCGGATTTGGAGAAAGCACAGCCGGAGAGTCCCGTCCAAAGTTTGAGATTGAACCTATCAGTACGGCTGTGGAGCTGAAGACAAAACAAAAATGCATGCTTAGATTAATGTTATAATGGCCTAATGATGTGTACAGAATATAAAACAGCTGAATGGACGTCAGCCAGATCAGTCTAGAACTTCAACAATAAAAAATTAGTTTTATCCACTTACCACATTCTTATAAAAGAAGTAAGTGATCATGTTGGCCAGTCGAGTATAGCACCAGTGACCATGTACCAGAAGCAGCTTTTTTAGGTGTTTGAAGTGAGGGATTGCAAAATCACTGGCCATCACAGCCTACCAACAGAGAATACAAGTGGAAACTTCAGAATTTGTTAGATACAATGCAAATTACATAGCTCACACAGCCAAACAGGCCATTCAATATTGCCAGTCCTTGCCAGTGTAAGTGCTCCACTGGAGCCTCCTCCTATCCTTTTATAAACTCCGTCAACAGAACTCTGCATTCTCTTCTTCTTCATGCCTTGAATGTATTATATCTTCATCTCAGCCACTCCTTGTGTAGTGAGCTTCATATTCTCACAACGCTCTAGGTGAAGAAATTTATTTTTATCTTCCTATGTGATTTCTTGATGACAATCTCATATTGATCATCTCTAGTTTTGCTCTTCATCACCAGGGGAAACCTTTTAGCTTGGTCTACTCTATCAGAACATTTCATAATTTTAAAGATCCTTATTATGTCACCCCTCAGCCTTCGCTTTTCAAGGGAAGAGAGGCAGCCTGTTCATCCTTTCCTCACAGGTATAACCTCTCATTTCTGGTATCATCCTTGTCAATCTTTTTAAACCTTCTCCAGTGCATCTATATCCTTTATAAAGATCTAACTGACCGATGAAAAGTACTCCAATATGTTATCAAATTAGGGCAACTCAGTACGAATGCATATATTGGTTTTGGCAGGTTTTCCTACCATGTTATGGAAGTGGAAGGATGGTATGCTAGTCCACTGTATGAATCATTCTTTCAGCAGTATCCATTTTCTATCAGATTAGCACAGGAAGGAAATCCTGTACCTGCATTCCTTCTTGACCAAAGATTCCAATGCCCACATCAGCAGCCTGGATCATGCTGACATCATTGGCCCCATCACCTGCAAGATGAAATACATAGTTGTACATTTCAATACATCCTTCATCAGTTATATACAGATTGATTGGAAACATGTTTTTTGCTGTGGCCTCGTGTTCTAAGAGGGCCAAAACCTGATGGCCACCCTGATGATTCCCCAGTATCAACATTCTGGAGTTGCCATTGATCAGAAACTGAACTGGATTAGTCATAGAAATACTGTGGTTATAACAGCAGGTTAGAGGCTAGATGTCCTAAAGCAAGTACATCTTCTCCTGACTCCCATAGCCTGTCCACCATTTACAAGGCACAAGCCAGGACTGTAATGGGATATTCTCCACTTGTCTGGCTGAATGCAGATCCAATAACACTCAGGAAGCTCAACAATATCCAGAACAAAGCAGCTCATTTGATTGGCATCCCATCTACCACCTTAATCATTCACTCCTTCCGTCACTGATGAACAGTGGCAGCAATGTGCATGACCTATAAGATGCACTGCAAGTACTCAGCAAGCATCCTGAGGCAGCACCTGCCAAATCCATGACTATTATTATCTAGAAGGACAAGAGCAACAGATACAACCTGGCAGTTCCCCTCCAAGTCACTCACCATCCTGATGTGGAAATATATTGCTATTTCTTCACTGTCTCTGGTTGAAAATCTTGAAACCCCTTCCCTAACAGCACTGTGGGTATTCTGACAGCATAAGACTACAGCATTTCAAGATGGCAACTCATCATCACCTTCTCAAAGAATTTCAACATAATATGAACAAAATATTTTTGTTCTGTTGGTCTGGTTCTGCATACTGAGGCTCTACAAACTGCGGATGTGATGGGTAAGATGGGTATATAGGGATATGGGCCAAACACAAGCAATTGAGACCTGCTTAATAGTTAAAAAAGTGGTTGCATTGACAAGTTGGGTCGAAGTGCCTGTTTCCATGCTGTAAAACTGTACGATTCTATAACAATGGTGAGGTTGTCAACAATGAAAGTGGACAGCAACTTCTTGTATCCAAAATCGAGTTTAATTGCATTTGAGGGAACATAAGTCATAAACAACTGTTTGGAGTAGGAAATTCTTTACTAGACATTTAAGTAAAATGTATACCTATCGCTAGCGTCATGACCTTTAGATGATCTCGGACTAGCTTGAGTACCATGCTTTTCTGCAGAGGAGTGAAACGGCAGCACAGTACAGATTGGCAACATTTTGCCAAGTCCAGGAACTTCCTCTGCAGGTTCCCACGGAAGATCGCACTCAAAGTACTTCCATCAATCACTAGACCAAAGCTGGGTTTAAATATAGAGGAAGTGGGGGCCGAGATCGCTGTTAATTTGGACGTGGTGCAATTTACTTCTTTAGTCATTCTAATTTCTTCCAAGATGCAGTCCAGCAAAGATTCACAGGCCTCCTGTTAAATGAAAACAAAGTTTATTTTAAAAAATACAGTTTACAAAATAGAATAGTTATTTCAATGAAATCGTGCCAGAAGTCACTCCAATGGTAGGGAAAATGCGAGAGTCTATGATAAAAGATGCAATGACGGAAAACTTAGAAAAATTCAATGGGTGTAGACAAAGTCAATATGGATTTGTGAAAGGGAAATTATGTTTAGAAAAACTACTAATGTTTTTTTTGAGGACCTAATTAGCAGAATTGTTAAGGGAGAATGAGTGGATGTGGTTTAGGATTTTAAGAAAATCTTTGATTAAGTTCCACAAGAGATTCATGTGAAAAATTAATGCACATGGAATTGGGAGTAATGCGGTGGCATGGATTGAATATAGAAAACAGAGAATATGAGTAAATGGATCTTTTTTGGAGTGGCAGGCAGTGACTAGCAGGGTACCACAGAGATCAGTGCTTGGGCCCAGCTATTCACAATATGAATCAATGGTTTGAATGAGGGAACCAAATGCAGCATTTCCAAGTTTAGCTGATGACTCAAAACTTTGAGGATATTAAGAAGCTTCAAGGTGAGTGACAGGATAGGTACGTGGCTGATGCAGAATAGTATGGATAAGTGAATTTATCCACTTTGAATTGAGAAACAGTATGGCAGGATATTATTCAGAAGGTGATAGATTGGAAAACGTTGATGTATAAAGAGACCTGGGTGTCTTTGTGTGCCAATCACTGAAATCATGCATACAGATTCAGTAAGAAGTTGAAAAGGCAATTGGCATGTTGACCTTATTGCAAGATGACTTGAGCACAAGAGCAAGGACATCTTACTGTAGCTGTATAGGACCATGGTGAAAGCACAGTTACAATATTATGTGCAGCTTTGGTCTCCTTATCTAAGGAAGGATATAGCCGCCATAAAGGAGGTGCAGCAAAGGTTCACCAGACCAGTTCCTGAGATGGCAGGACTGCCATGTCAGGAGAAATTGGATTAACTGGGCCTGTGTTCACTAGAATTTAGTGAAACATAAAATTCTGACAAGTTTGGACAGAATGAAAGCAGGGATGATTGTTCCTCTGGCTGAGTGAGGGAGATGAATGCTGTCTAGGATGAGGAACTGCAGATTTAGGATACAGGTTTGACAATTTAGGACTGAGATGAAGAGAAATTTCTTCATTCAATGGAGTGGTGAACCTGTGGAATTCTCTACTGTAGAAGGCTGTGGATGCCAAGTCACTGAATATATTTCAGAACAAAATAGACACATGTTTAGACTCAAAGGCATGGGGAGATGTGCTTCTTTTAGGGCAAACCAAATAATGGGGACAGTGTGGAAGTATGGCATTGCGATACCATAAGAAGACTCACAACATCAGGATAAAGTACAATAGGTTTATTTAGAATCACGAGTTTTTGGATCACTGCTCCTTCATCAGGTGAGTGATGAAGCAGCAACGTTCTGAAAGCTTATGATTCCAAATAAACCAGTTGGACTTTAACCTGGTATTGTGAGACTTCTTACTGTGTCTACCCCAATCCAATGCTGACATCTCCACATCTTTGAGATTGAGGATCAGCCATGATTACGTTGAAAGACAGACCAGGCTCAAAAGCTTGAATAACTCTAGCCCTGCTCCTACCTTCTATGTTTCCAACTATCTGTTCACATCCAACGCTACAGCACATAGCTGTAATGTGTTGTTAACTATTCAAATAGCATTTGTTAGATCTAGTGCTGGGTATCCTTGGATGAAAACCCACAGGTGACATGCATAGATCTCTGAGGTCCGAGGGTTTGTGTCAGTGCCAGGTTAGGGTGTAAACAAAACAGGTACAGCATCCCTGTGGAACTAGCTATGCATTGCAAAAAGCTTCATGTTCAGCTGCGGCTCTCTTCTAATTATATCAATGCTACCATGAAAACAAAGCAGAATATGCTGGAGAAAATCTCAGGACATGAATGAACCGGATGGGTTTTTCTGACAATTGTTTTATAGTCATCAATAGATTCTTAATTCCAGATTTTTTTATTGAATTCAAATTCCACCATCTGCTGTGGTAGTATTTAAACCTGGGTTCCCAGAATATTAGCTGAGTCTCTGGATTAGTAGTCCAGCAATAATACCACAAGGGCATTGCCTCCCCGTTTCTATGAGTATCAAGACTGATTTCTTAAGAGGCTAATTACAATAAGCACAGTCTAAATCCTTATACTTGCCCTGCTGCAGTCAGGTTTCACATCATCTAGCTGCAGAATCCATTATGAAAATCAATTTAACTCCAGAAAACAAAGACATAATCTGCTGCTGCTATTCAAAGTTCAAGATGCAAAGTTTCCCAGTACATTTCACCCACTGATTTGACATTTACAAGAAAACAGGAGCCACAAATTAATCTGTAATATGGAGCAAAAAGAAAGGTTAGAGAAATGCCAAACATTTACTTGCAAATGTCAACATTTTTTAGGTTAGAAATGACTTTGTTTTTTAAAAAAAGCAGCCTGCCAGTTGTGCATACCTGGTAATGTGCCACCATGTACTACTTTGAAAGGAAAAGATTTGATGCAAACGAAGATTTGTTACGTCTTCTCTTTATGTTACCTACCAATGTCAGAATCTGTTTCCTATAAACCACAGTGGGTGAGGAATGGAAGTTTGGCTCCTGCTCCCAAGGTTAGAATATTGCAATGCATAACTCTCTTCTACATACTTTCAATTGCCATGTTGATGCATTTGTATGAAATACATTAGAGTCACTTCAATGATGCAAGTAGAATAGTTGCTCACTGTTATCATGACAGCATTTATGCATCTTAAGCATAGCTCATTTTTATGTGAAACAGTGAATGGTATATATTTTCAAGAAAGGAGAGGTGTGGGGGTGGACTTATGAGAGATGTGGGCTGAGAAGTCTGGAACTTTGGATAATGTGAAGTCCTGCCAAATTTAATGGCAGGACCTTATTTGTACCTTTCTTTGTTTCCCTGCTGGCTGCTACCCAGATTGAGAGAATAAAACAGTGGCTGGCTGTTGGCTAGGAAGATGAACGCTAGGAGGTCAACAACAAGGTGTGTGTGCAAGAGAGAGAGAAAAAAAGAGGAAGACCACAGGGATGCAGTATGGGCTTCAGAGAAGAGTTATTCTAGTGATTAACTGACCATATTTCTTCAACCTCTCCCATGCTCCCAAGTATGCCCCATGCCATGCTTAATCCCCCGCCAGACCAGCCCTCTGCAACCTTCCCCAATTAAACCAGATGTGGGCTTTTCATGGCAGGACAGGTCAAATTTTAAAATCTAATATTTCCCCCTCTCCCCATGCCTTCACCAACCCATCTTGGGCTTTGAAACTCCCCTTAGTTATTTCCGTAAGATTGTTGGTCTGTAATAAGTATTTAGAGGCAGTCCCTTCACCAAAATTCCTTTATTTACAATTCCAGCAGCAGTACACAGAGTGCTATCAATCAGCAGTCTACATTCGGGAATGCCAGAGACCTGACACCCCTGGTTAAGTCCAAGGAAAAGACTCCCTGATGGTCCATCAATCGACTCTTTAATCGGGATGGCGGGGGGGTCATATTCTGATAGGCCAATCTCAATGGCCTAACTGAAGTCATTGCAGGTAATAAGCTGATCTTAAATAGATAAGAGGTGCAATGTTAAACACACTGGTCAAATACAAATACATAATCTGCTGCTGTATTCAAACTTCAAACTACAGATTTTCCTGGTACATTTTTCTCTGCTGCTTTGGCATTTAAAAGAAAACGGGAGCCACAAATGAATCTCTGATATGAAGGGGAAAAGGAAGGTTAGAGAAAATGCTCGCATCCAGAATCAGGCACAGGCAATCATTTCTATCAACTATTCCCCAAATGAATGTTGGCACCTCATTTCCCATAGACTGCCCAGTGGCTATTGAACTAAAGGTTGTTCTTCACCACAAGCTCTTTTTCTTCTATTGCCCTTCGGGTAGCAACAAAACTCACTCCTGTCACCTTTCTCACTTTGCAGCTTTCAGAGATAACATTAGCTGAGCTCATTGGCAAAAAAAGAGAAACTACAAACTAAGAAATTAATTGATGAGCCTCAACCTCAGGTGAATCTTTAATCTTTTTCACTCCACAGAATTCAGTCAAATTGACCTTGATTTAAAATAAATAATTTACATTACAACTAAGTGACAAATATCTTAGTCACAAAAAGGCCATTGTTACGTTTGAATGATATCCAAAAGCAGGTTTTTATTTATAGAAAATTCACAAATCAAGATGAAGGCTCATAGATTCCATGGATCTGGATATATGCTGAGCAGCATAACTGTCAGGGGTGAGCGTGACTCTACTTGGCTGTTGCGTCTCACGTTAATTTTATCATTTAATTATTATGAGGCACTAACTCTGCTATTCAGCAGGAGGAAGACCTGCCTTATACAACTGCTGGCCAATCAGAAGCTAGCAGCTCTACAGTGCCACCATGAAGAGTGATCAATACCAGTACTGCAGCTAGGCTAAAGAAGAGGTTACCAACAATGGACTGGCACCTAAGGGATAAGAGAAGCTGTAGGTGAGGGAGTGTTGGAGAAGGTGGGAGGAAGGCAAAAACTGTGGAGCCATGGACCTCTGATTGGCACAAAGGATATGGCCACTGCAATCCCCTTCCCCCACCTTCAATGACCACCAGCCTGCAGAATTAAACCTGCTAGGTTTTATGTTGGCATAGGTCCCTCCTACCACCCATTAAATCTGAATGGAAGCAGGCAGCCCAGTTAAGGCTATCAAATCGACCATGGCAGGTACCTGAAACTTCCCCGACAATTCGTAACATTACAGTGGGGTTTGGCAGACTGGCAGTGGACATGCTGCCAATAGCACAACACCCTAGTTGTCACATCCACCCTCCTGTTTTTCCATCGCTGGTGTCCTGTAAAATCTAGCCCCATCTTTACAACTACTAAATTCATCAAAGTTGAAAAAGTCTTAATAATTTGCCTTTTGTTTTCAATACAAGGAAACGCACATAACATAGAGCAAATCTTCAAAGGCAGCAAGCTCCACCTGTTTTGTTAAATTATCATGTCCCAAAAGATCTTAAGCAAATACAGCTGGATTACTGAGATAGCATAATGTTTACATCTAAAATGTATCCTCAAACACTTGAATTTTCAACATCTGTGAATTTGGACATGCAAAGCAAGTAATATCAACAAGGCTGGTGTAAAATTTATCAAAGCACCCACCATTAAAACTGTAGTAAAGTGAAGAAAGGAAGGATCATTGGGTTCCTCTAATAATCAAAATGGATCCAGAATTCTCTCACAGAAAGTGATCTACCTCGTCTGAACCTGTGATTCGTATATTAGTGCTGGGTGGACATGCTGGTTAGGTGCACCAGCCATGCTAAATCACAGAAATCATAGAATCCCCACAGCGCAGAAGGAGACCATTTGACTCATTGAGTTTGCACTGACAACAATCCCACCCAGCCCAATCTCCATAACCCCACATGTTTACTCTGCTAATTCCCTTGACAGTTAGGATCAATGTACCGTGACCACTCAACCTAACCTGTATATCTTTGGACTGTGGGAGAAAACCGGATCACCTGGAGGAAACCCACCCAGACATGGGGAGAACATGCAAAGTCCACACAGTCACCCAAGGCCGGAATTGAACCTAGGGTCCTTGGCACTGTAAGGCAGCAATGCTAATCACTGTAATACCGTGCCATCCCTCATTGTACTTGAACAGACGCTAAAGTGTGACAATTGGGTGATTTTCATAGTAACTTCATTGCAGTGTTAATGCAAGCCTACTTGTGACACTAATAATTAAACTTTAAAAAAACTTTAAAATTAGACTGCTACCAATTACTTGTTCTAAAAGAATCATTTTAATCTGATTTCAGAATTCATAGCACCATGTAACCATGAAAAGCAAAACTGAGTCCAAAGTATTCTTATTTACTAAATCATGCGTGAATTTTACAAACATTTCCAACACAGATCTAATGCAAGTTTAATGTGAAATTAATGCCTTTGGTATAAATCTTTTATAAAAGACATAATAATAAAAGTTTTATCTAGGTCTGCATTTCATTTAGCTTTGAAAACTGAAATAGCTGGAAGGTTAGATTTTAAAAATGAAGCTGTCTCAGCCAGGGCAGGGTGGTAACAAAGACATTCTGATCAATCAGTTGGTTGGATGGATTGGAGCTGGCTCTGGGTAATGGTGCCCTAAGTCCTGGGCTCATATTATTTTATTTCATATCAAACAATTGGGTAGGCAATCCAATGTCAAAGTCTGTGAATATGCAGAGCTGTTTGACCGACCATAAGACACAAGGGAAACAGGCCATTTGGCCCATCTAGTCTGCTTCACTATTCAATGAGACTGTGCAGTCAGGCAGCATGGTCAGTCAGGTTTGGAGCGCCAAAGGGCCTGTTCCTGTTCTGTAATTTTCTTTGAGATCATGGCCGATCTGATAATCCACCACTCCACTTTCCTGCCTCATCTCCGTAACCCTCAACCTCGTACTGATTAAAAATCTGTCTCAGACTTGAATATAGTTAACGTGCCAGCCCCTCTGCAGCAGAGAATTCCTCAGATTCACTACTCTGAGAGAAGAAATTCCTCCTCATCTCCCTGTCTTAATGAGCGACTGTACTGATTTTTTTTTGGCTTTGACTAATTTTTAAAAAAATGAACGGCATTTCTATGTTGAATGCTTCTAGCCAGGTTTTTGAGATGACTTGCTATGCTTCACGCTATTTATCACGTTGAAGTGCGCAATTATTATGGATGTGCAACATTTCCTACGGAGCTACTTATTGGCAGGTTGTGTGACTGATACCAGCTCAGTGGCTCCCTGCTGAGTGTGCAAAGACAGCAAATTAATTCTTTCAGCAATGTGGGGTTAGGTTTGGAATATTTTAAACGTTATAAAAATTAATGAGAGTAGAGGCATTGGAAGAGAAAGGAAGGGATGGTGAAGTATTGTATATGAGATGTCTCTCTTTCTTGTTCGGGGATATGTTTGGCCTTTGAGGAACAGTGTGGCAATGTTTATGTCATACAAAACATGGCAAAGAATTAGCCCAAAAAAATGACAAAGTGTAACAGTGGCAAGAAAATGGGAGTGATGCATGTCAGTGTCTCAGGCGTGTGCCACACTGCAGTCATTCGACACTCAGTGTTTTTCTGGAGAGTAGTGAGTTCTGTGCCATGCCGCGATTGGGAGGGCTAAACACACCAGAGAATCTGGCTTCAGAATACTTCATTTCTGGCTTCAGAAGTTGGTTTTCATTGCCCCGATTTCTTAGTGCACTGGGAGATTCCCTCCATCTTCCCCCTGCTCCACCAACCAACTGATATTGGCGTGTTCCCCACCCCCTCCCCCAACATAGGTCACTGGCATCATGGGGTGGTGAAGGGGGGGGGGGGAATTAGAATCCCCCGATGGGTTCCCCCATTATGACCCCCAACATGCACATCCAGCAGGTCCTCTGATGTGATCCACCTCTGCATAATCCACCAGGCTGGATCTCCCATCATAGCCCCCACTCAGAACCCAACTCCTATCTGGCATACTGATGGGGTTAAACTGGTACTTCTGGGGTGCCCAATTCATGGTGCTTGGTGGCCACTGCTATTGTGCCAGTGGGCATTGCCTGACCATGCCCTGACCACTCAGTTGCTTCCACAGTCTCCGAGTCCCCTGGTGTGGCCATTGCATAAGGTCTCCACCAGTGGACCAGTAGTGATTTGTACCAGTGTGACTTCCTGCTAGAGAGGTGGAAATATTCTGGGATTGGGAAGGAGATATTCCCAGAGAGGGGTGGGGGGTGTGATTTCATGCCAGACTTGCTAATGAGATTGAAATCCAGTCAATCTCATGCAAACTGGCCTAGACGCGGCACAATCTGATTCGTGCCATGTATAAAACCAATTTTGAGGCCTGCACGCTATTCTCCAGGAATGATGCGATTTGCTTCAGGTACTAAGAGGTCAGAAAATCACCGCCCATCCCTCTCCCCCCACCCCAGTATATTTTGTCTAAGGATCACACAACACCTATTTTTTTTATTTTATACCTTCCTCAATTTTTGAACAGAATAGAATATTGCAGGAAATAATTTTCCCAGCTATTATCTAACAGAACAACTTGTGAGCTTTGAAAAGCTGACTCGAACAAAGTGTTCAATAAAACTTAAACATTGCAAATATGAACAATTACTTATTAGTGCTCAGAACATTTCCTATTTGATATTAAACAAATAAAGAACTTGCGTCATTATAATGTGTTTCATGACACATGAAGTGTTTTATTCATAATAAAATACTTCTAAAAGTGTAGTTACTGTTAATAATACAATAAAACACGACAGTCAAATTTGCATACAGCGAGTTTCCACTAATAGCAATGAGATCACTGATTTTAATAAGTTTGTTGAGGGATCATTATCAGCCAGGACACTGCTTCTATGTCCACCCAGAGGGCTATATTTTAATATCTCATCCAATTGAATGTAACTTCAGCAATGCAGCACTCCCTCTGTACTGAACTACCCCAGCTTTGTTCTCAAATCTCTTGAACCTACATAGGCTTGATTCCTCGACCAAAGGAGAAGCTGCTAAATGTTGAGCCACAGCTGGCATTCAGAGCAGTATTTGCACTGAGTTGGGAAGACTTCTTTGAAAATTGAATTCAGGACTCAGAAGCAGAATTCCCACCCCCCATTTCCAACAATTGCCAACGAGGAAGGAGGTGAGGTGTGATTGACACGGGGGGGAACCAAACTCACCACTGCCATTTGAACTTGGTGCTGAGATGAAAAAGACCCCAATTGCCTACAGCAAGGGCCTTAAACCATATTGTGGGGGACACACATGATTGAGTAGATGTAAATGGTCTTGAAGGGTGGGTAAAGTCCATCTAATTTTCATTGTAAGTTTCTTTTCGTGCTTGCTCTTTAAACTTAGAAAATTGCAGCTATCACTGAGTTTTTTAAAAAACTTCTGCTGGACTCCTTTGATTGGCAGGCATAGATTAGAAAATAATTCACTGGAGTTCTTTGCTGATGCTTTCACTAAGGGCTATCATTAAGTCAATATGGATGTTGGGCTTCAGTTTCAAAAGCTCCAATTATCACAGCAGGGGGTGGGGGGGCATGAGGGGTGGGGAGGAGGTGTGAAATATGAGGGTTAGAGGGCCTAACAACTTCTAAAACAACTTGGACAAAGACCCAGCAAGCTGAGCTGGGCCTTCTAACCAGCCTATCTCTTGGTATTAGCCTGCTTCTATGGCTATCTGCATCTATGGCTGCCTGTTCTGCTTCCAGGGATCAGTGGCTCCAATTTTATTTCCCGGAGCAAACAATTGCATTTTTCAAGCAAGAATTCAAAGTGGGTGTGCTGAGTACAGAAATTTCCCAACTTGAATATCCAACTTTGTAGCCAAAATCCAGCCTTCACATTCATTTTATATCACCATACTAAATTATGTCATCTAAAGCATCAAGAAGGTAGGTACTCAAAGATCCACTTGATAGAAGTTTTGTAGTACAAAAATCATCATTCATTGGGAAAGTGATAAATCTGCCAATCCAGCATTGTCAGTCTCCTTGTCTGATTAAAGGTTCAGATATGCAAAGACCCATTGTTCAGCTTTTTATTCGACATGTTCACTGAAACGCTTTGATGTAAGGCAAAACATCAAAGATTATACAGTATAAAACATCAAAGGTGTGCTTCAATTAAAAGGAGCTTACGAAGCTTCCTGGGTCCTTTGCAAGCTATGCGCAAGTGGGCATACATTAGAGTCAGAATGTTAGTGCTGACTAAATTACTTTTAGACTAATTTAATTTGTAGCACTGTTGGTGATAGCAGGCTCCAAGCTCAGCCACAGAGTTCAAAGAGAAATAATTTGCATTTATGTAGCACCTTTTACAACTTCGGGATGCCACCGAATGCTTTATCATCAACAAAGTACTTTTTGAAGTGTAGTCACTGTGGCTCAAGGTAAATATGATACAGTGGGTCTATTGGCTGAGGAGGATTTTCTTTCCTTGGTGCCTAAAACCTCAGCAGAAATACAAAAGCTCTTTATTAACCCTCAGACTGCTTTATTTCCTGGCTGTCGGAAGGCTGAGTGTTTAGATAGCCCCAGGAACTTGTGCAATTACAATATCAGAGAAAGAAAAATTCAAAAGCTGTGAATTGCAACTTCCAAAAAACTGTGTATGCACAATCATGTAAAAACGTAGAGAATTACGGTGCAGGAATAGACCCTTCAGCCCATTATGCCTGAGACAGTCAAAGCAATCAAATTGTGGTCCATAGCTCTGTGGGTTTTGATATTTCCAAGTGCTTATCCAAATGTTTTTAATGTGATCAGTGTTTCTGCCCTAATATCTTTTTGGGCAGCAGTTCCAGAACCTCACCACCCTCTGACTGAAAAACATTTCTCAATTGGGCGATTCGATGGCACAATAGTTAGCATTATTGCCCCATAGTGCCAGAGACTCAGGTTAGATTCCCAGCTTGGGTCATTGTTTAAACTCCACAAAGACATTCTCCTCATGTCTGTGTGGGTTTCCTCCAGGTGCTCCCACAATCCAAAGTTGTATCTTTTAAATGAATTGGTCATGTCAAATTGCCTGAGGTATTAGGGGGTAACTGAGGTGTTAGGGGGACTAGCTGGTTCAATGCACGGAGTTATACGGATAGGGCTTGGATGGGATTGTGATTGGTGCAAACTTCTGCACTGTAAGATGTAATAATTTCTCTCTAATCCTTCTGCTAATTATTTTAAATTTCTGTCCACTTATTGACTTCTCAGCTAAGCAAAATAGGTCTTTCCAATCCACTGTATCTAAGTCCCTTTGTTTGTTGCTTTAATGGACTGAAATCTTCCCGCAATATGCTTGGCAGCCTCAGGCATTCATGATATGATATTAAATTACTCCTGTTTGATTCAGGATAGAGATTTCGGACTCAAGATTTAACTTATGTAATCATTTCAGGACCCAGAAAAGCTGGCAAATGGTAGATCACTAAAAATGTGAGCCTCACAAAAGCATGTCAACTGGAAAATCATTGTACACTGCCTTAAGCTAAAGTTTATGATCAAGCAAAATCTGGCTGATTTAAATGTTCTTGTTGGCACTCTGAATTTTGAAACTTCATCCTGTTCTTTGCCATTGACTTTTTGTCAGAGTGGGAGAACAAATCATCTTGTTTGTTAATATTGAGCCAAGACACAATTAAACTGGATATTCTAGGCAATTTGAACTTGTAAAGATTGTGAAGAGTGATAGCATGAAACAGCTGTGGTGTAAATAAAGGACCACAGATGGCTGGGATAATGAAGTTATCTGGAAATGACAGGAAGTTAGAAGAGAACAAAAACAGACTGAAATGAAACCATATTAAGTATTAATTAAAACAATTTTGTTCAATATTTTGTGTGGGAAATGACTAAATTAGATTTAATAGCATTCTGAAATAATGTTGCTCCTGTTCACCTGAGGAACATTAGGAAAATGGATCAGTTTTGTCTCAACATGGATGGTATGGTGGCACAGTGGTTAGTAATGCTGCATCACAGCACCAGGGATCTGGGTTCGATTCCAGGCTTGGGTCACTGTCTGTGTGGAGTCTGCACAGTTCTCCCTGTGCCTGCGTGGGTTTCCTCCCACAGTCCAAAAGTTGTGCTGGTTAGGTGCACTGGCCATGCTAATTTCTCCCTCACTGTAGCCAAAGGGATATTGGAGTGTGGCAATTAGGAGATTTTAACAGTAACTTCATTGCAGTGTAAGCCTACTTGAGACACTAATAAATAAAATGAAATTTCTTTTTACTGGTAATGTGCACCTTGTCTCATGGTGTACATAAACTTGGAAAAGCAATATGTAGGAATTTCTGGGACTTAAGACAAATCTCTGCCCATCTTTCACACCCATATTGCCTGGCCCTCCATGACTACCCAAGAAACATTAATGGATTGCTATTCATTGGATCACACAGCTATAAAACACTTGGCCTATCATATATGTAAGTCTCTTTACAGTAGCTATCAAAGTAATCATCCTCTTTGTCCTTAACTTGTACATGGTTCCTCTTGAAATATGTATCCAACTCCCATTGGAAAGTTATTACTGAACCTGTGGTTCATTAAAGTTCAGCATAACTTCTTTATTTTTCAACGCTTATATGAAAGCCTTTCTAACAAGTTCTGCCACCATCAAAGACTTGTATACATAAGCCCTGAGTCCCTTTTATTCCCTGCAAACAATTTTAAATTGCACTTCTAGTTCTAATGCCTCTCCTAATTCTCCCAACCAAAGTAAATCATTTCACATTCCTCGATATCAAATTTAATCTGTATATGTATAACGTCTTCATCAGTCTATGTCTATTACAAACATTCTCTTTATTATATTTCCAAATAATCAACTGGTACCTTTGAAACAAGTGCAGTCATGTACATCAAAAAGAACATTGGTCCTAATACTGACCACAGCAGCACCACTCTGTACGTTGCAATGTCCTTCCTAGAGTCATGTTTGGAGACAGACAGAGAGGGGAAGGTTATTTAATTGGTTGGGGCCTCTCCACCTTCTCATTTCTTTTTTGATTGAGTTTGGGCAGGGAAAGCTCATGATAACCTTTCCATTCCATCAACCAGTGGTCGGCAGAGGATATACCATGCAATGCACTAGAAAAGCAAATCTGTCAGGTTTGCTTTCATACTCCAGGAGGAAGGATTCCTCTCCCACCGATGGAAGACATCAGCAACAAACACCACAGTTCCTGATGTGTGGGGATCTGGTACCATGGAGGAGGAGGAAGGGCAAGGAGGAGGTCGTGGGATCCCTGCTGTTTTCTGGAATGGAAGTTGGGGGAGAGGGTGTGGGTGTGAGGTTGGGATCAGCGGGGAAAGGGAGGGCTTCCCCTGGGATGGGGCTGTTGTCTTGTGGTAGGACTTCTCCTTACTGCCCCAGAAAAAATGGTAATCACTCTTAGAGTGGTGATTTCAGAAACCATTCTGATAAAGATATTCATTATTGTCTGTATTCTTCAAATCCTGGTCATATTGAAATCCATGCTCCTAAACACCCCCTGGAAACCTTCAAAATCACAGCAGCGCTCTATTCTACAGCAGGAATTACATTTAGTTCATTTCATAAGCCCCAGGCGTTAACTGCTTTCAAAGTGTTCTTATTCAAAGTATTTATCAGTTTCAATAGGGAGATCCCCACTTTCTCTCATAAACCCCAACTGCTCTGAAACCTCTTTGACTGAGAGGAAGCAATCAGTTTCACTTGCTCCTCGAGGGCTTATTGATACAATCACCTTCCCTTTATTGTATTTTAAGGCAAGAAACCTGCCATCTTTACCTAGTCTGGCCTACATGTAACTCTAAAGTCACAGCAATGTGTTTGACCCTTAACTGCCCTTGGGCAACTAGGGATGGGCAATAAATGCTGGCCAACCAGTGACATCCATGTACTACTAATGAATAACAAAATGATTTATCTTTCAGATAGCAGATATCTGATGGGTTGACTGGCCATCTCCTCTGCTAGCATTCTCAATAAATATAGCCATTCTCCTCAAATCTCAAATTGAATGAGATTCCCAGAAGGTCCATTCATATAAATTAAGTCAGACATGAGAATCATGTTCCGAATGACATATAGGATGAGGATGTAGAATCTTATCCATTTGAACATTGGTTCCAAGAAGTCGCAGAAGACGACTATTGTTGCGGCTATCTTGGATTTGAAATTGATCTTAGAATAATGACAAATTCACGCTTACAAACATGCCAAATCGGTCATGAGAGAATTGGTAATTAAAACACCAGATTCTTTCCATATAATATCGCCTTCTCCTGATCAATATTCACCTTCTTAAGTCCTGTTGATAATATGCAATGTTACTCATTGACACTCTGGGACATCATGATGACATGATACAACAATGCAAGAATGCAAATCTGCTTATGATGATTCTCTCATCATGTTCAGCATCTGGGAGTGAGGGTGGTCAGCAGCTATCCACTGGGAGGTATGCATGGGCTGATAATGAGGAACTCTCTCTTCTTGCGTGGTAGTATTTGCCTTCCAAAAATTAGATGGGATTGGAGACTTGAGGTTTTATCTGTGTTAATCTTTATCTCTGCTTTATTGATTACAAGCATGTCATGTTTTAGCTTGATATTCCTACACTAAATCCAATTTCAGAACTACACTTCATTCCATTATCATGGGTTTGTGTGAAGGATAGAACCATTGAGATGCAGTTGTCACGGAGAAGTCACTTTTCCGTTTTTTCTATCTATGAAACTTGCTCTGAGGCTACTTAGTTGCCTCTTTTCTATACAAACATGTGAGCGTGAAAATTAGGCTCTGCTTATGTTCAGGCCAATGGCTACGCATTATGACCCATAAAGGACAGAATGTGAATTAGTTCAGGGAAATGTATTAGGTTCGTTAAAATATAGGGGGTATCATTGACATTAGTGTCTGAATTAAAACTGGAAAAAGTAGCCAGATTTCATGCTTCTCAAAGCGCCTTGTGCATTTAAAGCTTTCAGGCCAGGATAGCAACAAGCTTCACTGCAATGACTTTTATGATTACTGATTTTTCTAAAACTGATGAGTCAGGATACTGTACAGAATGCCAGTTCGCTGAGTTATCTGGAGATAAGTAGGGCCCAAATCCAACCAAGCAGTGGGAGGTGGCATGATGGAACAATAATCTCTGCTCTTAAAGCAGCTTTAAAAGATAAGTTCACTATTGATCACTGCAGCATGCTGTGACTTGCCCATCTGTATCCCAGCACAATTTTCTCTGAATCTCTGTGTTCGCAGAGACTGTCAGATTTAAGTCAATGAAACATCTTTCCTCGTTATTGTTCTTTTTAACCATATCCTGCCACAGGCAAAAATTGCAGGTGTCAGAGCAGTTTTCCCGAAGGTCAGGCTGCAGAAAGCAACTGGTCTGGATAGGATATCTGGACAAACACTCAGATCCTGCACGGATCAGCTGGCGGGGTATTCACAGTAAGAAATCTCACAACACCAGGTTAAAGTCCAACAGGTTTATTTGGTCGTACAAGCCAAGTACTGACACCAGTCCAACGCTGGCATTGCCACATTAGGGATATTCACAGGTATCTTCAATCTCTTTTTACAACAATCTGAGGTCCCTATCTGCTTTAAGAAGAAGACCATTATCCGAGTACCTAAGAAAAAGCAAGTAGCATGCCTCAGTATCCATCACCTGGTGGCTCTGACATCATTATGAAGCGCTTTGAAAGACTAGTCATGGGATGAATCAATTCCAGCCTCCTGGACTACATGGGTCCACTACTGTTTGCCTACCACTGCGACAGGTCCACAGCAGATGCCACTTCCTTGGCCACTTCACTCAACAATGGAACACCTAGATAACAAAGGAACCTATGTCAGATTCCTATTTATTGACTACAGCTTAGCCTTCAACACTATTATTCACATGAAGCAGAGTGGGAACCTCATAATTGCTACTCCCTGGCAGATCTGTGCTGAAATGTTCTAAGAAAAATAGACAAGACTCAGTGATGAAAGTCTGTTTCTCCCTGACTGACATTTCCAGAACCAGAGGCATGGTTCAAACTTAACCATGTTCTGGGCTTTGGTTCCTCCCTCTCTGACTGGATCCTAAACTTCCTAACTCACAGACCACAATCAGTAACGATAGGCAAAAATGCCAGTTCCATGATCATCCTCAACACCAGTGCCCCACAAGGGTGTATTCTCAGCCCCCACTATACTCCTTGTACACCTATGACTGTGTGGCCAAATTCCCTTCCAATTCAATTTTCAAATCTACTGATGACTCCACTGTGGTGGGACAGATCTCAAACAATGATGAGACAGAGTACAGGAATGAGATAGAGAATCTGGTGTACTAGCAACAATAATCTGTCCCTCAATGTCAATAAAACAAAGGAGATTGTCATTGACTTCAGGAAACGCAGAGAAGAACATGCTGGCCAGTCTACATCAATGGGGACGAAGTAAAAAGGGTTTTTAGGTGTTCAAATCAACAATAACCTCTCCTTGTTCTCTCATGCCAATACTGTACTTAAGAAAGCCCACCAATGTCTCTACTTTCTCAGAAGACTAAGGAAATTTGACATTTCAGCTACAGCTCTCACCAATCTTTACAGATACATCATAGAAAGTATTCTTTCTTGTGGCATCACAGCTTGGTATAGTTCCTGCTCTGTCCAAGACCGCAACAAACTACAAAAAGTCATGAATGTAGCCCAATCCAGCCCCCCATCCATTGACTCTGTTTACACTTCCCACTGCCCCGGCAAAGCAGCCAGCATAATTGAGGACCGCACACACACATCTGACATTCTCTCCTCCACCTTCTTCTGAAAAAGGTACAAAAGCCTGAGGTCATGTACCAACCAACTCAGGAACAGCTTCTTTCCTGCTGCTATCAGACTTTTGAATGGACCTACGTTGCATTAATTTAATCTTTCTCTACCCCCTAGCTATGACTGTAACACTATATTCTGCACTGTCTCATTTCCATCTTTATAAACAGTGTGATTTGTCCATATAACGATCAAAAAGCAATACTTTTTACTGTATGCTAATACATGTAACAATAATAAATCAAATCAAACCAAACATTCCCATCAAATAATGAAAATCCTTGCAATAATGATGACCATCCTTTTGCACATTCTCCCTGTGTCTGTGTGGGTTTCCTCTAGGTACTCTGATTTTCTCCCACAATCCAGAGATGTGTGGACTAGGTTGATTGGCCATGCTAAATTGACCCTTAGTGTCAGGGAGATTAGCAGGATAAATGTGTGAATGAGATTGTAGTCGGTACAGACTCCATAGGCCGAATGGCCTCCTCCTGTATTGTAAAGATTCCACGATTCTATTCTATGATAAACTTGATTCATTTCAGATACTTCAGCTTTGGAAAGTGCTTGCTATTTTGAAAAACTTATTATATATTCCATCAAAATTCTTCATCATGATTATGGGATCACTGGGATGGCCATGTTTTTGCCTCCTTACATATTGCTTATACAGAACAAATTTAAGAAGTTAATTCTATGTATGAAAATGCCCAAAGGAATAAGGAAGGAAGTTGGACAGAGAATGACAGAAGGATGAAATTTTCTGCAATCACTTCAATCTGAGGAATGTTGATAATTCAGTTTTGTGGCAAAAATGTAATTGTCCTCCACACTCACCTGGTTTCCACTATTGAGAGTGAAGATGAAGTCCTTTGAATTCAGAAGCTTACACGCGTAGGCTATATTCACAGCTGTTTCCTGCTTATCTCCTGTTAGGACCCAAATCAATATGCCAGCTTCACGAAGAGCTTCAATTGTGTCTGGCACACCATCCTGCAGACGGTCCTCAATACCTGTCGCACCTTTCATTGCAAAATGAATGATTAAACAAAATATTGCAAAAGTACTGAGTACTGGCAAGTAAAATACAATGCTGAATTTTTAGTTTTACATTTCAGCCCTGGCAAACATTTTTTCTGTTCTAAAGAAATAAACATAGGAATTAAGAGTCAAGAGCAGGAATAGGCAATTCAGACCATAAGCTTGCTCCGCCTCTCAATCAGATCATCCCTTTTTGATCTTAAATCCATCCCACCAATATCACTTTAACGCAACTTTTTTAATCAGAATATATTTATCTCCTTTCTGAAACCATTTAATGATTCATATTCAACCCGCTATGGGGCTGAGTGTTCCACAAATGCATCACACTCTGCGAGAAGTAATTCCTCCTCATCCTCAGTTTTAAGTCTACCACCTCTCAACGTTATCTATAACCTTCTGATCTGGGTTGCCCCACAAGGAGAAACATTTGGTCTATATTTACTTTATCAATCACTTTTACTATTTTATATTCTTACTTTTATATCCTGTATATAGTATTTTTATATACCTTGATCAGATTTCTTTCTGAACTTTAAAACTGCTGAGAGTATAAGCCCAAACTCTTTAATTTCCCATCATATGACAACCCTTTCATCCCTGGAATCAAATCAAATAACACTTGCATTTATATAGCATGTTTCATGGCTCTATAGTATTACAAAGAATTTCACAACCAAGAAAGGAATGGTTGTGATGTGTAATCATGGTTATATGAGATGTAATATGTATTTTAATTTGGATCATTCCTCAGACTTCACTTTGATACAGGCAAAGGATATTAAAAGCATTTAATTGTGCCATCTTGGATATCAAAAGTTTTAAAGTTCTTTTCAAAAGATAGATTTGTTGAAGTTGGTAGGTGAAAGCTTAGATTTTCCGTAGGTCATTCAAAACAAACCGGGTGGGCTTTCCGCTGGCAATTACCACCAGCAGTGCACCGCATTTTACAAAAATTAATGCAACTGATCAGAAAAAATACTTGCACATATTGTGACTTTCATGATTTCAGGATGTCCCAAAGCATTTCACAAATGGAGTTGTTATTGGACAGCAGCTAATCTGTGCATAGCAAGGTGGTACAAACAGCACTAAAATGAATAATGAAATCATTTATCTATTTAGTTTTAGGAAATATTGTTGACAATTTGCTGAGAGCATCCCATGGTTTGCAATCCATCTCATTAACTCTCTAAAAGTTAACACCTGCAATCTTACCTGCCATTTATCCCGTGGTCTCGCTTCAGTAAGTTCAGAGAATTTGGCAGCCCAGCCAAATCTGCATTCACTATGAGCCAAGATGGCGCCGAAGCGAGACGACTTTTTGCAAGCTGTGCCTAGCATACTTTTTAATTCCATCTTTTACTTGCATTCTATGTTTCTAAAATTTTATTCCATTTTTATTTTTACACACTAGCTATGACTGTAAGATGATATTCTGCACTCCTTTTCTTCCCGATATACGATATGTTTTGTCTGTATAGTACACAAGAAGCAATACTGTTCACTGTATACTAATACGTGTGACAATAATAAATCACATTAAAACAATAGAAAAGTGCCGTTGGCATGAGCAGTGCTAAGATTCCAGTCAATGTGTTCAACTACTGCACCTAGTTTTCAGCTGGTTTGAATATACACATTCCTGAGCCATCAGCCAGCTACATGCACCTCTCTCATTAAAATTCTTTAATCCTCATATACTGTATTCATGGGAAGGGATCAGAATGAGCACTGTTGGCAAGAGAGCCTGCAGACTACATGTCACAATCTGGCACAAAATGTTGATGACATATGAAGATCCTTGGACAAGTACATGGATGAGAAGGGTCTGGAGAGATAAGGTCCAGATGCAGGTCAGTGGGAGTAGGCAGAAAAATGGCTTGGCACAGCCAAGAAGGATCAGAAGGCCTGTTTCTGTGTTGTAGTGTTCTATGGTTCTATGGTTTTATTGATTCATCAATCAGAAACAGAAATACAAAGCCTACAATGTAAGAGTTAATTCTGTTTAATACCAAGATTTTTGAATGCATATCCTACATTATTCGATCACCATTTCATTATCTGAGTTAGACTAGCTAAGATTCAGCTTTTGGTTCAAAATGTTCGTATAATATTGTCAGTAGATAAAGTGCTTTTCCTGATGGATAAAGGGGATAAAGATCGAGCCTAATCTCATTGAGAAGGCATTAATTTCATCTATCAGCCAATGATGACTATTACTGACAGAGACAAAACTGATGCATATTCAACTGAGATTGGACTAAGCCCCCTTGTTGGTTCAACAGAGAATATATTTCATCAAACTGGCAGTCATTAATACTGATATCATGCACCACAAGTAAAATAGATTCCCACTTTCCAAATAAAACTAGTTCACATAATTTTAAGATATGAAGTTCAAAAACACACGTGAATGGTATTTGATCACTGATTAACTCAGAGTTCAGCTGACAGCTAAAGAAGTTTGGCTGCTTTACTATTGTTGAGTGAAACCGAGGAATAAAAAGTCTGACTTTACAATTGTCACGTAAAATGATCAGTAAAAAGTCTGCTGCAGGTATTCAGATCAGGAACATGCAGAGAGAGGATTCAAAAGGAAATTAGGGTGCATGCTGGAAATCTGTAATACAAACAGAAAATACTGAAATTCTCAGCAAGTCTGGTAGCATTTGTGGAGAGGGATAAACTGGCTACATTGTGCCTGGCACGGAATGTGTTAGAATGGCATGGGGCTGAAAAATATTGGTTGAATGGTTTAGCTCATTCTGTCCCAGTGCAAAACCTTATGCTGAGTCCATTCCAGGCTGGGTCATTGTTGCTTCCAGGATTGTCTGATCCTCGGGTGCAGCGAGAAACACTACCGATTGCACAGAGACCAGGTGTGGTAACCATGCCAGAGTGACTTGGAGGCCATTGAAGCCCCCAATGGCCAGGGACATGGCTAGGCATTGCCCATCTGGCACTGCCAACCTGGTTGTGCCAACTAACACCTTGGCAGTGCCCAAAAGGGGCTGGGGCATGAGGGGTGGAGACTGACAGCAATGAGGCATGAGGAGGTCATTGAAAGTGGACCCATTGGGAGAGCCCCAATGCCTTGATGTTGCTGATCGTTGTTGGAGGGGCGGGGGGGATGGGTAAAGATTCCTTCAATAAGGAGAGGGGGATCCCCAATGTCCATGGGAGGAGGGAGAAGGCTCCTCAATTTCAATTTGAAATCAAAGCACACAACCAATGTGAAACTCAGTCCTCTTCAAAAAATGACCATGTGAATCACACTTCTCATCCAAAATGACACTAAAGTCATTTTCTGGGAAAATTCCATCCACTGAGTTAATGTTTCAGATTGATCACCCTGAATCAGAACTGGAAAAGGTAAGAAATGTAGCAGGTTTGAAGCAAGTATAGAAGCAGGGGGCAGGGAAAATGCTGGGGCAGAAAATAACAAGTGGGAATGTCTGTAATAGGGTAAAAAGCAGAATAGATTACGTGACAAGATGTTTCATGGTGCGAGGCCAAAGGAAGTGATAATGTGACAAATGAAGAAAAAAATGTGACAAGAGGAGGCGTGAATGGCAGAACCATGAACAGCTGCTGTATGAAAGTATATAAAAAAGGAAAAGAAAATGAGAAGGGGATGAGACCAAAAATTTTAAAACCAACAAAGACGACAAAAACAAAATGTGGAATAAAAATGTTTAACTCAGTGTCAAGTCCAGAGTGCCTAGTTGACATACTGCCCCTTGAATATGCATTGAGTTTCATTGGATCACCACTGGAGTCAAGGACGGGAAGCTCAGAGTGGGAGCTAGTGGAGAATTAATGACAGCAACTCTCAGTCATGCTTGAGAACAGAATGGAGGCTTCACACAAAGTGTTCATCCAATCTGCGTTTAGGTGCATAGAATCATAGAATCCCGACAATGCAGAAAAAGGTCATTCAGCCCATCGACATTCCAGCCTCTCCCTGAGGCACTCTCCCCCATCTTATCCTCGTGACACACATAGTTTTCATGACTAATCCATCTAACCTGCAAATCTTTTGGACACTATGGGGTAATTTAGCATGGGCAAACCACCTAACCTGCACATCTTTGGAGTGTGGACGGAAATCGGAGCACCCGGAGGAAACCCATGCAGACACAAGGAGAATGTGCAAACTCCATACAAATAGTCAGCCAAGGCTGGAATTGAGCCTGGGTGCCTGGCTAATCACTGTGCCACTGTAAATTCTTCCATGTGGAGGAGATTAACTCATTTGCATTGAATAAATTGCATTTCATTTAAAGTGAGGAATGCATCCTGCTCGAGGAACATTGAAAATCTAGAATGTAGCAAATTCTATGATGTGCTGTGAAAAATCAAATAATCCAATACACTCAGCTTAAGTTTTGTTAGATTTGTGCATTTCTGTATGGAGGAATGAGCATATTCCACTGAAGATTATCCATCTTTTTATTCATTTGCAATGGGAATTGATCCTTTCCCTGGCAGCATTTGGCAAAATTATTCTACAATATATATAATGTGGATTTATTCATACTGTTTTTTAGTTACTTGTGTCACAAATAGGCTTACGTTAACACTGCAATGAAGTTACAGTGAAAATCCTCTAGTCACCACACTCCGGATGCCTTTTGAAGCATTCACATCTGTATCAGCATTGCAATTTGATCGGGTTTTCTGAGGAACATCACTCGGTACAACTCAGTAACAAATGATAGAAGATGGTGGGTAGAAATATCTCATTTTCTGTGCAAGTATCATTTCAGGCAGGAAAACTGGTGTGCAACCTGCCTGTTCCGCTGCCAACTTTTCCAGGCATATTTTTTTGATACTTTCAATGCCACGCTGGCAGGGCAAGCTCTGAATGAGAACCTTGGCTTTCAAGAGTTTGGGGTGTTCTTTATAAAATTTTAAAAAATGATCCCCCATGGACACAGTGCTTCCCCCCCCCAACCCCGCTAACCCAACAGGGAACACTCTCCCGCCCTATCCCCACAGACATGGGGAATCCCTCTTATGGGCTTCCCAAATAGAAGTCACCCTCCTCCACAATGTCCCGACACTGCATTCAAAGGATATTCTACGTTAATATATGGTGATGGGATTCCTGACCTTTCAAGGCGAAGGTCAGGAACAACAGAGAACCCATTGGTGTAAAAGCCATTTGGGGACGCTTGTTGTATTCTCTTCCCCCAACAGCTTTCTCACCTCCAAAAATCAGGGCAAAGAATCCATGCCCAGATCTCACTCAGGCCATTCACAAGTTCACCAAGCTTTGAGATATTGGCTAAATTTAATTGTCACACAAAAACTACAGGCATTAAACATCCATGCATTTAATGAAAATCAAGGAACTTACCTAGCAATTTTAGATTTGTTTCTAGTCGTAGGGCAGTCTCCAGAATCAGTGCTTCTCTGTTGTTAATACTAGTTTCTGCTTCATGCCTTAAACTAGCCCATTTTTCATATTCATCATCACTCAAGACCTCAACAAAATTAAGAAACATGCACAAAATAAACTTCAATTTACAATTTTGATTATAAAAATATCTAGCACATCACAGAACAAATATTAACCAGAGCCTAAAGTCTCGGGAATATTTTAAACAATTCTTGCTATTTGAAATTTCCTAAGAGTTAGCGGAGTTATGTGCTTGGACAAGGTTACGCCAAGTATCATGATAGACATTTCCTTTTCTGTTTTTGATCACGTACGAACTGCTTAGGAGCTGGTGAAAAATTACGGCCAGCTCATCTGGAACAAAAAGGTGTCCAAAATGTCTCTTTGTTCTCCTCCTTCCTCTGCGCACTATTTCCCTTTCTTTGTTGCTTTTCCTCCATTTCCAAATCGTGCTGCACTTTGAATAACTCTGCAGTGGCAAAGCTAAGCACCTTATCCAGAAGTTGGATGGCTAACGATTGTGGTGAGTCTGTCATGTAGCTGAATGCATTTTCAGTTGCGAGTGTTAATTGGACTTGCATAGTTCACAATCATAGAATGTTAATCAAACCATTGTTAGAGATTGCTCAGAATCATGATTTTCCCAATCTGCGGTCACATCATATCCATGTTAGAGCCTTGTCAAAACATAGCAATACAGAATTTCAGTTTATGGCCTGTGTCTTGAGGACTACTTTGGGATTTTTTTTCTACATTAAGGTGCTATGTAAATATAAATTATAGACATTATGCCTGTTCAGCCCCTTACCATACTCCTTATAACCCTATAACTGTATGGACAAATTCCCTTCCAACTCGAGGACATGTACCAACCGACTTAAGAACAGCTTCTTCCCTGCTGCCATCAGACTTTTAAATGGACCTACCTTGTCTTAAGCTGATCCTGCTCTACACCCTAGCTATAACTCTAACACCACATTCTGCACTCTCTCCTTTCCTTCTCTATGCATGGTAAGCTTTGTCTGTATAGTGCACAAGAAACAATACTGTATGCTAATACATACGATAATAATAAATCAAATCAAAATAAGGTATGAAAGGATTCAAGCTGAACTAAGTAAAAGAAAAAGGTGAACATTGAAGTTAGCAACACGTATGTTTAAAATGTGCATTGATGGTAAAACGTGGTCTTTAAGAATTCATATTTTACCTTTTTCGCAATACATAGTGTTCGCAGACCATGACTTGCATATAAGTCCAGATATTTTTGTGTTTCATTCATTATTTTTCTTTGCCACTTTTCATTTTCTAGATTATCAGAGAAACAAATTGGAAAAGGAAAGAAAATCTGTCAAACAGGCATGTTCCACAATGTCAAATTTCACAACAGAAGCCATAGTCGCAAAGGAAAAAGTAGATCCTTTTTATAGCACAATCCCAGAGAATGCTTCAACTCTTTGCAAAAGACTAACATGTTCACATAAGCAATAATGCTGGGAAGAGTATCATATTTGGCCAATATCAGAAAATTGGGAATGTTAGACTGTCATAAAAGCAATTAAGAATTTTCAGGGCTAGGAAAGGGTCCTCAAATTCTAAAAAATTAACTTCTTCAAACCCAATGCTTTCTCTCAACTCCATTGGCTTCGATTACCTAGTATTTGAAGATTTTGAATGGACAATTTGTTCCTTTCGTAATCTTGAAAATTTCATCAAAATATGATCAAATGATCATATCTGGTTTTTTTCAAATAAAGTAAGCCCAACTTTTTAACAACTTACATTTCTAATGTCTAATTATCTCTCAAGGGCAATAGTTTTCTCTTATAATGAAGTGGCTATAACCTTTTTACTGCACAATGTACTACTTTTATTCTATTCTCTTACGATAGGAGTACCAATCTGCTCTGCTAGGTAGGGGTGGAACTTGTGTTCATTCCTGTGATTCCCTCATGGTGATTTCTCAATTTTATAAATGCTATTTTGGAAAACAGTTAGCAAGAATACTACCACAACCAGAGAAAGGGAGAAATAACTCTGGCTAGTTTGACTGGAGCCAAACAGTAACTCAGAACAACTGGTGAGACGCAATTGTGGGAGCAGATTTTCACTCTACTCTTTCAACCTAGCACAGGAAGAATCTTTTAAAAATATTAATAAAAATGATGGATGGGGTTCTCTGGCCTTTCATACCAGCAGGTTTCTCTGGACATGATGTAATGAACTGAGATTTGGCAGGGTGCCAGGGTTCTATCTGGCAGCCATGATTGGAGATGCCGGCATTGGACTGGGGTAAACACAATAAAAAGTCTTACAACACCAGGTTAAAGTCCCACAAGTTTATTTGATAGTAAACCCACAAGTTTTCCGGACACTGTTCCTTCGTCAGGTGAGTGGAAAGTTCTGATTAGAAACAGGGTATATAAAGGCACGCACAGTTTACAGAATACCGATAAGAATGTGAGTCTTTGCAGCTAATCTGCTATTCAAGTCTTAAAAATGCAGACAATGTGAGTGGAGATAGTATTAAGCACAAATTAAAAAGATGCATTTTGTCTCCAGACAGGACAATAAGTGAGACGTTACAAGTTCAGGCGAGTCATAGGGATTACAGATCGTGTGACATGAACTCAAGATCCTGGTTGAGGCTGCCCTTATGTATAAGGAACCTGGCTATCAGTCTCTGCTCCTTGGCTAATCTCTGCACACATGACAACGGCCTCAACTGAGATCTTGGGTTCATGTTGCACTATCTGTAACCCCCATGATTTGCCTGAATTTGTAATGTCTCACTTATTGAACTGTCTGGGTACAATACACATCTCTTTAATCTGTGCTTAATGCTATCTCCACTCACATTGTCTGAACCTTTTAAGACTTGAATAGCAGATTAGCTGTAAAGACTCACATTCTTATCAGTGTTTTGTGAACTGTGCGTGCCTTTATATGATCTGTTTCTGATCAGAACTTTCCACTTCTTACTACCTGGCAGTAGTAGTGGGATACGAACGGTTAGAGAATTTCAGCTGCAATCTTTGATAGATCTGATTATAACCTTTACTGACATACTGTAATGCTAATCAGTTCAATCCATGTATCTCATTTCTGTATCCCTAGGTCAAGTTACTCCTTACTTTCTCATTTTGCCACCAAACCTAACCCCATATTTAATCCTTAAGCTGGAAGCTTAAGTGAAAGGAAATCAGTACTCCTTCAGAAAATTTGCGCTGACTGTGGGAAACTGTTGTCAGAGATTTTACACGAACAAAGAGCCAAGTAGCAGGCTGACTCATCTGTTGCTATAATGCAACATTGGTTCTGTACAGGCTGGTCTCATCAAAAACCTGCTCTTAATTCCTTTCACGTATTTTGCAATGATTACCCATGGTATGATACTTTAGAGAAAAACCATGAAGTGTAGAAAAGATTAAGGAAAAAAATCCAAATGGGCTTGTGGAGGGATTGGGGGAGGCTCAGAATGAAGAAAAATCTCAAAAATGTTAAAGAAAATGAGGGCAAAACAAAGCAGGAGTTTAAGATAGAAAAAAGCTTTATTTAATCATTATGGTCTGGAATTTGTGAGCACAAGGGCAGGGTATCACAAGAATGAGCTGGGAACAACACTTGGAAGTTGCCAGATAAGGACTGCACAACAATTGCTTGGCAAGTTCAAACTATCAATGGGCAATTGCCCTGAACTAGAAACCATCCAAAAATGCAATAATTTTTGGATGGTTCTGACTGTGTTCCAGCAGTTGGTTATCCAGAAACAATCCAAAGATGTATGGATTAAGTGGATAAGCCATGTTAAATTGCCCCTTAAGTGACAGGGGGAATTAGCTAGGTAAATGATTGGGATTATGGGATTGTGTAGACTCGATGGGCTGAATAGCTTCCTTCTGCACTGTAGGATTTATGATTCTAAACAGTAGAATTAAAACTAATTCTAGCTCCTGGGAAACACAATCTGTCCCCCATGGGTCTCATCTCATCTTCCAGACCACTATGGGAATCCCTTTACTATCACCCCTAGATGAATCACTGATCCACCACAGTACTCCCCAACCTGAACTACCCTCTCCTCATACCCTCTGAGTCCGATAACCACCCTTCCTTCCCCTAGTTCCAACTCAATCGAAGTTAGAAATAGGATAAGTAGGGGAATATCCATGGCTGTTATTTAAATGAACTTTCAGAAAGCATTAAAACATATTCCACATCAGAGACTGCAAAACAAAAAGTAAAGGGTATGCCATTGGATATAATCTATTGGCTTGGAAGCAAAAGTGGTTAGAAGGTAGGAGTGAGAGTAAAGTTCATGTCTATGTACTCAAATTGGCAGGGTTTAGCTCCTGTACAAATCCTCCAGGATTTTTTTAAGAGATGACACTAAGTTGGTGGCATAGTAAATAGAACAGATGGGAGCAGGAAGTTACAAAATCAAATCAAAGAAATACTGATTCATTATGTGAGTATGCAAAACTGGGGTTAATGAGGTTCAATGCAGGAAAGTGGGAGTTCATTCTCGTGGACCCAAAAAATAAATTATCCAAGTATTCAAGAAACAAGAAACTGTGGCTTTGCAGAAAAGAATTTGAAACCAGATTAAAAAAACACTCAAAACTGGAGAGCAGGTCCAAAACGACATTGATAGAATTTCAGCCTTTATATTATGAGAACTGGCATACAAAGGCATGAATGTTAATCTGCAGCTGTACCGAGCTCTGGTTAGACCTCATTTTGAGGACTTAGAATGGATGTAGTACATTGTTGCCAGAACAATACTTGGGGGTAAAGAAGTTAAATTATGAGACTGAGTTGCATAAGCTTGGCTTGTATTTCCTTGAATGTAGAAGATTAAGATACGGAAACAGGGATGCCTTGCTGTAATTCTACAGGACCTTGCTGAGACCACACCAGGAATATGTGCAGTTATATGGTCTCCTTATCCGAGGAAGGATGTTCTTGCTATAGAAGGAATATAGCGAACTGATGCGTAGAATGGCAGGACTGATGTATGAGGAGAGATTGAGTCAGTTAGGATTATATTCACTGTAGTTTAGAAACCAATAAAATTTGTACAGGACTAAAAAGAGTAGATGCAGGAAGGATGTTTTCAGTGGTGGGGTATCTGGAACCAGGGGTCATATTCTAAGGATATGGGGTAAACAGTTTACACCAGAGATCTGGGGATATTTATTCACCCAGGGCGTGGTGAACCTGTGGAATTTTCTACTACAGAAATCAGTTGAGGCCAAAACTTTGGTATGTTTCCAAAAAGGAGTTAGATATAGCTTGACAACACCAGGTGAAAGTCCAGTAAACTATCAAATAAACCTGTTGGAATTTAACCTGGTGTTGTGAGACTTCTTACAGGGTGTCCAGAACCAGGGATCATTGTCAAAGGATAGAGGGTAAATCTTTCAAGACAGAGAGTAAAGTACAGGAGTAATGATGTCTTCCTGCAATTGTACAGGGTCTTGGTGAGCCCATGCCTGGAGTATTGTGTGCAGTTTTGGGCTCCTTATCAAAAAAAATGTCCTGCCAAAGAGGGAGTGCAGCAAAAGTTCAGCAGAGTGATTCCTGGTATGGCAGGATTGCTTTTTGAGAAGAGATTGCGTCGACTGGATCTGTATTCATTGGAATTTAGAAGAATGTGAGGGGATCTAATTTGAACATGTAACTCCCTCTTTGGCAAGACAATTTTTTTTGATAAAGAAACCAAAGCTGCACACAATATTCCAGGCATGGGCTCACCAAGGCCCTGTACAGCTGCAGCTGTACATTTTACTCCTGTACTCAGAAGAAATATCTCATCCCAACCTGGATCTTTTGACTACAATGCCTGGTTTTGGACACTCCGCCAGCAGGAACAACCTTTCTGCTATACCTGAATGCTTGCTGGAGTGGACGCATAAGAAGTCTCATAACACCTGATTAAAGTCCAAGAGGTTTATTTGGTATCATAAGCTTTCAGAGCGTTGCTCCTTCTTCAAGGTAAGGCACCTGATCAATGAGCAGCGCTCTAAAAGCTTGTGAAACCAGATAAACCTGTCGGACTTTAACCAGGTGTTGTGAGACTTCTTATTGTACAAAATAAATATGGGCTAGGAGATTGAAAGTGATCAAGAGAGGTGAAAACCAAAGTAATTTATCAAAAAATGTTATTTTCAGTACAATTGGAAGTGAATAATTAAGGTGCACCGCCCTCCGACCATCTTTTCTCTAAACTTTTAGAACCATCAGAGAAGTAGTAATTACTGAATGGACAATCTGAATTTCAGGAAAGCTTGAAGGCACTGAAAGCTTGCATGAAGACTAGGTGCCTACATTGGTTCAGGTGAGATCAGCCGAGAGGGTCTGAGAATGGCTAAAGATATTTTAGGAGAGGAGAGAGGGGGAAATTTCTGTTACCTTTGGCTGGTTCTTCTAATAAGTCCATGATAACGGAATCTGCTCCCTTTGTGTACATGATTATCTCTTTAGTGAGGGGATGTTTGACTATTACTGACATCCTCTTCCTTGTTGAATCGAATGCTAACGTGTGCAACAGTTCAAAGGTGAGGAGATCTCCTTGAGGTAGTTTCACAGTTACTTCGTCAGGAGTCCGAGACAATAAGGTGAAATTGTAAGCCTTGGCAGCATGCACGAGAGCTGCCTCGTCTGGGCTTTCAGCCTTGCAGCAGAACTCCAAAATGCTTGTTTTCTCATCAGTTTCTGCAATGATATTGTGGTCTTCTCTACCAATGCCTTTTACAGCTTCTCTATTTCCACACACATTATTGATGAGATCAGACCCAGAATCAGCATCATCTGTCACACTCTCAGCACTGTAAGAAGAAGTGGGACTAATTTTAAAGGCTGGCGATGCTTTATTGTACAAACTGTCTGGTCCATCAGAGCCTGATTGGCTTGGTGTGGTAACGGAACTTGTGCCTTTCAACTTCAGCTTCTGAAATAGGTGCTGTAGTTTCTCCTGGGAATTTGATGACGTTTTTGATAATGGTGAAGGCAATACCTAGAGTTATTGAAACAGTTGATCAGAACTTGCTCTCTGTCAGTACTTTGACAAAACATAACTACCCATCTCTAATCTGGAGAACTTTTAGTTTAATTCTTAATATCACATGCAGGCTTACATTAACACAGCAATGAAATTACTGTGACAAGTTACTAGTCGCCACACTCAGGCGCCTGTTTGGATACATTGAGGGAGAATTTAGCATGGCCAGTGCACCTATCCTGCACGTGTGGGAGGAAACTGTGTTACCTGGAGGAAACACAAGAAGCCACAGGGAGAACATGCAGGCTCCATACATACAGTAACTGAAATCATAAATCGAACTTGGGTCCCTGGTGCTGTGAGGCAGTAGTGCTAACCACCCTGTCATCCTGTGTAAACTTTGTTTTTAATTTGTTTTTAATATTTTGCTCTAGGCTTATATTATAGCAAAATCTACAGATAGATGACCTCTTTCCTAGTCTTTGCCATTGGGAAAAATACTCATGGGGGTTTTCGACTCATCCTGAAACCGTAAAATCCTGTAAAAATGGACCTTCCAATATCCGCTCCTTATGCACTCAGATTCCTGTGGGGCAGTAAAATTTCAGCCACTGTCTCAGAAATGGGTAGACTGGGGAAGTGGTGAAGGGGGGACTTGCAGTTTAATTTTTTTAACCAGTTGAAAGCAGTGGGATGTAGTTATGCATAAGAACCCTGGAAGTTGCAGTTTTCCTGACGTTGTGATGTTTTAACCCTTGTGTATTTCATCACTGATAGGTTCTCTGTCCAGACGACATTGGTTTGATTGCCTGGATTAGAATGGTCAGGGATCTGTCAGATTGTAGGTATCGGCAAAACAGGTTTGCTGGATCCAACAGAGACATGGAAAGGCACTTTCTCTCTGCTTCCAGGAGGTTTTTGCCTTCCAAGTGTCAGGAAACTTCGCTGGTGAGAATTACACTTGAAATGGGGAATCACTATGAGGCACACAGCTTTGCTGTAATATTTAAAATGTCAAACCACCTCCTGGGAGCGGGTTGACCGCTTCCCTTTCCTCCCCTCCCCCGTCCTCGCAACACACACTCTGATTTCCCAGCAGAGTGTGGAGAGGTCAACCCCGTGCCCCAACCTGAGTCAATCCAACCCCTCTGGCCTTTAAGGGACCCTTCTTTTACAACCTGGTAGCAGCAGCAGCAGAGGGGCAGATGGCCACTAGATCTACCTCCTCTAGTCCCCTCAGGGCCCAAGGTGCCATGCCAAATTGTCAGTGCCCGTGTGACAGGGGCCAGTGCACTGTTGGCGCTGCCAAACTATATGGCCTAACTGGGAGCTGAGTGGATGTCTGAGTGGGAAGGGTGGGGTGATCATTGAGGAAAAGGGGGTATGAGTGGGGGAAGGTGATTTTGAGGCAGAAGGGAGTTTGAGTGGGGTTCTGAGGGGAATGATGGTTGATTGTGGAGCCTGAGGTGAGGGGGGGGTAGGGAAGGGGTGCTCTGTGGGAGGGAAGTGTTCTAGTCAGGTCACCCTCATACTTGCATGGTGTGGGTTGATATGAGAATTTGAGGGGGGGGGCGGGGAGAGGGTTGTGGAGAGGATGCCCTCTTTGGCGAAGGGCTTCTAGTGCTTTCTTGGTCAGTGGCGGGGTGGTGGGCACCATTTCATTTTGATGGGGTGGTGTGGGGCGTCAGGGGGAGGGATCTGGCAAATGAACCCAGTCACCCTTTAAGTCTCCGCAGGTTTCCTGCTGGTGTGGGCACTACTCCTAATTCAAGAGTATTGCCCCCTTAGTACTTTTTTTTTTGGTAAAATTTCAGCCAATGGCTCTGACTGAATTTAGTGAGCTGCTTCATTGGCTAACTACACCAGAGTCAAATTCCTTCTAACATAAGCACAGCTGCCTCAGTGTGTCGCTCTCGCAGTTACTGGTCAGAATTCTCCAACTGCCCACACCCCGCCATTGCTGCAAGTGAGGACGGAGAATTTGGCGAATTTAGACCAGAAAAATTCCACTGCCGTGAATGGCCAGAAAACCATAATTATTAAGTAGCTCATTCACCGAGGGAAATTCCTTAAAAAAATGGCCTTTGTTCAGGATTAGATTGAGAGCCTGTGGTAAAAGTTGAAATAAACTCCGAGAAAAAGTAGATGTAATGTTGAGAAATGTGCACCAAACTTAATACAACAAAAATTCCACACCTAAAAATATTAGGTCATACTCAACCAGAGGTCAGCTGTTAACTTCGAAGAAATTTGTTCTCAACGGCCAGATAAGTAGTTTAAAAAATATGCCCTGTTTTATACAGATCTTTAAGGCGGCCATTACTTTTTTGGGAAAAATACAAAAGAAGAAGCCGTCATCTCAATTTACATGATTTCTACCTTGAGAAGCTGTCAATTAAACCACATACGACACAGGCAGCCAGCTTAGGCGATAAAATGTGAGCATTGACATTCAGAGACAGGAAGCAGAATTGTACAGAAGTTCCTGACTCGTGCAAATCAGAAAACTCACCCTATATTTCAGAATGATCAATTATTTAGATAGTAGTTTAAACTGCCACAAAATTCAGAGTACATCACAGACTGGTGATGGAGAGAATTCAAACGTCAAACTGCGAGGGGAAAAGCCTTCACTATTAATGATACAATCCCAACCAAGATATATGTCCTTGAAGTGCACTTCAGTAAACCTTCTTAAGTAAGCTTAAAAGTTGAAAAAAAATGCTTAATTTTCCTCTTTCTTTTGCAGCGGCAGCAGTAAGTTTTACAACACATAATCATAAGTGCAGGGTTCTATAACATTCAAGTAACCAAAAATGGAGTATGATTGTACCACGCGCGTTGAACTGCAGTACCAATCGGTCTTATGATTTTGCCCCTTCCCGAGGCACAATGTATTCAGAACATGCTATGCCAGGGCAGATACCATTAAAATTAATCCAATCTTCAATTTTTAAACAGAATATTCAGTTCATTTCACGAGACAGCTCACAGAAACTGATGACCCTACCATCTTTTTTCTTCCTGCTATACGTGCGTCCATAGAATAAATTTTAACAATTTAACCAAAATAGCATCAACTTACTCGTTGCCTTGGTTGTGTTGCTGTGGAAACCACAACTGTGTTACATAATGTCAATGCTAGAAAGAAATCTATGATGCATGCACTTTCCAATCCACTGCCAGCTTCTAGTCGAGTCAGTGAGTCCATATGCACAAACGCATCTTGAATTCTGTTCAACAATTCTTCATCAGGAATGATAGCTTTCTCCTAAGGCACAAACACAAAATAAAAGAAACATAAACAGCATCTTCTTTTAATTATGAATTGGATCATTGGGACCCGAGGCTAGATTCTGTATTCGTTGACTGAGTGTATAACTTCATCGTTGAACTTCACTCTACTGTTTAGTTTAATTCTAATGTAGATGCAAAATTGCAGACTTTTCATCAGTCATATTTGCATAGGCTTGATCACTGAGAATGGATAAGTGATTTGTATTCAAAGTGAAGCTTGTTTCTCTAAATTGTGCAGAGACGTTGCACGCACCCCTTGTAATTTCATTCCACTGCAGTTTCATACTCATGCTTTCTTACATGTGACACTGTTATCTTGGCACAGTTCCATTACCCCAGCAGGTGCTGACAAGCTGAACATCTAACAATCATTACGATCATTGTGACATGCACATTATCAGCAACTGCTGCCTCCTCTTATACCATGGCACCGTGTTATATAAAACTATTTTAAAATTCCACAGCTCTGTTATTAAGTTTGTCTTAGGGCTAGGAAAGAGTTTACCAGCGATGAGGTGGAATAGACATTTTCGATTGTGATTTAATGAAGATTTTCACTTCATAATAGCAGAGACTGATGAATAGAAGAATACATTTCATAGTTACCAATTGTTACGATTGTTTTTTTGCCATCCCATTTGACATTTATTTTCATTTCACCACTTGTCCACCCCAGCTTTAGCCATCTGGTTCCTATTTCTCACAGTTGATAATTAATTTTTAAAAATAAAAGTTTTACAACAATTCAATGCTAGATGAAATACTGAATACAAGTCTAGCTCACATACACATTGGACAGAAAGTCCGATATTGGAAGGAAATATATGCCTTCAGCGTGCACCATTGAGGCCGCCTCAAGGACATCAGTGGTTGGGATGAGCAGTGGGGGATGGCCTTGAACAGTGCCAGCCAGGCACCCTAGCACTGCCAGCCAGGCACCCTATCAGTGCCCAACAGGTATATTGTTTTATTGACAGCTGAAACATGTGTTCATTGGTCCTTTAAAGGCAACACAATAAAGTAAGGGTCACCTTACCTAGATTTCAAAAAAAACAGATTCAAATCATTAATTTACATGAACATCTGTTAGTACTAAACGGCCTTTGTAGTAACTTGGCTTCACCAATTAAGAACAAACTATAGGCGTTTGTTAACTATTTACAGTGTGATGTAGATTCAATGCTTCCAGAGATGATGCTAGGATCTAATTGCTAGAACAAGCCCAAACAAGTTGGAGTGGAGCCTAAACTCAGTTCCTGATAGGGTCAGAAGACCCAGGCTGACCATTCAGAAGCTCACACCTTAAAGCAACTAAACACCATAGTTTCTAATTAACTTAAGCAAGGCACAATGTGGAAATTTTATGGCTTTCTAGGGATAGACAAAGAGCTATTCTTTAGCAGCATCACTTTATACAATGCACCTCCCCTTTGAAAGTAGTGGAGGAGGTAGCAATCGAAAAGTTGTAATGCTGCTGCATTTATAATCCAGAGGCTTGGACTAATACTTCTTGAACATGAGTTCAAATCCCACCAAGGTAGTTGGAGGAATGTAATTGTAGTTAATAACTCTGGAATAAACCACTAGCTTCAACAACAATAAAACTATTGGATTGCTGACTGATTCCCTTTAAGGGAAGGAAATCAACCAGAAATCCTCAGGCTACATGTAACCCAGACTCACATCAATGTGGCTGATGATCATCTGCCTTCCAAAAATTGCAAATAGCTCTCCACGACCAGCTCATAGGGTGGGCAATAAATGCTCACATCTCAGCAATAAATTTCTAAAAGTCCTATAGGTGCAAGTGAGTAGCAGCACTATTATCCACAGATCATAGATTCCTTACAGTATAGGGGGTAGCCATTCAGCTCATTGAGACTGTCCTGACTATTATTCTACCCAGGCTTTCCGTAACCCCACACATTTACCCTGCTAATCACCCAACACTGGAGTCAATTTAACACGGTCAATCCTGCACATCTTTATACTGTGGGAGGAAACTGGCGCTCTTGGAGGAAACCCACGCAGAACATGAGGTGAACGTGCAAACTCCACACAGACAGTGACCCCAGGCCAGAATTGAATCTGGGTGCTTGGAGCTGTGAGGCAGCAGTGCCAACCATTGTGCCATCATGTCCAACATACATCAAATTGTTCAACAGATATCATAGTTGGTGACAGAAATCAAGCAAACAATCTTGTAAACAAAAGCCAATTTTGCGAAGTGATCACAACTCTCCCTGATCTGATCCAGGCATGTTCGGGAACAGTATAATATGAATCTCAGAACTATCCAAACATACCATCACAAAGATCCATTGTCATTCATGGGGAGATACACATGAGAATTTTGGAAATTGTGTATTAAAAAGTTATCAGCCAGAATCTCATCACCATTTTGTGCTGGCAGGATTTTCCTATCCCATTGCAGTGAATGGAGATCTGGCTGGCCATCAAATTCTTCAACCACGCTGCAGCTGGAGCGTGGTGTGAACAGTAGATAAAATCTTGCCTCTTTAAACAGGCATAATCATTAAACATTAAGAACTAACTAAACATTAAAACTGAGAAACAAAGTCAAACTTCTTCACTCAGTTGACTTTAATACTTGACAAGGACATTGCCAGTGAAGACAATTCAGGCAGACAGTGTTAACAGGTTTAAAAAATAATGAGATATGTAGTCAGAAAGAAGACACAGACATTATGCTGACCGGATCAAAAACGAACTGGCTTCTTGAACTGATTTTTCTTCTGCTCTTAAAAAACTTTCACAATAGTGGAAAACAAATAACAAATGGCAATCACCTTTTTCAAGGGGTGTATTGTAAAGACTGTTCGGTGAGGGCAGTATTTCAAACACCATAGATTGTGCCTCATTTATCTTTCTGAATAAGAAATGGGTCTATTCATCTTAGCAACATTAAAAACCTCTCTCTTTTCCAGCGCAGACGAGCATCATTCCAGCACAATGCATGCTATTATTTTTCACTCCATTAATCTGTCAGGTGCAAGTACTTTAACTGCATTAGTTGTTTTATTATGCCTCCAGTTACTCCATCTGTTTTAAGGATCTTAAATAGTATTTAGTAATAGATTAGGTGGCTTTTTGCCATGGATTTACATTCAATTGTTTTAACTAATTCTTTCAGAAGCAGACATCTTGTGTGATGAACTACTTGAACCATTCCATTTGATTATTCCATGCAATATGCTATAATTTTAAATCATTTTGCAGCATCCATTGATTCCAGCAATGTTCCTGAGGTGTCGATGTAAAGTACAATGCACAGTAAAGTGCTATTGCATTTTCCACTTAAATTCTCGTATTAAAGGATTAGAGAGCTTTCATACATCCCATTGACTTTATAGGACACCTAATGGAAGTTATTCTGCAATATAATGTGATCCACTCATGGACAGATTTGTCCTACTTATATTGAAGGACCTGGATTAAGTCAGACACAACAGATAAAAAGCACACGTGCAAGATTTGTGCTGGAATAAAGCCCCATGTTGGTGACAAAATTGAGCATCTGTGAAAATTATACACCCAAGGTTAGTACAAGATTGCAAACATGATTGTAAGTCTGATCAGGGGCTAAATTATATATTCGGGCAAATCCCATTCAAACACTCAGTAATAAAAGTTCATTGATAATTTTATATTTAGATGGATCTGGAACTTTGCATGTTACAATTATTTAGGATCTTGGTGAAACCAAGCCTGCAGCACTGCACAGTTCTTGTCTCCTTCTCCAAGGGTAAAATATATTTACCTTAGAGGGAGTACAACAACAATTTATTTGACTGCTTCCTGGAATGAAGGGATAATTCTATGAGGAATAATTGAGTAGACTAGGCTTATGTTCCCTAGAGTTCAAAATACGGAAGGTGATCTCAGTGAAACATAAAATTAAGAGTCTTGATAGTGACGTTCCCACAACGTATCTTCGGAGGCAGAATTCCCTTCACCAAAATCCCTCTATTTACAATTCCAATAGCAGTGCGCAGAGTGTGATCAGTCAGCAGTTTACCTTCAGGATGCCAGAGGAACTGATACTCCTGGTTAAATACAAGGAAAAGACTCCCTAACTGACCCATCAATTGACTCCTTATTCCAATAGGCCAACTTCAATGGCCTGATTGAACTCATTACAGTTTCCCTTGATAGTTTAGAAATAAAAATTAAGTACTTTGGTCAGGATTAGTCATTTAGAATTGTGATGGAGAGAAATTTCTTGTTTTGGAATTCTCTGCCAGTTAGCTGTGATTTGGTAAGTGTATTTAAGTCAAAGACTGACAGGTTTTTGGATTTCATTGGAATCAAAGGATATGGAGATAGTGTAGGAATATGTGGCTGAGGTTTGGTCTGACTGAATGACAGAGCAGACACATAGGACTAATATTTTTTATTCATCATGTTATGCTTTTTTATATTCTCCTGTATAAGTGGCCTCAACTGGTGGAACTGGAAGGTATGCATAGTAGCAAGTATTTATCTTTGCTGCTGGTGGTAATGCCTATGCAGGACTTATAAATTGTAGGTGAGAATTTTGAAATCAGTTCTCTAGAGTGAAGAAGAACAAATAATTGATTGATGTTTGGAAACTCCAACCTAAGCTGTAACCAGGTGACATAGTGGCTCAGTAGTTAGCATTGCTGCTTCATAGTGCCAGGGACCCGTGTTTGAATGGATGACTGTCTGTGTGGAGTTTGCACATTCTCCCTACGTCTCCATGTGTTTCCTCTGGGTGCTCTGGTTTTCTCCAACATTCTGAAAGGCAGGTTAGATGCGTTGAGCCGAACAGGCGCTGGACTGTGGTAACTAGGGTAATTTCACAGTAACTTCATTGCAGCATTAACGTAAGACTTACTTGTGACTAATAACTTAAAAAAAACACATTCGAGATTTTCATTTTATACTTTGGGTAAACTTTCATGAAATCCAGAAATTGTGATTATCTTCTTCCACCCATAAGGGACTAAAGCACTGAATTTAATATTTATGCTCTGTAAAACTATTTTCACAAAGTTCAGAATCCATCTCATTGCTACAGCAGAGACAGCTGAGTATTCACTACTGCCTAAATCATGGGAAAGATGTTTCCATTAGCAGGAGAGACTCAGATCTGAGGACACAGCCTCAGTAAAAAGACAACCCTTTAGAACCGAGATAAGGAGGAATTTCTTTTGACAAAGGATGGCAAGTCTATGGAATTCATTGCCACAGAAGACTGTGGGGGCCAGGTTATTGAATGTATACAAGACAGAGATCGATAGGTTCTTAATTGGTAAGGGGATCAAAGGTCACAGAGAAAAGGCAGAAGAATGGGTTTGAATAACCTCTGAGCCATGATTGAATGGCAGAGCAGGCAGTCAAGTGGATAAAGTTGTTAAGAAGGCTTATGGAGTCTTAGCTTTTATTGGTAGGGGGATTGAATTTAGGAGCCGCAGCATCATGTTGCAGCTGTACAAAACTCTAGTGCGGCCGCACTTGGAGTATTGTGTGCAGTTCTGGTCGCCACATTATAAGAAAGATGTGGAGGCATTGGAGAGGGTACAGAGGAGGTTTACCAGGATGTTGCCTGGTATGGAGGGCAGGTCCTATGAAGAGAGGTTGAAGGATTTGAGGTTGTTTTCGTTAGAAAGGAGGCGGCTAAGGGGGGATCTTATTGAAGCATATAAGATAATTAGAGGTTTGGATAGGGTGGACAGTGATAGCCTTTTTCCTAGGATGGAGAAAGCTAGCACGAGGGGACACAACTTTAAATTAAGGGGTATGAGTTATAGGACGGATATCAGAGGTAGGTTCTTTACTCAAAGAGTGATTAGGGAGTGGAATGCCCTGCCTGCAGCTGTTGTAGATGCGCCAAGTTTGGTGGCGTTTAAGAGGTTAGTTGATAAGTATATGGATGAGAAGGGAATGGTTTAGTTAGGAGGGGCATTGCTTTTTATTTTGGTCGGCACAACATCGAAGGCTGAAGGGCCTGTTCTGTGCTGTATTGTTCTATGTTCTATGTTCTATGATGGGCCAAATGGCTTAATTCTGCTCCTATATCTTATGATCATATGCACTAAGTCAGGATAATGTTTTACTTATCCAGCTAGTTATATTCTAAAAAAAGTTGACTAGATTTGATTTTCATACGGACTGTCCCTTATGATATTGTTCTGTTACCACATCGTCAATACATTTTTCAGACCACTGTCTTTATGTACCGTGGGTTTCCACTGAGTGCTTCAGTTTCCTACCACAGTCCAAAGATGTGTGGGTTAGGCAGATTGGCCATGCTAAATTGCCCCTTGATGTCAAGATGAGTAACCAGGGTAAATATATGGGATTATGGGGATAGGACCTGGGTCAGATTGTGGTCAGTGCAGACTGATGTGCAGAAGGAGGCCATTCAGCCTTGTAGGAGTCTATGATTCTATGCTGTCAGGCCAATTGGCCTTTAGTTTCCCATTGTGTCTTTTCTCAAAGAGTAAGGCTCCATTTGCTACTTTCCAAGCATCATTCTAGAATCCAGAAAATTCTGAAAGATCGAAATTGATCTACTTATTCACTCTCCAGCTCCTCTTTAAAAATTCCTGAATGAGGTCATCAACTGTAGGGGATAATTTGGTTTTTTGGTCCATTAATTTCTTCTCTAACATTAATTGCTTTAAGTTCACCATTTTCAGTAGATAATTGCTCATCCCCTATTTCTGGTATGTTCTTTGTATCTTCTATTGTGAGGACAGGCACAATGTATTTACATACCATTGTGAGGATGCCCTTATAACATTACAATTTCTCAGACCTCAACCTCAACCACTAAAAAAACACATTTATTTTTGTTCATCTGTTTTCTTACATCTTTTAAAAGTTCTTACTTTATGTTTCTTGCTAACTTACTCATTTTATTTTCCCTCTCTTGAAGAATTTAGGAGTTATCCTTTAACCTGTATAATCCTAAGAATTGTTACAATCTTAATTATTAAAGAAAGGAATATGCCTTTTTGTTTACTGTGCCCCTTAACGTTACTTTGTTTCTATGAGTTGTTCGGAAAATAAATGGGATTTATAATTATAAAGAACAAAACAGCACGGGAAACAGTCCCTTCAGCCCAACGAGCCCGCGCCGACACCCCGATGTTCCCACCTCTACCTGTGATCCCTGTCTATGTTTATAGATCTATGGATTAAAAACCAAATTTGAGACAATTTAGGGAGAATTTGTTTTGCCAATTAGCCTAAGAGCACATCTTTGGGATATGGGAGAAAACTGGAGCACCCGGAGAAAACCCACGCAAGCACGGAAATGTTAGAAAGGGGTTATAGTTTCAAGTAAGTTTAATGTTTTTGTGCCCTGAAAGATAAAACCTATAGTTAGATTCATGCTGCACAAAGTTGTTTGTATGTGCGGTGGTTGGTTTCAATTTTAACTATGTTTCTATTGTATCGTATCGAGGGATTGAGTTTAGGAGTCGGGAGGTAACTTTATAAGACCCTTGTCAGACCCCACTTGGAGCACTGTGTGCAGTTCTGGTTGCCTCACTATAGGAAGGATGTAGAAGCTATTGAGAGGATGCAGAGGAGATTTACAAGAATGTTGCTTGGATTGGGAGGCATGCCTTATGAAGATAGGTTGAGGGAGCTAGATCTCTTCTCCCTGGAGAGACGAAGATTGAGAGGCAACCTGATACAGGTTTATAAGATAGATAGGGTGGATTCTCAGAGGCTATTTCCCAGGACTGAAATGGTCACTACGAGAGGACACAGGTTTAAGGTGCTGGGGAGCAAATATAGAGGAGATGTTAGAGGTAAGTTTTTCACTCGGAGGGTGGTGAGTGAATGAAGGTAGAGGCGGTGGTAGAGGTGAAGTCACTAGGGTCTTTTAAGAGACTTCTGGATGAGTACATGGGATTTAATGGGATTGGGAGTTACAGATAGTTCTATGGCCTGGTAGGTACTGGTATGACTTGTGGCCCGAAGGGCCTGTTTGTGCTGTAGTGTTCTATGTTCTATATTCTACGTATTTGGAAAAGGCTATGGTGTGAACAATAAATAGGCCAGCAGAGGTATGCAGGTATTGCTTGATAACTGGAAGTACTTTTAAGGGAAAAATGTTTTTTTTGTTCTCAGTTTTAGTTGAATTTGTTGGCAGTTGGAGATTGAACACCAGGGACTGAGTATCTATCAATTCTGCCATTCCCATCCTATCTAATTTTTCTTCTGCTAAGAGACAGGCTTCCTAAATAACCAATTATTCTCCAGATAACAAAAGGATTGAGGCAGAAAGACTGAAGTTAAGAGAACAAGAGACTAAGACAGTGCTGATAAGAATTCAAGGAAGTGTAAGGAAAATGCTCTGCATTAAACAGACAATTACCAGAGTGAAAGTGAAAGCAGACTTCAGAAGTAAACCAAAAGTTTGACAATATAAATAATTTATTTCATTTATTTGTGTCGCTAGTAGACTTGCATTAAGACTGCAATGAAGTTATTGTGAAAATATGAGAATCTGGGAAGTGAGAGTTAAGGAAATTATGAACAGGTTGTACAGCAGTCAAGAAAAATAAATTCAGAAGGGGGTGATATAAAACCTAGATTGGATTCACCATTGAAGGTGAAGCAGAGGCTTTGTTTAAGAGCGTCGTTTGGAAAACCTGGATTGGATTTTAGAATGTAAACAAAAGGGAATGTAAACCAAAACCATCATTGAGAGAGAAGATTTTAAATGATGTATTTGGGAGAGCAGTTTGAATACTCTCAAGGAACAATAATTTTTTTTCAAATCACCTCTGAATCTCCTGCTCCTTGCTCTAAAGCTATGCCCCTTTTTGACTGACCCCCTCAGCCAAGGGGAAAAGCTGCTTGTGCAGATGACACAAAGGTTGGGGGATTTGCGGATAGCAATGAGGACCATCAGAAGATACAGCAGGATATAGATCGGTTGGAGACTTGGGCAGAGAGATGGCAGATGGAGTTTAATCCAGACAAATATGAAATTATGCATTTTAGAAGATCTAATACCGGTAGGAAATATCCAGTAAATGGCAAAACCCTTCAGAGTATTGATAGGCAAAAGGATCTGAGTGTACAGTTACACAGGTCACTGAAAGTGGCAATGCAGGTGGAGAAGGTAGTCAAGAAAGCATGTGGCATGCTTGCCTTCATTGGCTAAGGCATTGAGTTTTATAAATTTGCAAGTCACGTTACAGCTTTATAGAACCTTGGTTAGGCAGCGCTTGGAATATAGTGTCCAATTCTAGTCATCTAGTCACAGAAGGATGTGGAGCTTTTACAGAGGGTACAGAAAAGATCTGCCAGGATGAAGCATGGTTTGGAGGGCATTAGCTATGAGAAGAGATTGGAGAAACTTAATTTGTTTCACTGGAACAACAGAGATCGAGAGTGATCTGATAGAAGTCTACAAGATTATGAGAGGCACGGATAGAATGGATAGTCAGAAACTTTTTCCCAGGGTGGAAGAGTCAATTACAAGACAGCACAGGTTTAAGGCGTGCAAGAGGCAAGGTTTAAAGGAGATGTAATTTTTACACAGAGGGTGGTGAATATCTGGAACTCATTGGTGGGGGGAAATAGTAGAAGCAGATATGGTAGTGACTTGAAGTGGCATCTTGACAAATATGTAAATAGGATGAGAATAGAGGGATATGGTCCCTGGAAGGGTAGGCGGTTTTAGGTCGGTGAAGGCTTGGAGGGCTGAAGGGCCTATTCCTCTGGGCAATTTTCTTTGTTCTTTGCTCCTATTCACCCTGCCCATACCTGTCAGAATCTTATACAACTTAATCATGTCGTCCTTCATTCTTCCCTGCTCTGGAGAAAACAATCCAAGTCTATCCATTCTCTCCTTATAGCCCAAATACTCCATTCCAAGTAATATCCTGATGAATCTCCTTTGTTACCGCTCTAGTGCAATTACATCCTTAGAGCTTAAAAAGAAGGGATGTGATTAATGTTTATTTACAAGTAGGCTAACATTAACACTGCAATGAAGTTACTGTGAAAATCCCTTAGACATTCACTCCAGTGCCTATTTGGGTATGCTGAGGGAGAATTCAGCATGGCCAATGCACCTATCTATCATGTCTTTTGGACTATGGGAAGAAACCAGAGCACTCAGAGGAAACCCAAACAGATAAGAAGAGAACGTGCAGACTCTGCACAGACAATTACCCAAGCCAGGAATCAAACCCGGGACCGCGATGCTGTGATGCAGCAGTGCTAACAACTGTGCAGACCAATGGAAATGTTCAACTGAATAGTAATCAGTTTTCCAGAGATAGCCAAATATCAATCTGGAAGGCTGTCACTGAGGCTCAATAACTTGATGCCAAAATATTATATTTTGCTCTTGAAGAATAGTAGGTAGCACTGGAATAACAATTCTCCCAGACACTGCCAGGATAATTATATTAATTTGAGAAACCTGCTGCTGCACCCTTGGTAGTCATTGCATCCCCAGGATTTGAAACACAGTGGGTGTATTTATCAGACAGTTGCAGCCAGAAGTATTTAGAACAGTAAATTGATTTTACCCTCCACTGTAATTGAAATCTATTGCTACGTGACCTGAATTATATGTTTTCATTAAAAAACATTATTACAAAATAATTTTATGTATCACTGTGAATGATGAAGTTTTGACTCTAATTTTCTTTTCGCCAAATATGCAGCGGAGGGAAACCAAAAGAATGTGAAAGAGAAAATACATTCGGTTTTCCCAATTAGGAAAAACTAGAATCCTGTGCAAATTGCGAGGCGTCAATTCTTTATAGAATTTCACCCTTATTGCCTTAGGCATAATGTCAAATAGTTGGAATTGGCATATTAAAAACATGCAAGTACAGTATCAACTGCAGGATGTCCATCAAATTAATGTTATAGATTACTGGGCTACTAGGTTAACTGGCATACAATGAGCTGGCTTATTGAACATATACATCAGAACTAATGAATTGCTCCTAGCATTTTGTACACAAAGACATGAATTTTTATCACAATGCATAAATATGGTTAGGCAGTGCAGTATACTGTACTACCTCTTGGTTTTCATCTGCTAAAAGCAATCAACATTGTTCCAGGGATTGCACTATCAAGGTGGTATGGTGGCATAGTGTTCAGCACTGCTGCCTCACAGTGTCAAGGATCTGGGTTTGATTCCCAGTTAGGGCCACTGTCTGTGTGGAATTTGCACATTCTCCTCGTATCAGCGTGCATTTCCTCCAGGTGCTCCGGTTTCCTCCCACAATCCTGGGGCTCAGAAGGGAAGGGGGGAGAACAGGAGAGCAATAGTTATTGGAACTCGTTAGTTAGAGGGACAGATTGGAGGTTCTGTGGCAGTAAGAGGGACTCACAGATGATATGTTTCCTCTCGGGTCCCAGGGTCCATGACTTCTCGAAACATGTTTTCAGGATCCTTAAGAGGGAACAGTCACAAGTCGTGGTACACATCGGTAGCAATGACAGAGGATGCTGCCTGATTTGGAGGGTAAGTCTTATGAGGAAAGGTTGAGGGAGCTAGGGTTTTTCTCTTTAGAGTGGAGGAGGATGAGAGGCAACTTAAGAGGTTTATAACATGATGAGGGGGATAGATAGAGTGGATGTTCAGAGACTATTTCCTTGGGCGGATGTAGATGTTACTAGGGGGCGTAACTATAAGGTTCATGGTGGGAGATATAGTAGGGAATCTGAGGTTCTTTATTCAGAGTGGTTTGGGTGTGGAATGGAATGCCTGCTGTGATAGTGGAGTCAGACACTTTTGAAACTTTCAAGCGGTTATTGGAAAGGCACATGGAACACACCAAAATGATAGGAAGCAGGATACCTTGATCTTGGTTTCGGGTAAAGTTCGGCACAAAATCAAGAGCTGAAGGGCTTGTACTTTGCTCTACTTTTCTATATTTCGAAAAGACCAAATATTGACAGTGGGTCGTTTGCCACTGAAAATCCATAAAGATATGTTCAGAAGATTCAGTTAAAAGAACACTGAAAGAATCTGCCCGGTGGAGCAGAGAGAAGAGTACTTGTTTAAGCTTAGGGACTTTAAATACAAGACATTTCTACTCAGAGTGTGATGGAAAGTATAAATGTGGCATTGAGTTTTTTGGACTAAAGAAGTGAAGAGGGAATAAGTTTTCTTAGTATACATTGTAGACATCAAATATATTAATGTTTAATCCATGTTAATTTTAGATTGTTAATTAGGGAATTTTAAGTTTATTTATACGTGTCACAAGTAGGCTTACATTAACACTGCAATGAAGTTACCATGAAAATCCCCTAATTGCCACACTCTGGCACCTGATCGAATATACTGAGGGAGAACTTAGATGCCCAATGCATCTAACCAGCATGCCTTTTGGACTTTGGGAGGAAACCCGGAAAAAACCCACACAGGGACGGGGAGAATTTGCAGACTCTTAAAACATGAAACCTTGTTCTGTGATTTTTTTTGTGTTGGTCACTGGGAAATTCATATCTCCTTTTTAAAGTTATTGGTCTCTACTAGCATCATAACACACAGTATATTAGAAATTGCTGTTGGTAAAAGCTCTCTCATATCTTTCTTTCTCCTTGCAATAGTTCCAGTGATCTGGAATGCATCATCTGAAAGGGCAGTGGAAAATAAATTTCAGAGTTATAGGAAAAGAACAGGCAAATAGGATTAACTGGGCAATTTTATCAAAGAGCTGGTCTCCTTGGATGCTACATCAATCTATGTTTAAATGATTTTATGATAATCCAGCTGATGCATTCACTTCCTAAATTATCTATCAGGCTGTCAATCCTGATAGAGTTAACAAATGTCATCCACAGATATCTCCAGCAATGGCATCAACATCATTCCTAAACCAGATAGCTATCACTTTTATCCTCAATAACCTTGAGCAGATCATTTTTGGAATGAAATCTTTAACAATGTCACTGAGAAGAAATTTAAGATGTTACTGAATAGAGAACTAAACATATAAAGAAAGAAACACCCTTATTGGCTAGCTGGATTTATACTCTCTTTGGCATGACAATAACCATGCAAACTGGTTTTAAACTCATTCCTTGGTTTGATCTAGGTCGTTTAGGGTTAGTTGATCATAACCAGTAAAACATTGATCCACAACAATTGACATCAGGCTGACTGGATTAGGAGAGAGGCAAATCATCCAAGACTCCTGCCCTCCCACAAACTTTGTCATCTTGAGAACTACACCTCAAATGTTCAAATGTGTTAGTTTGCAAGAGAGGAGAGAAATTCTCAGAAATTAAAAGGTTAAACAAAAACAAAAAAAAAAATCTCTAGCTTGTACACAACAGAAGAAAAATGAATAAGTACATGATAGGAGAACAAATAATTATTCTAGTTTCGGCAATGTGCTCTGCACAGAGCAAAGTTTGCCTTTCTTTAACACTAATTTTAAACACAACCTTGTCAAAATTATAGCATTGCAATTAGTTGTTCTTCCTTCCTCAACTTCCATCATGCCCTGATCAATGCTGCCCAACAGTACATAACATGTTGAATTTTAGACTTAAAGTAAAGACATGAAAAGCCTACATGAAACCTGTCTTTTGTTAAATAGAGTTGGAATCTAATTATTGTGGACTTGTAAAGCAACCACTAATAAGCTGAGCATGTGACATAAAATTTGTGTTTCTTAAACAAATAGTCTATTTCATCTCATTCTTTTTTCTCCGAAGCACTAAAACAATTTTTCTTTTGAAAGAACCGACTTTATCTTGAACAAATATTCATTTTTTTTTCTCTTAACTCTATACTATTCAGATTGATGATAGGTCAGGGTCAATCTGACAGATTTCACATTTTTACTATTAATTTGTAGGATACTGGCAAGATCAGCATTTATTATCAATCCCTCATAGCCTTAGAGTTAAAATGGAATGAATTGCCATGCCATTTCACAGGATAGATAAGGGTCAATCACAGTGCTGTGGGTCTGCAGTCACACATAGGCCAGACTGGATAAGGCCAATACATTTACTTCCCTAAAGGGCATTAGTAAACCCAATGATTTTTCACAACAATCCATTTGTTTCACAATCACCATTACTTACGCAATCTTTTTTGAAGAAATGCAATAATTATTTGATTTATGAGGTGGGATTTAAAATCAGGTCATCACTCACCCAATGAAATGATCACTAAACTACCTTGCATGTTATGATTTTTAAAAAGTCCTATCAAAGATTTACCACATTTGAATCCAGCATACTTCCTGTTGCTATTCATTACCCACACTTTAAAACTCCTATTGACTAACCATGGAGGGTTTGGATGGACACGGCCTACTTATATTCAGCTAAGACAAATGCACATCATCTGTCAAGTTTAAACTAACTTATCTGGTGGCAACAGTTTTCCATTTTACACCTGATGCAATTGTGATGGAATACAAAACTGGGTGGAGTGCAAAATGACGCTGTGGTCAGAAACAAGCCATTTCAGTTAATGTTCTGAATAAGTCATTTTTGACTTGAAATGCGTTTCTCCCTCCATAGATGCTGCTAGACTTAATGAGTCTTTCTAACACTTTCTGTTTACATTTCAGTTAAAATCTGGGTTTAGTTACTGATTTCTGTAATAGAGAGTTGCTAAGGAAAGGCTACATTTTTGAAGTAGAGTTGGAGGAGGCTGAAGGGAAGTTTCAATGAAATGGAACTTACCATCATACTACAAGATATGAAGTATCAAGGAAAGGGAGAGATGGAAAATGTCTTTAAATAAAACAGATCGCATTGCAGAATTAGATAAAGAAATTGAAGAAAAATGTGAAAGACAAATCGCTGATCATCATTGAAGTGTGGCTGTTCATTTAGAATTGTAGCTTTCAACTTTTGCTGAAGAAATGCCAATCATTTTCATCCACATGACTATGATATTAGAACTCGCCGTTGATGCATCTTCCTGCCTTTGTGATAGCTGAATGTGGGGAATATATGTTCCTGTCTGTCACAAGTGCAAAATTTCATTTCTTCTCATCTGCTCCCACCACTTCCAGGTAAGGCAGAGTAAGAAAAGTTGGCCTGTATGAGTTAACCTTTTCTGAGCATGGAAATTTTCACCTGCATATCATATTCTATCTACTTTTCCAATCTGTTATGCACATAGAAACACAGAAAATAAAGATAGGAGTAGGCCATTTGGCCCATTGAGCCTGTTCCGCCATTCATTCTGATCATCAAATTCAATATCCTGAACCTGCTTTCCCCCTTGACTTCTTTAGCCCACGAGCTATATCTAATTTCTTCTTTCTTTTACAAACAGATAAAATGAGTTCAGTAAAAGGTACTAAAATGGTGTTTACTGCAAGTGGCAGGATCTGAAAATAAATCCTTTCTGTGAGAAGGGAGGCACAGCTAAAGAATTGGGATAAAGAATAAAGTGCTTTGATCAGTCACAGGGAATGAAAGACAAACATCCCATTTTATGTTTCTTGATTTGGTACTATGCTTTATGTATATTAATTATGTAAATTTAAAGGTTGTGGGTAATTTAATTATTCCACATGCCATGCTTTATTCCGATTAGCTGCCTTTAGCTGAATGTGTAGCAGCTTGAGGAGGAACGAATGAATGAAACTTCATATAAGGGTCCAGAGGTAGGATAAAAGGAAACTTTTCCCTCAAGCATGATCTGTAAAATAAGCCACAGTCCATGTCTCACAAACATAAATAGAAATTTTCTGTACGGTGTCTGCCTTTCTAATTAGGGTTGCTATCTTCACTGTAATTCTGAAGCTGATCAACCTTCCACAGCCAACTCTCACATCACATTGAACCCTACCCGTACAATGTCCCAGCATAACATTTGCCATATAGTAATGGTTGCTGAAAGCCAGACATCAAGGACAGAATCCCAAACCTTGATTCCAGAATTTTGGAAAGGCAGTGGCAGTAGCAGTTCCGATGGTAAGATGAGTTTGTAAATTTTAAACTTATAAAGAAAAAAAGATTTCAGGAGTACATTATAGATAAATACTCAAACATAATACCATGTGGATTCAATTTGTATATCTGTCAATGCAAAAATATCTGATCACTGACAATTCGAATTTAAAACCATAAAATGTCAACCCCTAAAACTTCTGAGGGAGTTTATGAGCATGAATGTACCAGATGGTGCTCCAGCAGAGCACCTAATGGTGTGCCATTAGTTAGACTAGCCTTTGCACACTTAGGTTCATGCATTCTTTTTGTGGCAATTTACAAAATGTGCAATTTGATAAGGACACAGCTTGGGAAATAGGGCAACCAACTGTACATTTCCTCAACAAATTAGATTAATGGATTGTGAAATATGCAGCACAAGGATTGACTGGGATGCGTCAATTAGAAGGAGTAAATCGATGTCAGATCAGCTATAGAAAAAGAAATACAGAGTGGGGGAAAAAATTGGATCGAGAGACAGAAAAATGTCAGCCGTGAGTCAAAAGATTAGAGGTTCCTGTTCCAGTTCAGAACTTCAGCACACTAATCTAAAACTCCAGTATAGTGCTGAGGGTATGCTACACTCTTGTCTTTTCAATGAGATGTTAAGCCAAAGACCCATCTGCATGCACCCATCTACTTCTTCAAGTTGACATAAAAGATTCCATGGCATTATTTTGATGATGATTAGGGCAGTTATTCCCTGGTGTCCAGAGCAATAGTTACAACATTACAAAGCCAGATATAATCATTATCACATTATCATGTGTGGGAATTGCTGTGTGCAAATTAGCTTCTTTGCTTTCTATATTATAACACTGACAACACTTTATAAGTACTTCATTGTTTGAAAAGTAGTTTGTGATGTTCAGTGGTTGTGAAAGGCATTTTAAAAATTCATGTTTCTTTTTAAAAGGGAAAGGACAAGTAAATAAATAAATCCCAAAATACTAAATATAACATCATAAAAATGCCTAATTACAACACACAAATGAATGAGAATCCACTGTTTTAACAGTTTTCAGTGCCAGAGAGGCTGATTGGGAATGAGTAGCCTCAGCACTATACTGGAGTTTTAGATTAGTGTGCTGAAGTTCTGAACTGGAACAGGAACCTCTAATCTTTTGACTCACGGCTGACATTTTTCTGTCTCTTGATCCAATTTTTTCCCCCACTCTGTATTTCTTTTTCTATACCTGATCTGACATCGATTTACTCCTTCTAATTGACACATCTCAGTCAATCCTTGTACTGCATATTTCACAATCCATTAATCTAATTTGTTGAGGAAATGTACAGTTGATTGCCCTATTTCCCAATCACATTGCCCTATTTCCCTATTTCACATTGTTTAAAGCGTAATTAGATTGAAGTAAGAAGGCTTAACTTTCCTTGTTGAGTTTAATCCATATTTACCAGACAAAAACAGCAATAACACCCCATCCAATGTATTTCAAAAAATATGCTGAGGAGGTGCTGGCGTAGGACTGGGGTGGGCATGATAAGAAGTTTCACAATACCAAGTTAAAGTCCAAAAGGTTTATTTGGTAGCACAAACTTTCAGAGCACTTCTCCTTCATCAGGTAAGTCACATTTCAATGGCTAGATGCACAATGCCATTTTTGTGCCAACAATGCAACTTGATTGCCAACTTTTTATATCAGTATTGTACAGCAACATGAGCTGTCTTGCCTGAACCTGTTTACAAATAACAATGTCATGGTACTAAAGTATTCATATCCAAGTCCTGGAATGACTCTGGGTAGAAGCAGTGCAAGGCTCCATAATGCACACCACTGCAAGTTTTCGATGCCATAAAATTTACTTGACATACTCTATTAAATATGGTTTGTGTGGAGTTTTGTATGGGATTCCTCTGGGTGCTCCAGTATCCTCCCACAGTGAAAAAGATGTGTGGGTTAGATTGATTGACCATGGTAAATTGCCCCTTAGTGTTGCAGGATTAGTAGTGTAAATATGTGGTGTTAGGGCCTGGTTGGCACTGTGATTTGTGCAGGCTCAGAGGATCGAATGGCCTCTTTCTGCACTGTAGGATTCTGTGATTCTATGAAAATGTTCAGAGACTCAGATCCAATGTTGAATCAAATGTCTTAGATTTCCAAAATTTAATTAAACATTTAAATTTTGAATGTATCCTATTTTACTCTCTTCCAAATGGGGATTCAATCAGAAATTGGACAGGTTAAAATAGGCATTTCTTAGCGTCAAAGTTACATTATCACCAACTATGAGTATAGGCTTGCTTGCTTATACTGAGGAGAGGCCTGTGGATGGCTTTTGCTGCACTCTCCTTTCATTCTCCTTCTCCTTGCAATGAATTATTCAGTGAACAGAATTTAATCTAAGTGATGGCGGTTTCACCTACTGATTGGAGAGCCAGTGAGAACCCCCCCATCATCTCCTATGGGGGGGGCGGAACCCATTTAAGTGGCTTAGCAGCAGGATTCCCCATGGATTAAGGGATCTGTGGGGTGGGGTGACTGGGGTGTGTGGGGGTGATGGGGATGTGAGAGAAGGGTATGAAATCCTATCCCTGAGAACTGCTGCCAGTCGAAGGGCCGGAAGCACTTCTTTACAACCTCTGCATTAGGAGTATTGTCAATTGCTGGGAATGCACCTCTGAAAGATGCAGGATCAGTAAGGGAGCTGGACCACAAGCAAATGAGGGCAAGATGGTAGTCGCGGGATGGGGAGCAGGGGAGGAATTGGTTCTCTGTGGACCCTCCCCTTCCCAGTGCCATTCTAATATTCAGGCAATGAGTACCTTCAAATGAGAAACTCCCATCCCATTTGCCCCAACCCTCTGTCCCTACCACCCCACACACCCAATCCCAATCCTCCTCAGGAGACTTCACACAAACACAATAAGTATTTACTCTTTAGGTTCTTGGCATGATGACTGACCTACCTGCTGCTGGTTGAAGTGGGTTTTAATTGCACATTTAAGTTTGTCAATTGCCACTAAGATGTGTAGGACATCCACACACCTACCTCCCTTGGACTTGAGTGTTGCTAAGGCTGGGCATTTGTGGGATACCCACCCAACATCTGCTAGCCCAATTAAATGCTCCATCCAACAGAAACTGCTTCAGGGAAAGGCATTAAATTGTTTCCAGTGTTTTCCCGTATTGGACAGTTCAAAGAACAATACAAAACAGGAACAGGCCCTTGGGCCCTCCAAGCCTACACCAATCATATTTAACTATCTAACCAATCACTTATATCCATCTATCCCGTTTGTTCATATGCCTATCAAGATAAATCTTAAATGTGGTTAATGTAACTGCCTCAACCACCTCACCTGGCAGTGCATTCCAAACTCCTACTACACACTGTGTTTAAAAGAAAACCCACCCTGCACATCTCCACTGAACCTTCTCTCCACCCCCCCTCCACTCCTACCCACCCCGTCCTCCCCCTCCCCCCCTCTCCCCCGCCCCCTCCCCCTCCTCCCACCCCCCCAACCCCTCCTCCACCACCCCCCCCTCCAACCCCCCCCCCACCCTCATCCACCCCCCACCCCCCTCCCATCTTGAATTGTGCCCTCTTCAGATTGGGTAAGCTAAGGCTTGATGAACCTAACTGCGGTTCCACATCCCAAAATTCTATTGCCCAAACTTCTGTAACGGATATAAATTTAGATGTTTGGGGACTTTTGTTTTAACTATCAATCTTAACATTCTCCTCTCCAGAAGACATTAACTGCTTACTTGGAAATAGCCCCATCAGCATTGGTTACTTTCTACACCCTTATAAATGCCAGGTAGCTGACTAATCAATGGGGATGACACACAAGTATCCTGATTCTTTCCTTTTTTCATATCAATGCATATTCAATTTTAGCAGAAATTATCAGATAACAATAAAGTTCAGAAACCCTGACAATATTCTCCTTCCTAATCCAAAAGCATTGAGATTAGTTATAACATCCATATTGTCATCTGGACTCATTTGTTCAATCAGCAAAGATACTGAAAACAATTCGTTGTGATTTTGATCTAAAAGTATTGTTTTTCACAGGGCTTAAACTATGAAACATGTCCATGGTGGAAGCACAACATGAGGAATTTGCTTCAATCAAAGTTCATGCAAATACAAAGCCAGAAAATACTGGGAAGACTCAACAAGTCTGGCAGCATCTGTGAAGAGAGAATAGGGCTAACGTTTAGAGTTAGGATGACCCTTCATCAGAGCTGGAAGAAGGGTCATCTAGACTTGAAACTTTGGCCCTATTCTCTCTCCATAGATGCTGCCAGACCTGCTGAGTTTTCCAGCATACTCTGTTTTGTTTCAGATTCCAGATCTTGTATTTTGCTTCATCTTTATGCAGATGCAGCTCTTTACTTACTGATGGGCTGCTGAATGACACTGTCTGGCAGGAGCCATTACCACAATCCGTCACGGACTGCTTACAGCTTTTGAAACCGGTGACTTGCTGCTGGGAACAGATGCTTTGTGACCTCTGCACAGATTTGACGTTTTTTTGTCCTTGGTGGGATATGCTACTCTGGAAGTTGGTTGCGGAATCTGTGCTCTGCAAAAGTGGCCTGTCTTCATCATATGAGTCCAACTCTTTAAGTGTAGATAACGGTTTTGCTAAATGAAAATAGAGCAGGAAAATAATTTTTATTTGAATGACAATAGTCTATTCACTCTAATGAAACACTAAAGGCTATGGAATGAGTGAATCACAAATTACCACATTGAAACACATATCTATGCAGGTGGATGGGATGAAAATCTTCTCTTGTTCCAATGAACTGTATTGCCTTAAGTAGAGTGAACTTGGTTTACCCTTAATCCTGGGTTACTCTCAACCCTGTTCATAATGGCTTACGAGAACAGCACAGATTTGTCACAATATGCTCAACGTTGACACTGAATTGATAATGTTTGTTGGACGTATCACAATGTTGATTAAAGTGTAAACTAAATGTGCTACAAACACTAATGAAGTATTAAGTAGATCAATGTCAGAATTTGGTTGAAGGGGAAAAAAATAGTAAATTTATCTCCAAGTTATTCTAGACATTGCACTACTGTCAAGAACCTAAAGATATTAAGGCACAACTGTTAAATAATTAGCTTAACTTTTCAAATTGTATTAGCAAGTCATGTGCAATCTACTCTATCTCGAACTATTCACAACCCATTTAATCACCTGAGGAACAGCGATTAAATTAAATGAAAACAAGTACTTTTAAGCTCTGTTCTACTTCATTGATTATGCTGATAATCATATTGATGTAATCCTCACTACTTTCATCATGTCGGAACTCTGTGCCCATGATGGTGCAGCGACGGAAGACCATTTTATTTTCAGTGAGGGTTCCTGTCTTATCAGAGAAGATGTACTGGATCTGACCGAGGTCCTCTGTGATATTCAGCGCCCGGCACTGCAAACGGTTGTTGGTACTTTCATCGTACATCTCAGCATCGTTGTGTATGAAGAATATCTGACCCAACTTTACAAACTCAATGGAAACATATAAAGAAATAGGGATAAAGACCTGCCAAGAAAAGCAAAAGTAACTGAAGTCAGAATTTTCACATTGATTTCATATAAATCTGATGAAATGTTCCCATGCAGATAACCCTATTTATGAAGGTCATGCATTCTTGTACTTTAGGTGACTTTTGACCATTTGCACCTCGTGGGTGACATGGTGGTTAGCAAGGCTGCCTCACAGTGCCAGGGACCTGGGTTCGATTCCTGGCTCAGGTCACTGTCTGTGTGGAGTTTGCATGTTCTTCCTGTCTTTGCATGGGTTTCCTCCAGATGCTCTGGTTTCCTCCCACAGTCCAAAAGACATGCGGGTTAGATGCATTGGCAAGGTAAATTCTCTGTCAATGTACCCCGACAGGTGGCAACTAGGAATTTTCACAGTAACTTCATTGCAGTGTTAATGTAAGCCTACTTGTGACACTAACAAATAAAGTCTCGTTTCTTTCTCATTAGGCTTTCTGAATTTGCAGTTGAGATAACAACCTGGTAGCCTGCATCTAATCCACATTTAATATGTAATAAAAGCAAAATACCATGGATGCTTGCTCTCTGGCAACATCTCTTGTTCAAAATCATCCAGATTGGAAACATTAATTCTTGTTTCCTTCTCCATAGATGCTGCCAAACCTGCTGTGTTTTTCCCAGCATTTTCTGTTTTTATTTAATATTTAATACAATATTGTTCTAAAAGTCATCTAGAGCCTCACAAGCTCCAGGTTCTAGTTTGGAGAAGAAAGGCAAGCCCTGTGATGACTAGTCCACCTTTCTCATTGTGAAATGCCTGCTGTGAGTTCTGTGCATTGTTGCAAACAAGTGACTAACCTACTGTTCCATGTTTTCCACAAGAGGCATGGACCTGACAGTTTATCATACTGGTTTTAATTACTTACCACATAATACATTGTAAATAAATTTGTTCATAATATATTTAGAATGAATACATTTGTATTGCAACATTAGGTAACTAGCTGGCCTGACAGATAACACGGGATGTCTCAAGAGTTTGAATTCAGAGCCATATTTTCAACAGTGCCCTCCAGAAGAACAAGGGAGAAGTTGGTTACTACGCTAACCGGTAGAATATAGCACTTTTGAATGACTTGCTAATTAAAACCGATATTGAGCAAAGTGATAACTTCAGTACGGTATTTTTTTAAACCAGGGGCCTAACTCTGCATTGCTTTTGTGTATTTAAACCAAGGGTCTTCAAGTCATTCAATATGTAGTGTTCCCATAAATCACTGTATTTTGATGTGTCCCTAAAAATTTAACCTTGAATTTATATTAATTGCTGATTTATATTATTCCTGGTAAATTGTATCCACACGTTACAAATATTTAACTAAGACAATCAAAAAGATAGCGAAATATGCAGGTATTCCAAATCTGAAGAAAGTAACAGCAGCTTGACTAAACATAGTCGGGAGTTCAAAGTCTCTGAACAACAGCTCAAGCATGTAAACAGGCGGCACAGTGGTTAGCACTGCTGCCTCACAGTGCCTGGGACATGGGTTTGATTCCCAGCTTGGGTTACTGTCTGAGTGGAGTCTACACATTCTCTCAGTATCTGCAAGGGTTTCCTCCAGATGCTTCAGTTTCCTTCCACAATTTGAAAGACGTGCTGGTTAGGTGCATTGGCCATGATAATTTCTCCCTCCATGTACCCAAACTAGCGCCAGGGTGTGACGACTAGAAGATTTTCACAGTAACTTCATTGCAGTGTTAAAGGTAAGCCAACTTGTGATACTAGATAAATAAACTGTAAACAGATTCAGGCTAAATAACAGCCAGCGATTGATCTGATTTACCTGCAGTAATATCATCATTGTCAGAAACATGTAGAGTCCAGACACAGTGGCTGAAATTAAATTGCCAGTGTTATCTGGGAATTCAAATGGAGTCCATGAAGTGAAGGTTCCAACCCAAATACTGTGGCCTGAGGTAAAATATAAAAACAAAGTCCCTAAATAAAGTGGTATACTGACAGGTTAGAGCATAGCTTTTCCCATGAAAGGGATAATGGATGCGCACAGTTTAACGTGACCATTTTGAAAAACTCACATGAACAAGTCACAGCACATGCTGTCAAATCTTGCCCACTTCACTTTAAATGTTCTCTGTTGCTCCATCATCGAAGTACTGCAATGTGCCTTTGCACCGTCAACGTGACCTTCTTTCATCTTGCTACTTCAAATCAAATTCCTTCAGTGTCAGGATAAGTACAGTGAATGATGTGCATTTACCTTCCTATCAGACCCTCAGTGCCAGGGTGAGCACAATAAATCATCATGACACTGGGAACAGGGTGTCAGGTTTAATTTCCTTTAAGTAAAGACTCAACTCTATTTCCTGAAGACCTGATGCCCAACTCGCGCTGTTCAACAAGTATTCTGAGTCACCTTGGATAAGCTTTATTCGTTGCAGTCAGTTTTTCCTTCCAGCAGCCCATCTAGCCGATCCTTCAAGCATCACCAGCCCTGCATGTGGGAGGGTCTGTACATCTACATTGGACTGATCAGCCATCTTAATTCCAACGAAATGGAGTGGAAGCACATTATCCTCATCCTGAGAGATTGCATATGAAGAAGGTGGCTTTACATTCTGCTTTCAGAAATAAACACAGAGAATGGAATCTACCCCACTGGAAACAATCTACAGGTTTCGCAATTCACCTCACTGGCTTTTCTCATTAAAACTCACCATTGTCAATGGCGTGACAATTTTGTAAAAGGCAATAAAAGTAATGAAAGAATGTTATCAGTAAAAAATGCAGACAAGTGAGAATGCCTTGCCGTACTAAAACAAGAATTACACAGCAAATTTTTTTTCCACATTTTAGTTCAAGATTCTAATTTCAACTGTGAAATCCACCTAAGTTACAACTATGAGCTTTTAGAGTTCCACTCCTTCATCAGATGGTTCACCGAAAGCCTGTGATTCCAAATAAACCTGTTGGACTTTAACCTGGTGTTGTGAGACTTCTTACTGTGCCCGCCCCAGTGCAATGCCAGCATCTCCACATTATGTTAAAACTAATGGCCAACATTTTCTGGCCTCTCCTCAGCTTTTTCCTTGGCGGTGGAAGGCGATACACCATTCATTGACATCTGAGTTCTCTGGTACCACCATTGTTAATGGGAATTCCCACTGAAGCCACCTCTACGTCACCGGGAAACTTGTAGTAAGGGTACTCTACCGGCAGGACCAGAGAATCCTGCGCTCTTGAATAGCTGGAGAATTCTGGCCTATAATTAAGAGCTATGCACAGTCACAAGAGTTTTTGCTGTAACACTTACAACAGGAACAAGTTAGATTAGTTGATTAGACACGGCGCCTTTAATCGAATGAAATGAACCAACACATTTCATAGATGTATTATAAAGCAAATTGGCACAGTGCATCATAGGAAAAAATGGAAGATTTTCAAGAGTCTGGCCACAGAGGTAGACTTTAAGAAATGTCATCAAAATGATTACAGTAAGTGCTAGAACCCACCTAAACCTTTGTGATGTGTGTCAGGTGGTGTTATTATATACAGGATGACACTGTGTACAGAGAAATATCATGTTTAGACATTCAAGCTATTAGAGAGATGAGAGAAAGTGTGTGGTTGGTCAGCAGAGGGGAAAAAATAGTATCTGAAAAGTATAAAAAGAAATCTGAAATTTGGACCCAGTTCATGAGTTTATAAATCCCTAAGATACAGGAGCAGAATTAGGCCAATCAGTCCATTGTATCTGCTCCGCCATTCAATCATAACTGATATGTTCCTCATCCCCATTTTCCTGTCTTCTCCCCACAACCCATTACCAATTAAAAAGCTGTCTAACTCCTCCTTAAATTTACTCACTGTCCCAGCATCTACCACACGTTCAGCTAATGAATTCCACAAATTCACAACCCTTTGGGAGAAGTAGTTTCTCCTCAACTCTGTTTTACATTTGCTACCCCTCATCCTAACACTATGACTTCTCATTCTAGGGTGTCCCACAATTGCATTAAGGCTGTTGCACACACAGGTCTAGCTCTCTACTGAGGTAAAATGGATTATGAATCAAAATATGAAATATGAAGCTTTCCAGTATCAGAATGTCAAGACTGGCTAAAAACTAGACTGACCATAGAATTCTACAGTGCAGAAAGTGGGGGGCACTCAGCCCATCGAATCTGCACTGACTGTAATCCCATCCAGGCCATATCCCTATAAACTCATGCACTTACCCCAGCTAGTCCCCCTGACACTAATGGGCAATTTAGCATAGCCAATTCACCTAACCTGCATATCTTTGGACTATGGGAGGAAACCAGAGCACCTGGAGGAAATCCATGCAGACTCCACAAATGGAGCTGGGAATCAAACCCAGGTCCCTAGCGCTGTGAGGCAACAGTGCTAATCACTATGCCACCGTGCTGCCTGGTTTGGATTGGATGTTTGGCTACACTACCAAAGGAAAAGAGGTAGAGAGCCGAAGGGGTTTGGGGATAAATTCCAGAACTTAACACCAAAACAGTAGAAAGAAAAAAAAAAGAGGGATTTGAAAACAAGAGTGAAATTTTTTAAATCAAGATGTAATTTAACTAGAACAAGATAGATCTGCGAGCACAGAAATAATTGGTGAATGAGAGTTTGTGTGAATAAGGATACAGAGAGCACTGTAAAAGATCACCACTTACTATAGTAATTAGTTAATCCCATCAATTGCTACCCATTTCAGTCTCAACAGACCATTCTCATATGCATGATTCTAGTTACAGCAATTAAATTGAAGGTTGCTCCCCTTGTACATCTTACCCAGTGCTCCTACAAAACACATTACTGCCATCAGGCTCACACAGCATAGAACATTAATGTTCATTCTCCTCTCCAATTTACTCCGCTTGTAGCGAGGTCCATTATTATTAAGCATTGCTTTGGTCTCATGACCTGAAGGAAGTACAGATTAAAATTGCTATTAATCATCATATATTTCAGTACATGTCAAACAGTAATTTAACTGAAATTCTGCATTGGATATTACTTTATATTATTATAGTAGGGATTATTGTTAATCGGTATTACTGTTGTATCAGACTCTCTGGTTGTTCATAGTGGTGGGGTTCTCTGGTACTGCCGGCAGTGCATTCCCACACCATGGTTTTCATAGCAAAGTGCAATAACGTCAATGAGAATTCCCACTGACAGTGACAGGACCAGAGAATCCCGCCGCCAGCGAACAGAGCACCATGTCCTGCCTGCCGTCAAAAAACACACAGTTATGGGGTTAGGAGGTAATGGAGAATTCCCCCCATTATTACTTCAGATTGGTTCAAACCTATAAATCTTTAGTTAATGCTAGTTACAGTATCAAAGAGCATATTCCATCTAAAAGTTGTCCTAAAATTGTTGTCAGTCATTAAACTACTTAAACACTACTGTGTCCTTTTCTTGACCTTTGAAGATCTTTTTCATTATGCCCAGATTTGCATTGACCACAACTGGCCTCAGATGAAATATGTCTTCCATTATGACAGGTAGTATGCTAAATAAAGATTCACATTCCTTCAGGGTTCATCACAGAATCCCTACAGTGCAGAAAGAGGCCATTCAGCCCATTGTGTCTGTACCCACTCAGGCCCTACTCTCGCAATTCCACATATTTACCCTGCTAATCCCCAGACATTAAAGTCAATTTAGCATGGCCAATCAACCTAACTTGCACATCTTTGGACAGTGGGAGGAAACTGGAGTACCAGGAGGAAACACACGCAGACAAAGGGAAAACATGCAAACTCCACACAGACAGTGACCTGGAGCCTAGAATTGAACCCAGGTCCCTGGCGCTGTAAGGCAGCCACCATGCTATCGTGCCGCCCTTCAAAACCATGCATGCAGGTCTAAAATCTGTTTTGCACTCGCGTCAAACATTGAGATTCTCCTGGCCCCATTCAAATAACGTATACCTAACAATATTCTTTTAATATGTTATTTGAAAGGGGCCAAGAGAATTGTAAATTGTGTGGATTGGGTGCAAAACAGATTTTTAGGCTTGCATGCTATTCTCCGGGACCAGAGCAATCTACTAACAGTGCGGTGATGCCAGAGAATTGACTTTCTGGAATATGGTACTGTACAACTTGTTGGTCCATTTCAGAGGATGGGTATCACCATAAAATTGAAGCCACATCTAGGTTTAGCCTAGATAAAGAAATCAGGTTCACAATCCTCTGGCCATTCACATTCTCCAACGTTGCAAGCGAGGATGAAGGATCTGGTGCTCAGCCAAATCACTGTCCATTGCAGTGGGACCAGAGAATTCCACTAGTGTGAACAGTGGAGAATTCCAGCCAAGATTTCTTTCCCTGGAAGACGATGAAGAACCAGTTGGGGTTTTACAGCCATGTTTTAGCTTCATGGTCATTTCTCAGATGATTTTAATTTTCAGGTTTTTAATAAAACTTCAATCCTGACAAGCTTTCAGAGAGTTAGGTTAAAGTGATTAATTTGAAGTAAAATTCTCAAGCTGGTGGGAATTGAAATCCTGACCCCTGGATTATTGTGTAGATCTTAAGTTCATAAAAAGCCCGACATGAATGCACTTTCATCTCTCTTTTTTGCAATAAGTAATTTTGCAATAAGAACCAGCTGACATTTATTCAAATTCACAAAGACCCTTTAAGGCTACAGTAATCTACTTCAACTCTCTTTGGTAAGTGGGTATCCCACATCTTGCTTAAGAGTCCAAGGAAGCAACTTTATAATAAGTAACAAGTTACAAAAACGGAAAATACTGGAAAATCTCAGCAGGTCTGACAGTCTCTGTGGGGAGAGAATGGAGTCAACATTTTGAATCTGGATGACCCTTCATCAGAGCTCTGTGAAGGGTCAGACTCCAAAACGTTGGCTCTATTCTCTCCACACAGATGCTGTCGGACTTGTTGAGTTTTTCCAGTATTTTCTGTTTGTGTTTCAGAATCTAATATCAGTAGTATTTTGCTTTTACAATAAATAATGGTATACCTGCATATACAACTATTCCCACAATAACTTTTGTGTTCCGGATAGTGCAGCCTCGAAGTAAGAGGTTGTCTTTATTGAAGCCAATCTTATTTTCAGAGTTTTCCCTGCAAGGCAAAAGAAATAACATGTTTCTTCCTTCTTAAAACACTCAATGCAGCAAAAAGATCGACTAAGAGAAAATCTGAATCAGTTTTGAAAAGCATGTTCTGCTAAGGTCCAGCTCCTGGATTTGGGCTATTATTATTTAATATTTCACCTAACGTATGCTCACAATGTTGAAAATTGATAAGAGTTACAGGACAGTGTCCTGTCAACTATGATATGGTTGTTTCTCCCTTGAGATCCTCATCCTTTATGTGGGTAAGTGCTTAGTGGCAATGATACGACTGCCTCACAAATCTCAAGCACACAAGATATTAGAAATGAGCTTTCCACTGGTATTTCATTTTACTATACATGATATAAACAAATTCATACATAATATATATTTAAAGACAATTCTTAACTGCTTTTAATTACCTATCCATAAGTCTCAAGGCACTGCAGTGAAATGAGCTTTTCAGAAGTTCTGTCAATGACACTATCAGGACATAGTAAGAGAATTCAAACATTCTTCCTCTCCCACTTTTGAGAGGTTGTCCGCCATCATAGAACTCACAGCAATAGTGGGAAGCAGCAACTATCTGCCTCCAGAATTTTAAGAATTAAAACTGAATCCGTTGCTCTCTATTGCCAATGATGAGTTAAAACCAACATTCAGAAAAATAATATTACCAAATCTAGAAATTAGCATGAAGATGCACTCAGACCCACAACTCAAGTCATAGGCCTTTTCAGCACAGAAAAAAGACCATTCAGTCCCTCGTGTCTGGGCTGGTCACCAAGTATCTGCTTATTCTACTCCAGTTTTCCAGCACTTACTCCATAACCATGTATGTGATGGCGTTTCAAATGCTCATAAAAATGCTTAGGTGTTGTGAGGATTTCCACTTCTACCACCCTTTCAGACAATGCCATTTCAGAGACTTGGGTAGAGCAGGGACAAGAATGGATGTTGCAGGTTCCGGGGTTCAAATGCTTTAGTCGGAGTAGAGAAGGAGGTAGAAGGGGGGGAGGAGTGGCATTATTAGTCAAAGACTGTATCACAGTGACAGAGAAGAAGTTTGATGAGGACTTGTCTGTTGAGGTAGTATGGGCTGAGATTAGAAACAGGAAAGGAGAGGTCACCCTGTTGGGAGTCTTTTATAGACCTCCTAAAAGTTCTAGAGAGGTTGAGGAAAGGATTGCCAAGTCAATTCTGGTCAGGAGTGAAAGTAATAGGGTAATTGTTATGGGGGACTTTAACTTTACTAATATTGATTGGAATAGCTATAGCTCTAGCTCGTTAGAGGGGTCAGTTTTTGTACAAAGTGTGCAGGAAGGTTTTTTGACTCAGTATGTAGATAGGCCAACTAGAGGTGAGGCTACATTGGATTTGGTGCTGGGCAATGAGCCAGACCAGGTGTTAGGCTTGGAAGTTGGTGAACATTTTGGTGATAGTGACCACAATTCGGTTACGTTCACCTTAGTGATGGATAGGGATAGGCATGAAGCTGGGGGCAGTAGTTATAGCTGGGGGAAGGGTAATTATGAGGCCATCAGGAGAGAATTAGGGTGCATAGATTGGACTAGGAAACTACAGGGACTGGGAACATCTGGAATGTGGAGCTTATTCAAGGAGCAGCTGCTGCGAGTCCTTGATAAGTATGTCCCTGTCAGGCGAGGAGGAAATGGTCGAGTAAGAGAACCTTGGTGTACGAAAAAAGTTGATTTGCTGGTTAAAAGGAAAAAGGAGGCTTATGTCAGGATGAGGCTTGAAGGCTCGGTTAGTGCAATGGATAGCTATAGATTAGCCAGGAGGGAGCTAAAGAGTGAATTGAGGAGAGCTAAGAGAGGACACGAGAAGACTTTGGCTGATAGGATTAAGGAGAATCCTAAAGCTTTCTTTAGATATGTTAAGAATAGAAGATTGGTTAGGGCAAGATTAGGGCCAGTCATAGACAGCAGTGGGAAGTTGTGCGTGGAGCCTGAGGAGATTGGAGAGGTACTGAATAAATATTTCTCTTCGGTATTCACGCAGGGTGATGTAATGTAGTTATGGAGAACACTGAGGTACAGGGTAGCAAACTGGAAGGTATCGAAGTAGATAGGGAGGATGTGCTAGATATTCTCGAGGGTTTGAAGTTGGATAAGTCCCCTGGGCCGGACGGGATTTACCCTAGGATTCTCTGGGAGGCAAGAGAGGAGATTGCAGAGCCTCTGGCTCTGATCTTCAGGTCGTCGTTGGTTACGGGTGTGGTTCCGGAGGACTGGAGGATAGCGAATGTGGTCCCATTGTTCAAGAAGGGGAAGAGAGACCTTCCAGGGAATTATAGGCCAGTGAGTCTTACTTCTGTTGTGGGCAAAGTATTGGAGAGAATAATTAGGGATAGGATTTATAGTTATTTAGAGAGTAATGAATTGATTGGAGATAGTCAGCATGGTTTTGTGAAGGGTAGGTCGTGCCTTACTAACCTCATTGAGTTTTTTGAAAAAGTGACTAAGGAGGTGGATGGGGGTAAGGCGGTTGATGTGGTATATATGGACTTTAGTAAGGCGTTTGATAAGGTGGCCCATGGAAGACTTCTGCAGAAAATGCAGATGTATGGGATAAAGGGTGATTTAGCTAATTGGGTTAGGAATTGGCTAGCAGATAGAAGACAGAGGGTGGTGGTTGATGGGAGATATTCATCGTGGAGTTCGGTGACAAGTGGTGTACCTCAGGGGTCTGTTTTGGGGCCCCTGCTGTTTGTAATTTTTATAAATGATCTGGATGAGGGTATTGAAGGATGGATTAGTAAATTTGCAGATGACACTAAAGTCGGTGGAGTGGTAGATAGTGAAGAGGGGTGTTATAGTTTGCAGAGGGACTTGGACAAGTTGCAGAGCTGGGCCGAGAGGTGGCAAATGGAGTTTAATGTGGAAAAGTGTGAGGTAATGCACTATGGCAGAAATAATAAATGTGTAGAGTATAGGGCAAATGGTAGGATTCTTAGTAGTCTAGATGAACAGAGGGATCTTGGTGTGTATGTGCATAGATCCCTGAAAATAGGCAGTCAGGTCGAGAAGGTTGTTAGGAAGGCATATGGAGTCTTGGCTTTTATTGGTAGAGGGATTGAATTTCGGAGCCACAACGTCATGTTGCAACTGTACAAAACTCTAGTGCGGCCGCACTTGGAGTATTGTGTGCAGTTCTGGTCCCCACATTATAAGAAAGATGTGGAGGCATTGGAGAGGGTACAGAGGAGGTTTACCAGGATGTTGCCTGGTATGGAGGGCAGGTCTTATGAAGAGAGGCTGAGGGATTTGAAGTTGTTTTCATTAGAAAGGAGGCGGCTAAGAGGGGACCTTATTGAAACATATAAGATGATTAGAGGTTTAGATAGGGTGGACAGTGATAGCCTTTTTCCTAGGATGGAAAAAGCTAGCACGAGGGGACACAGCTTTAAATTAAGGGGTGATAGTTATAGGACGGATATCAGAGGTAGGTTCTTTACCCAAAGGGTGGTTCGGGAGTGGAATGCCCTGCCTGCAGCAGTTGTAGATGCGCCAAGTTTGGTGGCGTTTAAGAGGTTAGTTGATAGGTATATGGAAGAGAAGGAAATGGTTTAGTTTGGAGGGGCATTGCTTTTTATATTGGTCGGCGCAACATCGAAGGCCGAAGGGCCTGTTCTGTGCTGTAATGTTCTATGTTCTAATGAATTTCAAATTCCAACCGCCCTCTGGTTGAGATAGTTTTCCCTCAAATCATTTCTAAATCTCCTGCTCCTTATCTTAAATCTATGCCTTTTGGTTATTGAGCTCTCTAATAAGGGGAAAGTTTTCTTCCTTGCTATTCTATTTATGTCCCTCAATTTAGTACACTTCGATGAGGTTCTCTCTCAGCCTTCTCTGCTCTAAGGAAAACAACCCCTGCCTATCCAGCCTCTCGTCGCTGCTGAAACGCTCCAACCCAGGCAACATTCTAATGAATCTGAACCCTTTCCAGTGCAATCACATCCTTCCTATAGTGTGGTGAACAGAACTGCACACAATGATCTTAGCTGTGGCTTAATGAGCATTTTATACAGCTCCTTCACAACCTCCCTGCCCTTATATATTATGCCCAGCGAATAAAGGTGAGCATGCTATATACCTTCTTAACTACCTTTTCTACCAGTTCTGCTGCCTTTGTGGATCTATGGACATGCACTCCAAGATCCCACTGGTCCTTTCTTGTGTCCTGCACTCATTGCTTATTCGCTTGCATTGTTAGTCCTCTCAAGATTGATCACATCATACTTTTCAGTGGTTAACAAAGAACAAGGAACAAAACAGCACATGAAACAGGCCCTTTTGCCCAACAAGCCCGTGCCGCCTCCCCGATGTTTCCACCCCTACCTGTGATCCCTGTCCATGTTTATAGATCAATGGATTAAAAACCAAATTTGAGACAATTTAGGGAGAATTTGTTTTGCCAATTAGCCTAAGAGCACATCTTTGGGATGTGGGAGGAAACCGGAGCACCCGGAGAAAACCCACGCAAGCACGGGGAGAATGCGCAAACTCCCACAGACACAGGCCCAAATCAATGTATCTGCACAGCACAGCGATAGTCACTGAGCTGTCGTGTTGCCCATCAAATGGTCCAGGTCAAGCGTACACTAATGACGTGAAGCATTAGGATATTCTCGAAAAAAATCCAAGAACAGTCCTCTCACGATCCATCACGTGTATGCCCCTCGTTAGACAACAAGGTGGACCAAAGCACCTGTAGGATAAAAACAAGTACATCAATATCATCATCTATTTACACACTTCCCAGGGACTCCCAAGGCTCATGATCCCTATTTTAAATCAGTTTTACCCCTCCATTCCCATTCTGTTCATGTACCCATCTAAGTATTTCTTAAATAACTCCAGAGTACCTGCCTCCACCATTTTACTTGGCAGCGCATTCCATACCCCCACCACCCTCTGTGTGAAAAAACTCCCTCTAGCATCCAAATTATACCTTACCCCCCTCACCCTAAGCCCGTGACCCCTCGTACTATTAGAGTTCATCCTAGGGAAAAGTTCTATTTGCCTTTGTTTTACCCATTTTACCAGTTTGTCGACGTTGTCCTGTAGACAAAGGCTTTTCTCCTCACTATTTACTGCACCACCACTTTTCATGTCGTTTGTGAACTTACTGATCATATCTCCCACTTTCACAACTAGATTATTAACGTACGCTACAAACAGCATAAAATCCAGCACTGAACTCTGTGGTATACACTTGAGACAGGCTTTTAGTCGCCAAAACAACCTTCGACCTTCACCCTCTGCCTGCCATAAGCCAATTTTGGACCCAATTTGCCAAATTGCTCTGAATCCCATGGGCTCTGGCATGGGCAGGCACAGTGGTTAGCACTGATGCCTCACAGCATCAGGGATCCAGTTTGATTCCAGGCTTAGATCACTATCTGCACATTCTCCCGGTGTCTGCATAAGTGTCTTCCTAGTGCTCCGGTTTCCTCATACAGTCCAAAGGTGTGTGGGATAGGTGCATTGGCCATGTTAAACGCACCTAAACAGGTGCTGGAGTGTGGCGACTAGAGGATTTTCAGAGTAACTTCATTGCAGTGTTAATGTAAGCATACTTGTGATGCTAATAAATAAATAAAAATGACCAAGCCTGGTTAAATTGAAAAGTTCTATTTGGTACTTACTAATTTTTAAAAAGCTCAAGCACTGCTAATTGATGTTAACAAAGCCAAATCATAAACCACAGAGAGAGTTAAAAACACACTGGTGCAATAAAAGAAGTTTCCTACTTACACAATGCCCTCAAATTTGTTGAGATCATTGTTGGGATTTTCACAGATGATAGTGCCATTGAAGTTCTTTGGTTCAAACTCAGAATTCTGGAAAATAATTATCGTGGTAATCATGCGCAGTGTACAAATTTCTCAGAAAAATCATCAGGAACTAACAGCAACATGCTATAAAGGTAAAATAGTAGATCAATTTCTAAATTACACAGTTTGAAAGAGTGGAAATCAACTTACATTTGCCCCAAGGTGTTTTTATCTGAAGAGTTTTTAGTACCACAAATAATGTCGCCACACAGTGAATGTTGTAATCCCATAATTGTAAATGCACACATTAGATATTTCCTAGCAATGTCACACAAAATGCTACTATTGATGTGCCCTTCAAAGAACAAACCAATGAAATAGATGAAAGGTGCATCTTACATTATTTGCAAACCCTTTCACCACCAGCCTTTGCTTCAAGTTTGTTTCTCCATCAAGGTTAAAAGTCTCAATGTGGCAGATTCCATTTGGTTCTGATGAGTTCAATAGGAGCATGTCAGCTGGAATAATTTCATTGCATATTAACCGCACAAAGTCACCCACTCGAACATCTTTCCAGCATTTCTCAACATACTGCTTTTCTTTCCTGGAGAACAAAATATTTAGACAGTCACATGCATGCTTTAACACAAAATAATTTGTCCCCCCCATTACTGTTTTCTCTGACTCAAACTTTGCACAGCCCATTGCAACTTGAGGTGATGAAGGATATTGTTTACATTAGATGACAACTGGTGACTACAAATGCATGTTGAATCCACATGTAATGCTCAACCACAACGACAACATCTGGGAATGTAGAGTGTTTAAATTCCACATTTAGTTGAGTCGACAGACTATTGGCAAATTGATGCTTAAATGAGAAAGTGTGTGTTGAATTTTATTCCTTCTCACCAGTGGAGTGGTCATAAAGGGAAAATTTGGAACAACAGAAGACAGGGAATTACTTTTAACTTAACTCATTCAGCACAATTACAAAGGGATTGAATGACCAACACTAGTCTCTGATCGATCCAATGCAATCAGTTTCCTGCCTGGAGGTTTTAGATTAAAATGTTCCTCTCTTTCATGGTATCATCATATTGCTTGAAGAATTTACAAATTTTGGGATGAAACACCATGACTACTAGATTCTATTAGAACTGTGCAAATAATTAACCTAACTTTGAGTAAGAGTCATAAAATGACCATGTTGGGAAAGAAAGGAAAAAACCTGTTCAAGGGCAATCAGGGATGGTAAATAAATGTTAGCAAAGCCAGGGGCACCTACATCTCATGAAAATACACAAACTGGAATTCTCCCAAAAGGATTCTAAGTTTCAAGTTAGCATGAAAACTGGAACAATTCGCGTTTTTTTTTCAATGGGAATTCAGAGAAGAACCTCCCACATTCTGCGCACTGCAGAGATCATTAGCATGTATATTATTATAAAGCTGTGTGTGGGGCCTATTATCGCTGGGCAAGCTGGTAGCATAGCGCTGAGCAAGCCACTGTGTATGCATCAATTCATCAATGCTGAGATCAGCACATAAGCAGTGGTCCTGCGCTAATGTTTTAACCCAGCGGGATGGGAGAATTGCGGTTAAAATGTTAGATTAATTCAATCAGTAGCAGTTGCACCTTGGAATAAATAGATTATGGATTCTACCTCTTCTAGTCATGTATGCATGCAACCTAGGCTAACATTTCAATGCAGGAATGAAAGAATATTGCATTGTTTGTGATACTGTAAAAAACTCCCATGGCACTATTCAAAGGAAACCAGAAGTTCATTTGATATGTTGATCAATACTCTTCCCTCAAACAAAACCAGAAAAACACTGTATGTTTACAACCAAACCTTTTTTCATTTTGAAGGAAAAACTACTTCTAATGTCAGCAACTGCAGCCACAATGTCCACACAGCATGATTCCACAAATAATTGGATGAATGACTAGCTAATCTAATGGCAAGATACAGAATTATATCACAATGCCAGTGGAAGTAAAGATGTTGGAAACATCTTCAGAACTTTGGAGTTTCACTGATCCAGTGTACAGAATTCTTTTTTGAGCAGCGAATTCAATTGGTTACATTCCCAGGAGAGGAATCAGCTAACTACAGGCAAACCTCCAACAGCTCTGAAGAAAACCTTCTTGTATGAATTCCACAGCTATACACTTTTCATCCCTAATAAGCTGCAACCCACAAGCCCACACAGTTCTTGCAGCACAAGAACCAGTGCATCCATGCTCAGAATTTGATAAAGTTTTCATCCTTATAACCTATGATCTCGCTCTTAACTGAAGTTACACAGCTCCTGTGTTAAAGCCACTGAGAGTGGGAGATATTGGCCAACTGCAGCAGGCAGATACTGAATCAGCTCGCTTTGCACAATAACAAAGTCTCTTTTCCTTTGATTTATGGAAGTACAACTCTGCCAGCACTGCCAGCTTATGGATAAGATTTCTAAGTGAGGCGATCTGCATTTTAGGTGGGAGCAAAAATAAATATCACTGTTCAAAGGACAGCAGAGGTGTTTTGGCTAACATTTATCTCTCCGACAACATCAACAAAATTGAGAATACCAGGTCTTTACTTAATTCGTGTTTGGGAGATCTTGCTAGACATAGGTTGGGTGCCACATTTCCATATATTATATAGGGACCCATTTCCAAGGCGATGAAGCACTTTGGTACAACTAAGATCATGAAGAGATGCTACATGAATGGAAATTCTCACTGCCGAAAGATTTGCCTCCTTTATCAGAAAATTATTTGTGTCTATATTCCCTACATTTACCAACAATATTTAATAATTGAATAGTAATTAATTGAATTAATTTCACAAAAGACTCAAGCTTGATTACAAGTCTTATTCAAACAGAAAGCAAGATAATAACAGAATAAGATTCTTTTTCATTGACAAGACGTTGCAAAGAGACTTGCAACACTTATGTTGTCAGTTTGCAGTCAAAGAAATTGTTTTGATGGAAGGTCCCATTATATTTTTATTATCTTTTAATGATTTGACATTGCTTTATTCAAAAATTGCATTCGTTACAAAATGACAAATTTGACTGTTACCGAAAGAAATGGGTTAATATTGAATCAGGACTGCGCTAGTTGCTCAAATGCATATGCTGTACTAGCATCATGTTATCAATATAGCTCTGACTGCCAGTCAGTCAATATTGCTTTGTTATTTTCTTGCCTGATGAAACCAGCACAACCGACTATTGAAACTAAAGGCACATTTCATCGACATCCTTCCATCAAAGAGGGATGATTGACATGCAGCAAATCAAATTTGTGGGGAATATTTACTGCTCTGTAATTTCAATTTGTTAGTTTGGTAAATAAAACAGAATATAATAATTCAACAGGACGCTGGATTGAATGCAACATATTGCAGCAAGGATGATGGCGATTGAGCCCATTTTGAAGAAGAGGCACCAGGCAAGATTTTCTAGCAGCGTTCTTCCCAAGACTGAAAAATCCCGCCTGAGGTCAATGGACCTTTGTATGGTTGTGTTATGATTCCCATGGCAAGTGGGATGGGAAAATTCCATAGACCATATCTGTCTCCCAGCAGTAGGCAATCTTCCCCAGTTACATTAGAAAGCAGGAAAGACTGACTAGTCTCATTAATTAATCAATTTTATACCCAATATTCAGAGGGACAGCCACTGGGGAATCATCAACTTAAACATTTATGAAACTGACTTTTTCCTAGATGTTTAAAGCAGACTACATATGACACGCAATTTGTAGCATAGTGCAGAGTCCTGCACGACCAGCATAGGCAACAGAATCAGCCTTTGAGATTCCAATGGTGTCTCACTGACCACACTTGAGTGGGTAAATGTTTCATTGTAGAATTTGTCCGCAGCACTTCAGGCCACTCAATAGATTATATCAGGACGGTATTTGTCACCTACGAGTTGACATGATTTTCTTCCCTGAAGACACAACAAAGGGGCAAGTTGTAAATTTTGATAACTTGTAACATATTTCTTTATTATCATTGTTGAAATGGCTCGAGGAGTTTTCTCCAAAAGATCATGCAGGAATATAGGTATCATCCACTGCATCCTGGAAAACCAGCCACTCTGTAATACTGAATGATTCTATATTGCTACTTTCTATCTCTGAAGACAACTGTGATGATTTTCCCACAAAGTGCTCCAGTCACTCATTAAATGCATTTCAACACTTGCACCCCAAACAATAACAGGGATCATTGTGACTGCCTGGAATGAACCACTGCCACTATGTGGACCTCATCTTATTAGGCAAAGAGGGCACAGAGCAGGCAGATGCTGCAGGTTTAAATGTAGCAAATGGCAGAGAAATCCTATTGCCTCTCTGATGAATTGTACTCAAGATCACTATAAGATGTGTTGTGCATTGATATCCTTGGAGGGCTGTGGAATGGGCAAGAAACTGGTGGGGCCAAATTTCTAAATGCTTCCTTGTTCCAATTTATGCCATTGCTTAACCCTCCTCTCCCCACCCCTAATAATAAAGGTACAAGGATATCCTCCTGAGAAACCCTCACTGTTGATAGAGAGGATAAACACCTTCTTAGAATCATGGGATCTGCACAGTGCAAAAGCAGGCCATTCCGCCCATCGAGGCTGCAGTGACAACAATTTCACCCCGGCCCTATCTCCATCACCCCGTGTATTTACCCTGCTAATCTCCCTAACACTAAGTGGCAGTTTAGCATGGCGAATCAATCTAATCCACACATCTTTGGAGTGTGGGAGGAAACTCCACACAGGAAGAATCTGTAAACTCCACACAGACAGTCACCTGAGTTGAACTCGGGCCCCTGGCGCTGTGAGGCAGCAGCACTAACCAATGTACCACCATTCTTGTGATCTCACAATTAGCAGAAGTAACAGGAAGCAGTTAACGTCTATCCAGGCAGAATGGCAAAGAAAAAAAATATTGCTCATTTACGATTCAGGACGAGAAACTTTACATGTCCTCCTCGCTCAGCTGATTTGGACAATTGCAGCATCTTCTAATTCTTGTCCTAACTTACCATGGGTTTTCAGAATTAAAAACAGGAGCTTTAACATCCCTGACCATCATTGTAGTAGCTTGAAATGATGTTAATTGGGACTCAATGAGGGTAGAATTGCAGGAGGAGGTTACAAGCATATAATCATTTGTGGGAAGAGGGAACAAAAGGATTAATTTTGAGATAGGAAGGCAGCATAAGATATTAGTTCCCCTGAATATATGCTCCAATTATGCTTAAAAATTGCTGTATAAATTCATCTCCAACGTTTCACATTTTTCTGCCGAGTTGCGGATCTGCCAGTGACCTCCTGAAATAATTTGCATTCTTTCTCTAATTTACTGTGCTTCCATTTTTAGTATGAGAAAAGTTCAATTTTATTTCTCCTGTGCCTTTATGCAAATAATTGACGCAAGATGAAAACAAAAAAGTCCCAGCCAGCAAAGATCCATAGCGACCACATAGCACGCCTAGCCAATTAATAACTAAATATATTCCTGTTTGATTTCTGTCACCTAGATATTCTTGTCTCTAAGCAACTTCATTTCCTTATCATCTGCCTCAACTTTCAAACATATCTTGTATACGATGCCCAAACAGTTTATGAAATCCAAATATACAGCACTCAATGTTCCCCTCATCTGCAAATGCACTCTGGTTATTCTCAGGAAAGATTTTTCTGTGTACATCAGATTTAGGCAAACAAAGGGTAGAGTTTTCTGACCATGCTCACCCCAAAAACTGGAAAATCCAGTCCAAGGTCAACAGATCTCTGCATTGTTCCACTACCATCAACCACCAACCACCAACCACCCCCTCCCCCCCTCCCACCCCACCACCCCCCTCGTGGCAGATAGGGTGGGAAAATTCCAGTCAAAGAATCTTCACAAAGTCATTGAAAAATAGCACTGAATAATTATTTGGGAAGAAGTGGCAAATTCAATCCTAACAAAGAGGACTGATGTAATTATGAACAAGAGTTACACGCTTGGCTGCAAGTGAACAAAATAAGAGATGAGGATCAAGTAAATCCTCTCCTCACCATGATGAGACCTGATGCTTTTGGGATGGTGTCCAACCTATGTGGCCAGTGAGACCCTAGGATTATGCACTATTCTGAAATAAATGACCTCAGAGTTAACCAGCAGCTGAGTACATAAAGCAGTTGTTGTTGCCATGTTCATGTATTGCAGTGAGACCTGGACTGTGTGTATTGGTGACACATGACAGTGCTACAGAAATTCCATCAACCTCACTTCTGCTGCACTTTCTATTTCAGAGGCAGGACCGTCGAACAAACAACCCTCCCCCTGTGTCCTTCTCGAAACAAGCATTCGAACAAAACTCCTACAAACGGCTTTTTTTCCACAGGTAATTCGGTCCATACTTGACCAACATTGAGCATGCATTCGGCAGGTGGTGTGGGTACAGCTCTTGGATGTTGATTCATGGGTTGCCTGGTACTTCATGTCGTAAATGAGTGCTTTATGTGGACCATCTGAAGGGCACCATGACAGCTCAGAGACTATCGATGTGGCTGTGCAGACACTTGGAATTGGGCCGGTGTCTGCGGGAGTTTGCGCGTTCTCCCCGTGGTTGCGTGGGTTTTCTCTGGGCACTCCGGTTTCCTCCCACAACCCAAAAATTCGCTCTTAGGCTGATTGGGAAACAAATTGTCCCTATAGTGAGAGTCTTCCATATTAGGAATAACCTAAATCTATAATAGGATAGTGGAATTGCTACTATATAGTTATGACGGCGGCGCGGGCTCGTTGGGCTGAAGGGCCTGTTTCCTGTGCTGTGTTGCTGTTAAAAAAAAAATCAATTCTATGGACTACACACCAGCCTGGATTTTCCAATGATGAAATGCCTCTCAGTTATTGCAAAAATGGAGGAGGAGGTCAAATTCCAGATGAGTAGCTAAAGCTCTGGGAATGGTGAACAAGGCAGGCAATCCTTTGGTGCCAAAGAAAGGAAAGTTGGACCAAATATTGTAAAATAGTACAAGATATTTATTGTCACATCCTATCAGTTTAATTATATGAATTTAAATGTAGGGGCATAACAGACGGATGGATGAAGAACGAACAGGATAGACAGGAGATGCTTTTGTGATATTTCTTGGTCTCCCTTTGGTGATCTAAGGAAATATTTTTTGTATTCATGATTTCCACAACTTACCATTCATTAAAAATCAATTCAGCAGCAAATGTTTCATACAAACATAAAAAAGGTAGACAAAAATCAGCTTGTCCATTGAGTCTGTGCCATTCAGCTTTGTTGCAACTAAGCAACATGACTTCCAAGCATCCTAACCCACTAACAGTCCTAGGAGAGAGATTGAAATAGATCATAGGCTAAAAAGAGAGACACAGAGAAAAGGATTCTGGAAAATGAATCTCAGACTCTTGAAGACATCAAAAATGTACATGTAGCCCTTGATAAAATGTATACACATACATTTTTGCACATCAGAGAATCAGGCCATAACAAATCTGCCGATTCATTATTCATTGCAATAACCTTGCTAACTAAAGAAAAGTTGTTTTAAAAATTATCCCCTTGTATTTTCCAAAGCTGATATTTTTCCACGTCAATATGTTATTTGCAAACATTCTTTACATGTCATCTGAAGCCAATTACTTTGTTTCAATTTGCTGTGTTTCAAATACTAATAAAAGATACGTTTCTTATTTTCCCTGATTCCCAGGAAGCCTACAAACTAAGGGTGGCACGGTTGCACAGTGGTTAGCACTGCTGCTTCACAGCACCAGAGACTTGGGTTTGATTTTTGGGTTGGGTCACTGTCGGTGCATGTTCTCCCCATGTCCAGCTGCTCCAGTTTCCTCCCACAGTCCAAAAGATCTGCTGGTTAGGTGAATTGGCCATCTTAAATTTTTCCTCAGTGTATCCAAACAAGTGCCAAAGTATGGCGAGTAGGGGATTTTCACAGTAACTTAATTGCATTGTTAACATAAGCTTACTTGTGACACCGATAACTAAACTTTAAAAAATGTAATATATCAATATCTTTATCATGGCAGACTCTTTGTTTTGACAGACAAAGCTGAAAGTATCTCATCAGCAGCCTCTCCAACTTAGAATTTAAAATTATAATTTCTTTCAAGATTTCACGTTCTTCAGAATGAGTTGAAAGAGGAAAATCAATGCTCAAGAGTGGAATTTATAAAGAGACTGATCTCAAATGATGCCAAACATAGTCAGATTAGGGAGTATACAGGGGTCACACACAAGTCATTTACTCTGTGCCAGCTATGCACTTCAGCCTCAGATGCAAACATCTATTGCACTTGATCAGCAGAATCATAGAATCCCTCCAATGCAGAAGGCCATGTGACCCGGCGAGCCTCCACTGACCACAATCCTACCCAGGTCCTAATCTATAACTTCATGTATTTAGCTAGCTAGTCCCGCTGAAATTAAAGGGCAATTTAGTATGTCCAATCCACCTAACCCACACATCTTTGAACTGTGCCGGAACACCCAGAGGAAATTCACGCAGACATGAGGAGAACGTGTAAACTCCGCACAGATAATGACCCAAGCCGGGAATCAAACCCGGGACCCAGTGCTAACCACTATGCCACTCAGTATAATAGTTTAATTCTTCTTTCAGCCATCCTTATGTGGTGCCTAAGTGAAACTGCCAAATAATAATTATGAGCAGTTTTGTTGCAAAATTTCAACCAACAAAAATATATTTAGGTTAACATGCTTTTGTATAAAAATAGCTGCTTTGCTATTCACTGTTAAACTAGAATCTCAAACATGTTTGTGGGAAGTAGCTGATAAAATGGAGTTATGCTTAACCTGGCAGGTCCTTTTACAACTAGTTCCTGCAGGAAACTGAGCCAAATAGGCATTTCCTGAGATTAATTGGAGACTAATTGTTCTGTAAGGTTCTGTAATATTTGCTTCCTGATTTCTTGCCATTGGGACGAAACCTGGACCAGGAATACATTTTGTATATAGCTCAGGAATTTGTGCAGGCACACGAAGCTGCGGGGTGGGTTGGGGGGAGTGCAGGGGAGTGGTAATTGGTTTCTGTAAGCAGCACAAACTGGCGACTGATATTTCATCTTGCCCGATCTACTATCAGCTGAACATCACAAGCCTGCTGTTTGAATTTTTCCTGGAGGCTTTTTCTCTCAGCTCTCTGTTACTTGATTTGAAATTAAAAACCTTGACAATATTTTCCAAGTCAACGGAAAATAAAAGCTGACAGTGTAGAAAAAGTCACGTACCAACCGAGTCAAGAACAGCTTCTTCCCTACTGCTGTCAGACTTTTGAATAGACTTACCTTACATTAAGTTGATCTTTCTCCACACCCTGTCTATGACTTAACACTACATCCTGTACTCTCTCATTTCCTTTTCTATGGACAGTGCAAGAAGCAATACTTTTCACTGTAAGTTCACACATGTGACAATAATAAATCAAATCAAAACTAAATCTATCTTTTCACAACCTACATGGTCAAATGTTTCATTAATCTGGCTCAGTATTCAAAATCACTTTATAGCCAGCTCAAGAATCGAGAAACCAGCAGAAACCATGGCTAAGGTGTTAAATGAAAGCTCTGCCTCTCTCTTTATCAATGAAGCAGATACTACCCAAGTGACAATAATAAATCAAAATTGAGAAAAAGAAGAAGCTGCATTCTTTCACTGGCATTGACCAAATTCACCCCCTAGATGACTATACCTAATAGATTACCAGTGACGATGCCGTCAGTAAATCAGAAGCTACTGTGTTCCATAAAGATTGGATTAAGGCACAACATATTATCATTCTGATAAGTTGAATTCATGTGAATTTAGGGCACATTATCTGATTAAATATTGCAAAGAATGTTGAGTTGGTTCAGGGCTATATTTGTTGTTCAAGCTGCAAGTTAGATTGGCTATTTCTTGTCTGACAGAAGCCACATGCTATAGTCACAATGGCAGCATCAATTTGCATTTGCACCTGACAGGTGGATTTGGAAATTATTAGTTTTCCTTGGGGGAGAATCTAAAGCCCAATGTTGAAAACTAAACAGTGTCACTCAAGACAGAGTTGAAGATTTTTTTCATTCGAAAAGCCATGAGTCTTTGCAACTCTCTTCCACAAAGGGCATCAGGGCCTTTGAATATTTTTAAGGCCAAGGTAGTCAGATTCTTGATTAGTAAGGGTTGAAAAGTTATTGGGGGGGAGGGGGTGTGTGGGGGGTGGGTAGGCAGAAATGTGAAGTTGATATTACAATCACATTAGCCATGACTTTATGGAATGGCAGACCAAGTATGTTCAATTTCTAATTTTGGGAAATGTGAACTGATTTACCCTTGAGCTCGATGTTGCTCTTGGGCTCATTTATATTCGATACTCCAGACTGGCACAGGCATGTCTCAATATCTCGAATCCTCCTCCTTTCTCTCAAATTACAGATGGCCATTAAACCAAATCTACATTTTTCAATGGATAGTGCAAAGTGCCAACAGATTATGTCATGTAAACACCCTCGCCCGAACTACAGACTTCTCTTGCATTTATTTACAAATGACGTACCAATCAAACACCTGTGTCTTGGCTTGATTTACTCTTTTGTCAAATCTGTATCGCTTGTAGTCTTCAACTCCATCTTTAATAGCAGTGATGGACATCACAATGATCAAGGGCAACATGGTTATCTCTTTATGGAAAACTCCAATGGATGGGACCCAGTTCAGAAGGGCCAGCAGCAGGAAGTAAATATTGGCAAACCTAGGAGGCAAAAGAAGAGAAAGAGGAGAAAAAATTCTTTATACTTCAACCTTACTGGGATCTTTGCACAACATGTCTGAGAAAGCAGATAATCTGTTTCCAATCAATGAGAGACAAAATAAGGATAAGCAAATGAATGTCCTGTACAGGGACGAGCGTTCCTCAGATTTTTACTACATATTCTTCTACTAAGGGATTTACATCAGTATCTTTTCTCCTGTTATCCTCTATCCCTCTCCATGAATATTAAACATAGGTCTGAGAAACCAAAGAAGGAGGGAGGGGAGGAGGACGCATGGTGAAATTGGTTAACTATAGCCAAGAATGGATTTATAGAGAATAGGCAGCTCATGGCGCATTGCATCCAACTTCATTCCTCATTGGTTTGCTTCCCTCACATGCTTTCTGTGATCAATGTACCAGCAGGTACAAAGCCACCTGCATTTCAAAAGGTATTCCACAATCCCAATAGTAAGTTTAACAGTTATAGGCAGACAAACAAGAAATATATCACCCTGCTAATAGGAAATACTTTTGAGTTAGATAATGGTACCATTCAGATACAATATAAATAAAACATCAGGATAGTTGATGGTTGGAGAGGTATGAGGCATTTGAAGTGACGTGGACTGCTTGGCAGTGATGGTGGAGCAGCACTAAAGGGTGAACCATGCAAGGACATCAGGATAGTTGCCACCAGGACACAATCATTGCTTCTTCAGGAGCATCATCATGCACTATAATAGCACTGATCTTTATGACATTAACAAAAGTTGGAGAGCCAAATATACAGACAGAAACAATGACATAATTGGCAACCATTTTGTGAAACAGGAGGTAGTATCCATCTTTCAGAGACTCAGAGTTCAGCTAACAGCCTGTGAGCTGGTGCTGGTTAACAGACCAGAAACAAGTGTGCAGAGTACCCTTGAGGAGGCAGTTAAAACCCATATCTTTGCTGAACCAAAAGAGACGTTCCCCAGAACAACTACTCAATTGTGTACAGGGTAACAACTATAAGCTGTCCACAACATATAGATTTAATGAATTAGATGCTATTTGGGATTAGGGAAGTCCCAAAAAGATCAGATCTTCTAAATGTGCTTTGGATCAGAAAGTTAAACTGTGTGGTGTGTTTAGTAGTCTTGTACACAACTGTCCTAGATTATTATAGTCCTGTTTGTGCAAATGTATCTTTTCTTTATTGTAATAAGTTGTCTTTAATAAGTGTTATACTACCATTGGGCTGGTTACTGTTCACTCTGGGCATCAGATATGGCCCTTTAGACCTATCCTGTCGACAAGACTATACACCATCACGAATTGTATTACAAATAGTGGATTTGCACAGTGATCAGATGCTGGCTGGGAGTATTGTGATAGGTTTGGAGCCCTGCTTTTTGCCCAATGCCCTATTCTCCAGGCAATTGCAATTCTCACTGGCAGCTGGTAGCTCAGCAGAATTTGCCTCTTCTCCACTGCCAAATCTTTAGCCACTTTGAGAAAAATAATTTGGGGAGTGCGGTTTATGCTGTCCTCCTGGCAGGGTGAGGTCTGATATTCCACCACCACCCACCCACCATAAAGGCATTGGAAGCTTTCTTCCCCCCATCACAAACTCATTGGGGCTGTCTCTATCTCCGCACCATACAATTATTGGGGACCCTTCCCTCCACCACAACACATGTTTCTCCTATATCTACACCCTGTCCCTGCAAGGTTCGCCCTTCAGTGCTGCTCCACCATCACTGCCAAGCAGTCCACCTCACTTCAAATGCCTCATAGCTCTCCAACCATCAACCATCCCCATATCACATGCATTCCCCCAATTGGTCTCCTCAGAGGACATTACAGGAACTGTTCCAATTGGTCTCAATGTGGAGATGCCAGCATTGGACTGGGGTAAACATTCCCTGTTTGGGATCAGAACTCCCCACTCACTTGAAAAAGGGGCAAAGCCCTGAAAACTAGTGGGATACCAAATAAACCTGCTGGATTTTAACCTGGTATTGTGAGACTTCTTACCAATTGGTCTCCCCAGAGGGCATCATGGGAACTCCCCAAATTGGTCTCTCCAGAGGGCATCACGGGAACTTCACAAATTGGTCTCCCCAGAGGCTGCCAAATGCCAACCTGTGTCAAGGGCCAGTGTTCAGGCATGCCTCTCTTAACCCCTAGAAGCTACAATGACCTTGGCACTCCTAGTGGGAACCCCTCGACCACTTCCATCTTTATAAAATTGTTGTTCAGATTGCCAATGTGACATCACTTTGGCAAAGTTTGACTATCCAGTGAGGGAGTACCATTTGATATGCATGCCCTTTAATTATATGCAAATTCATTCAAATGTATTTAAATGAGTTTCCACCACAAAGCGCCATATTGCCAGAAAGGGTTGGGAAAATCAAAAACAAGATCCTTGGAATCTCATTTCCTGACTCAAGTGAGATTTTGCATCCACTTTGCCATTCTCAATGATGATGAACACAGGCACAAAATTGCATGTCTTGAGTTTTATGCATGTACTTGAAACTCTACTCCATGATTTTGTGATTTTAAGTTTGGGGGAAACAGCAGAATTTGAAATATATATATTCAATCAATAAGTAGATCACAGAATCCCTATAGTTCAGAGGGAGGCCATTCAGCATGTTGAGTCTGCACTGACAACAATTCCACTCAAGCCCTATCCTGGTCATCCCACATGTTTACCCTGCTAACCCCTCTAAGCAACACAGGACACTAAAATGCAATTTAGCATGACTAATCAACCTAACCTGCACATCTTCAGATTATGGGAGGAAACCAGGGCACCTGGAGGAAACCCATGCAGACACGGGGAGAACGTGCAAACTCTGCACAGACAGTGACCCAAGCCAGGAATTGAATCCAGGTCCCTGGAGCTGTGAGGCGGCAGTGCTAACCACTGTGCCTCACAGATGGCAAAGAACTTGATCTAAAAACAAAAGCAATATTATGTGCATGCTGGAAATCTGAAATAAAAATAACAAATGCTGTAATTGCTCAGCAGGTCAGGCAGTATTTGTGGAAAGAGAAAAGCAGAGCCAGCATTTCAGATCAATGACCTTTCATTAGAATTCTAATCAAATGTTGATCCAATAAAAGAATTTGATCTGCCGATACTTTGAATAGTAAAAAATGACAGCGAGGGGCTTGTTCCACTAAAGTTGAATGTCACAATTAGATATATATCTTGGAGTTAAATACATTTAACATTCATTTCAATTCTGTCAAGCTTTTTCAAATTTGAATAGCAGATAACAGAAATCCCAGTTTATTTGAATTGTTTGTCCAATAGCATCCAGTACTGAAATCTAAACTCTTTACATCGACAAAATCAAACCTAAGAATTCACAAGCAATAGATGGAGTGAGGGACAGCCAAGAGAAAGCAGATGCCAAGCTGGACAAGACAGGACAGAGTGGGTGCCAAGCTGGGTAATACACCAAAATTAAATTTTAAATTTAACATAGTTAAATATTCAAAAGAGCATAACCATAGAATTTTAACCAATTAAATACTCCTTATAGAAGCACAGCTTTGCACTAAAACTGCCAAAGTAACTAGGGAATGGTACAGTGGCATAGTGGTTAACACTGTTGCCTCACAGCGCCAGGGAGACAGGTTTGATTCCCGGCTTGGGTCACTATCTGTATGGTGTCTGCATGTTCTCCCCATGTCTGTGTGGTTTTCCTCTGGATACTCTGGCTTACTCCCACAGTCTGAAAGACGTGCTGCTTAGTGCGTTGGCTACACTCCCATAGTGTAGCTGAATAGCCACCAAAATGTGGTAACTGGGGGACTTTCACACTAACTTCATTGCAGTGTTAGTGTAAGCCTACTTATAACACTAATAAATAAGCTTTAAAACCTTACCTGTAAAACTGTTCAAAAATATTTTTGGGAAGAAAGTTGATTAAGGTATATTTTGTAGTTCTTATTTTATTGCTCACATAATCTTTCATTAACCTTTCTGAGTTTTTGGCAAGCTTTCCATTATTTGGAAAAATAATTCTTTGGTTGTTTGAAATAGGTTTCTCCTTGGCTGGGGAATTCAGTGATGAAGATGATAACAGTGGTGTTGTTTCAGAGATATCACTAGTCCATTGCTGCTGGAAGCGGAATCGCATCCATTCTATAGAGTGTGCCATTATTCATTGGATCTTCTTTCCATCTTCAGTTGTATGGTTTAATATTGGATGTTGAACCATAACCTTTTGTTAAAACAAAAGCCACATTAGGTAATCAACATAAATTCAAAGAATCATAGAAACCCTATCGCACAGAAAGAGGCCATCTGGCCCATTGAGTCTGCACCGACCACAATCCATCCCAGGCAAATATCCTCACACACTTACCAGCTTATCCATTTAACTTATGCAAGTCAGGACACTAAGGGGCAATTTTAGCATGGCCAATCAACCTACACGTACATCTTTGGATTGTGGGAGGAAACCAGAACAACTGGAGGAAACCCACGCAGACACTGGGATAACGTGCAACCTCCACATAGACAGTGCCCCAAGCTGGGAATTGAATCCAGGTCCCTGGAGCTGTGAAGCAGCAATGCTAACCTCTATGCTACCGTGCCACCCAAGTTAGGCAATAACTGACAAGCGAATCCAATAACTGATAGTAGCCACAGATTGAAAAATAGTCAGATTATTAAACTGATTATAGTTGCAAAAATAGTTCAGTTAGTGCAATAAATTCTTGATACAATTATGTGCTAGTGGAACTGTGGGCAGGCCCAACATATTTTAATATACAGTACTTCAAGTTGCATTCAAAGCAATGCCACTATTATTTTGGAAGTGTATTTATACAAGGTCTCTTAAATCAAGATGGAAGTGGTCAATTTTCCAGTCACTAGTGGGACAGAAAATATGATGGACCACTGAAACGTCCATTGACCTTGGGTGAGAATGTTTGGTCCCAGGGCAGATGTGACTGGAAAAACCATTACTGATAATAATATTGTCTTGCTATTCCTATTTTATGTTTTGTATTGAAGAATGCTAAGTTCAGGATTCAGCATGGAATCAATTTCTTTCTATCGTAATCTAACTTCAGAGAGCATTTTTACAAAAGTGAGACATTTTATATTCTTTGTGGCTTCCTGGAGTGAGACTAAGAATGATCACTGATGGGATTGTGCCTGTTTAAAATGCAGTTTACACTGGCTCAAGATCAATGCACTTGGGACCATGGACAGGCAAGTTTATAAAAAAAACACTTTGCCAATATCATAAGGTTATTCAGTCATCTGATCAGAGTACCATTCACATTTGAGCCACAAAAGGTAATTTGAAATGAGGATTTACAAGAGAGATGAATCTTATTCTCAGTTGAAATCTGGAGAGACAATTGCAGAAGAGACTTCTAAGTGGGAATTGAAAACAGAAACTAAAATCTTAGAATCCCTGCAGTGCAGAAGGAGGTCATTTGGCCCATCGAGTCTGTACAGACCACAATCCCACCATGGTCCTACTCCCATAACCCTCATTTATCCTGCTAATCCCCCTGATGCTTGGGTCAATTTAGCATGATCAAACCAACCTAATACACACATCTTTGGACTGTGAGAGGAAACCGGAGCACCCTGAGGAAATCCGGTACAAACTCCACACAGACAGTTACCTGAGGATAGAATTGATCCCAGGTCCGTGATGCTGTGAGGCAGCAGTGCTAACCACTGTGCTGCCACGCCACCCCACCTCTGATTATTTTCTTTCAACTCACAGAAGCTGAGGCCAGGTGTTGCAACAATACAACCTTTATCAGCACTTCTTTCATCACTAATTCTTTTCTTTATTATTTGCAGCATTCTCCATGACACTCATTATTTTGGAAACAATGGTAACTTTTTTGAAAGGACTTAAATCAGGCAGGAAAACTTGGAACTTCCTAACTAAGTATAGTCCAGATAACAAAACATCCATCTGCATATCACAGTCCTTATTTATTCATCACTGGCACTTATTTACCCAACTCATGGCTTCCTATTTGAAACCAAAGCGATAATGCAAAATAAAAATTGCTCTGCAGTTCCCCTTTAAACAACTAACACAAAAAGTAATTGTAGAACATGGTGAAAGGTTTCAATTTATGTAAATATATTAAACGAATGTCTGTGGAATGGAACCAAGAGACCTCACATTAGAATGAAGAAAATTCAAATTTCAAGCCTGAATTGAATCCTCAGAATCTAGCAAGTGTTGAGTATTGCTTTCTGATTAACGATGTGAAGATAATTTCCCTTTGCAGGCATGAATAACTTGGGGTTTTTCAATAAGGTTAGTAATTGGTTGTTGTGATAAGCTAAGAGTCTACTCTTCTCAATATCAAAAATTACAGAATTGCAAACTTGCTGAAAAATGCATTACCTGCAAGCATTTCACTATACCTTGGGCACAGTTGTACTGAAGGGAGAATTAAATATTTAGATATGCGACAGAGTATAATATGATCTTGCATAAAGAATCTACAAATAGAACCATGAAAAGGATTTTTTTTTAAATTGACTTTTTGTGCCTCTCTAGGCAAGGACTAATGATAAGGCTTAATTATTGAGAGTGGCATGGTGGCCCAGAGGTTAGCACTGCTGCCTCAGACCTCCAGGGACCCGGGTTCAATTCTTGACTTGGGTCAGTGTGTGTGGAGTTTGTACATACTCCCCGTGTCTGCGTGGGTTTCCTTCAGGTGCTCCAGTTTCCTCCAACATCCAAAGATGTACAGGTTAGTTTGATTGGCCATGTTAAATTACACCCTATCAGGCCAGTTAGCAACGTAAATATGTGGGATTACAGGAAAATGGCCTGGATGGGATTATTGCTGATGCAGGCTTGATGGGCCAAATGGCCTCTCTCTGCACTTAGGGATTTTATGATGAGGAATTAGTCAGTTTCTGTGGTTTGCGCTGAGTGTCATTTACAGCACAGCTACAAAAAGCTGCTGTTGCTGTTCCCCAAACTCAGTACCAGTAATGTAGTTCTAATAGTCACACCATTGGGATAGTGGCTAAAAGTCAATCTGTGTCAAAAAAGGTTATGGAGATCATAATTTGGAATTATCACATAGTCTTTCCTTCTGATGCAGGCCAACCAAAGCCAACTTTGTGTTGCATGCTAATTTGAAAAATGTTTTACAAAGGTTCTAATTGATTGTGTGGGAACCCCTCCCTAAAATGAAAAGGAGGAAAATCAGTATTTCTTGGCCATATGGATATGTCTATTAAATTTTCAGAGGCCATTCCATTCTGTAATATTACAGCTAAAACAATTATAGAGGAATGACCTTTTTTTTTAAAACCAAATACGACCACACAAGAAATCCAATCAGATCAAGAACCAAATTTTACATCAAAATTATTCAGGGACATTATGGATAGGACACCAATCCAGATGATTCTGAATTTGACAGTCTTCAAATTAGATTGGAGATTGAGGAAATAATCAGAAATTGGGACAAATTATTGAGTTACTTTCTGGAGGAAAATTAGAATGAACCGAAAGAGCAATATGTGGGAACAAACAGGAAGTACTGAAGTGATTGTCCATAATGTAGATGTTGGAAATGATACTCCAGTTCAGCAATATCCATATAGACTTAACCCACTAAAGCTGGCACAGATTCAGAAGGAGACATTGATGTTACTCTGAGATGCAGCAGCCAAAAGTCTCAATCAAATACTATGAAGGGCTGGTGGATAGTTATAGATCTCAGTTAATGAATACACGAATGCCATCAAATCAACGCAATATAAAACTGGAGAAGGTGGAAAAGGAAAACTCGTTACTGGACAATGATGTGAATAGGGAAAGTGAATAGTAGCAGAACCCTTTGCAAGAAATGTGACTGATTTGGAACCTGATCCTGAGTTGTTGAAATTATTGGAGAATAAAATGCAGGACTGTCAACAACAGCTTGTCATCTATGAGAGGAACAATATAGATCAATCAGCAGTCCTACATGATCTCATGTCAGGAATTGAGGAGCTGAAGCATTTGACTACTGCAGACAGAAGAAAAGGTTAATGATCTGAAAAAAGACCATTTGATGAAACAATTCATCATTCCAAGTGAACTGCAGGGATAATGAATCTTTTGATTTGATTTATTGTCACATGTATTAACATACTGTGAAAAGCAATGTTTCTTGCATGATACACAGATAAAACATACCCTTCACCAAGAAGGAAATGAGAGTGTGCAGATTGTAGTATTACAGTAATAGCTAGGGTGTAGAAAAAGATCAACTTAATACAAGGTAAGTCCATTCAACAGCAGGGAAGAAGTTATTCTTGAGTCAGTTGGTCCCTAACCTCAGACTTTTGTATCTTTTTCTCAAAGGAAGAAAGTGAAAGAGAGAATGTCCAAGGTGCATGGAGTCTTTAATAATGTTAGCTGCTTTGTTGAGGCAGTAGGAAGCGTTGATAGAGTCAATGGATTGTATGCTGGTTTGTGTGATGGATTCGGCTACATTCACGACCTTTTTTGCATTCTACAGCAAAGCAGGAGCTGTACCAAGTTGTGATACAACCAGAAAGATGGTGCATCTGTAAAATTTGGAGAGAGTCATAACTGACTTGCCAAATTTCCTTAGTCTTCTGAGAAAGTAGAGGCGTTGGTGGGCTTTTTTAACTACACTGTTGGCATGGGAAACAAGGGCAGGTTGCTGGTGATTTGGATACCTAAAAACTTGAAGCTCTTAACCCTTTCTACATTGTCCCTGTTAATGTAGACAGGGGCATGTTCTCCTTTACGCTTCCTGAATTCGATGACAATCACCTTTATTTTAGAACATAGAACATTACAGCACAGAACAGGCCCTTCGGCCTTCGATGTTGTGCTGACCAAAATAAAAAGCAATGCCCCTCCAAACTAAACCATTCCCTTCTCTTCCATATACTTATCAATTAACCTCTTAAACGCCACCAAACTTGGCGCATCTACAACAGCTGCAGGCAGGGCATTCCACTCCCTAATCACTCTTTGAGTAAAGAACCTACCTCTGATATCCGTCCTATAACTCATACCCCTTAATTTAAAGCTGTGTCCCCTCGTGCTAGCTTTCTCCATCCTAGGAAAAAGGCTATCACTGTCCACCCTATCTAAACCTCTAATCATCTTATATGCTTCAATAAGATCCCCTCTTAGCCGCCTCCTTTCTAACGAAAACAACCTCAAATCCTTCAACCTCTCTTCATAGGACCTGCCCTCCATACCAGGCAACATCCTGGTAAACCTCCTCTGTACCCTCTCCAATGCCTCCACATCTTTCTTATAATGTGGGACCAGAACTGCACACAATACTCCAAGTGCGGCCGCACTAGAGTTTTGTACAGTTGCAACATGATGCTGCGGCTCCTAAATTCAATCCCCCTACCAATAAAAGCTAAGACTCCATATGCCTTCTTAACAACTTTATCCACTTGACTGCCTACTTTCAGGGATCTATTGACACATACACCAAGATCCTTCTGTTCCTCAACACTATTAAGAGCCCTACCATTAGCCCTATACTCTACACATTTATTGTTCCTGCCAAAGTGCATTACCTCACACTTTTCCACATTAAACTCCATTTGCCACCTCTCGGCCCAGCTCTGCAACTTGTCCAAGTCACTCTGTAAACTATAACACCCCTCTTCACTATCTACCACTCCACCGACTTTAGTGTCATCTGCAAATTTACTGATCCATCCCTCAATACCCTCATCCAGATCATTTATAAAAATTACAAACAGCAGGGGCCCCAAAACAGACCCCTGAGGCACACCACTCGTCACCGAACTCCACGATGAATATCTCCCATCAACCACCACCCTCTGTCTTCTATCTGCCAGCCAATTCCTAATCCAATTAGCTAAATCACCCTCTATTCCACACATCTGCATTTTCTGTAGAAGTCTTCCATGGGCACTTTGTTGACATTGAGGGAGAGATTATTGTTGCTGCACCAGTTCACTATATTCTCTATCTCATTCCTGTACTCTGTCTCATCATTGTTTGAGATCTGACCGACTACAGTGGTGTCGTCAGCACACTTGAAAATCGAACTGGAGCAGAATTTGATCACATAGTTATAGGTGTATAAGAAGTATATTAGGAGGTTGAGAACATAAGTCTTGCGGAACACCAGTGTTGATGATGAACGTGGAGGAGGTGTTGTTGCCTATCTTTACTGATTGTGGTCTGTGAGTTAGGAAGTCTCAGTTCTGGTCTCAAACAGAACACATAACAGCACACACAGTTTACAGAATAGGCCAGTCGCTTTCTGTGGGTTGACCTTTAAGAAAGCTGCTTTGAAAGCTGCAATGATGACCCTAGATACAAGTTCATCTAGGGCTTCCAGGGTGGAGGGTATACTCTTGCTGATCCCTTGCTCAAGACGAGCGTAGAATTGAACTCATCAGGGAGGAATGCATTGAAGCCAGCGATTTGACATGCCTTCATCTTGTAGCCTATTTTGTCTTGCAGACTTGCCATAGTCGGTGTGGCTTGTCTATGACTCTAGTTTGGTCTCCTTAGATCGTATCTGCCTTTCTTATGTAGGTCAGTGTCGTCTGACTTGAACACCTCAGACCTAGACTTCAGCAAGCAATAGATATTGTGAGAGAATAAACTCTCACAAAATTTGTAACTATGTATACTCTTACAAGAACTTGTTATCAAGATCTGTATGATAAAATGTGACGAGATCAGGGTGTTAATCGATTATAGCTAATGTGATCAAAGTATGTTAACCAATGTGATAGAATCAGTATGGTAATCACTTATAATCAATGGATATAAGCAGTAACAGCCTCGGGAAACAATGGTTGTTGATCAGTTACTCAACTTAAATATGATCATGAAGGGTAGAATGAAGTAAATATGTTCTCTTTATCATTTGGCTTAGGCTAGCTAAGCCACAATTGTTATATAAGCAGAATTAATTGTGCAAGGACAGATTGTAACTATCATGGTTTCATGAAGTGAGTACTGTATTAGTTAGTGACCAATCTGAAACGAAGCAGATAACCAGTAGGCTCAGCAACAATAGTGGTTAAAGAAATCCAACCTTGAGAATGAGATAAGGGGTCTCGGGGTATGTAACTACAGCAAATATAAAAAGACTGTAAGCGAGCAGTTCATTGGATTGTTCCAGACATCCGGGCTCTATTCTCTTTCACTGAAGAATAATCTCTTAGTACCTGGAAGATCAAGGCTCAGACTCTCATTTGATCAGCTAAAAGTTTGCTGTCGTCCTGGGGAACCATGGTAAAATCTATACAGTTTGCACAGACATGAATACTCAGAGAAACAATACTGTTCATAGCTATTGTGTGACTAAATGATGATTTTCTCAACAATAAAACTGCTACAATGATCGCCAAAACTATAATTACAACAATTCCTTACACCGAAGAAATGAACTTGCTATATGTCTTTGCCAAAGAAAATGCATAAAATGATGAAGATTCAAAACCAACAAAATAATTAACAACCTACATTGGAACAGAAGGACATGCAATTGGAGACTCTGGAAATACTTTTGAGCTAACCATTTCAGAAACAGAAGTTAAAGTTGAGCTACTTAAGAGAGAAAGTAAGGCCAGTTAACAAGAAAGGGGACAGAGATAAAGTGACCCTTCTGAATGTGCCTGAACTCACAGGTGAAATTGAGAAAATGATAGGTTCTCTTTGACAAAGTTATAAATAACTCAAACTTCTGAAAAGATTACTTTGGTTTGACATTTCAGAACTCTAAAATTTAAGAGAACTGATTGATTTGCTTTTTAATTTCCTTCAGTGAGTTCAAAGTGGTTGGTGCCATTTTTCATTCAGTTTAAAGTTTTACCCTTCAGATCTTGGCCAGCTTTCTGAGGTCTAATTCAGAGCAATGAAATCATGCTCTGACTTTGAGTTAAAGTAGGGTCAAAAAATAGAAGACTTCTGAAAAGAAAGAGAAAGCAGCTGAAAAACAGCAGTGTATCGAGAAAGATGGGACAAGAGCATGATTGCAGATGCTTTATCATGATTTTGATGAAAGAAGTAAAATGTTCAATGTTGGAAAAGAAGGACTAAACTGCACTTACTACTGTTGTGTTTGTATGATTAGATCTAAGAAATGTATGACAATGTACATATAAATGTATATATCACACACACATACATTGTCATATCTTATAGAGTACTAATAATGTGAAAAGTAGAGGTTTTGAAAAATCAGACCTACTTTTCATATTGTTGTTCTTTTTTAAGGAGGAGGTATGACAATATGTACCTTTAAAAAACATATTTATATCATCTTTCTTGTAATAGGCAGTGTTTTATTGCAAGGAGTCAATTTGTTTGAAAAAAAACATGCAGCTTCATGCTGAGACAACAGAATAATAGTTCATTTTAAGTCATGGTGTGTTTGTCTAACCAAAGTTAATGACCAGAATTTTACCAACCTGCATCACTACAGGAATCAGAGCAGGTGAGTGGCGGAGCTTTGGAAGCTCTGTCACAGTTGGGCAGGATTTTATGGTTTCAGGATGAAGGTGCCTAATGCATTTGTGCTTACTTGATTATTTTCCCCTGGGATTTCAGAGTAAAGTTTTGATTAGGTTGACTGACAGAGACAGAGTGATGTATTTAATGCAAGGAGCTAAGCTTGCAGGGGAAAACTTAGTATCTCCTTTTTTTTTGAACAAGAAGCAGTTCCTGCCTTTTTCTAAAAGAAACAAGACATGTTTTCTCCCTTTCTCTGAAGGATGTCTGGGAGCTGTTGGGGTGGCAACCTAAATACAAGCACATAAGTCTGTGTTTTGCTAAGTAATGTGAAGATGGCTTTAAAGTCTGTAAGAGGAATATTGCTTGAATTGGAACACATAGGGATAGGTTAAGAATTGTATCTTAAATTTTTAAATGTTAAGCTAATTCATTTGTTATAGTTAAACTGTGTTGCTAAATAAGATTTATCTTGATAAAAATCTTCCCGGCGTATCAGCAGAAGTGCATCTGGAGTGAAACTCCATATTCTCATATTAATGCCAAAATATTAAACTACTGTGGTCTAGTTTGACTTTATAATATACCATGGAGTTTCCAATCCTTAACCCAATAGCACACTTGTCTCAAACACAACAAAAAATAATTTCCCAGGTGTCATCTTTTGAAGTCATAACAAAATTGTGGTTTATTCAGCACCAGTACTATTGGAAGATTAACTGTAAAGGAAAGTAAATGTATGCAGCACCAATAATGAATGTGATATTCGCTAATGAAGAATAGAGCTTGAGATTCTGCATAAATTAACTTGACCTTTTCAAGATAAGTGCAAGTGTTTGAGAGAAAACACATCTGTCCACATTAATCATTTCATCAATCAGAGCTCCAATAAATGTATTGTAATAATTTTCTCCCTGCACTAAAAGGTGCTCTACTAACACATTTGACTTGAAATGCTTAATCTGAAGTGATTTTTTTTTTATTATTGCTGCATTAGGAATAAGTTTGGTTTAATTTAGCTGAAGAGTTAAGTTGCAATTATTCTCCATCTAATTATATTTTGAGAAAAGCAACTAAAAAAAAACCTCATCCTGAGAGGTACCTTTATTTTAAGAAAAGAGGTAGCATTTTAATATGCATTCTATTCAACAATTCAGTACACTGAACATTGTTAAGAAAAATGTTATATATCAGTGTTTCAATCTTTGTACATGGTGTTTCAAGGCCTAAGAAGTTAACTTGTCAGTTTTTAAACTGAAAACAGATCCTTTTTTAAAAGTTTATTTACATTAACATTGCAATGAAGTTGCTGCAAAAATCCTCGAATCGCCACACTCTGGCACTTGTTCGGGTACACAGGGGGAGAATTTGGCATGTCCAATGTACCTAATCACATGTCTTTTGCACAGTGGGAGGAAACCTGAGCACCCTGGAAGAAACCCATGCAGACACAGGGAGAATGTCTATGCGGAGCCTTCACAGTGACCCAAGCCAGGAATTGAACCCAGCTTCCTGGTGCTGTGAGGCAACAGTGCTAACCAACTGTGCTACCATGCCACCATCTGTCATGGTTTCCAATCATCCATGGGGGGCAGAACAGGAATGGGAACACTTCAAGAATAAAGCTCCCAGATTGCCTCCAGTATGTGCTGAAATTTACAAGTTTTGGGGTGTGTGTGTGAGTGTGGGATTTTGGGATTTACTTTTCTCCAGTTAATGATCTGACAATGTGTACAAGGAGCTGATTGATGGCCAGGAAGGATTAGAAGGTGATTTCGGTTTGTGGATTGCTGAACACCAATAGCCTGGTGCCCGTTAGTGCAAAGCTGTTTTAAAAGGGGGTTTCTAATGTTGAAAATCTTTGGGACCTGATCAATCTTGCTCTGGTTCAGACCCATGCCATTTCAGTTGGCCTTTTAGTAACTTCTGTCTATATTGATCTTAATCTTCTCCTAGAGTCATTCAAATTGAACAGTTTCCCATGCATACGATATCTGATTTCAATGCCAGTGTCATCATCTTGGAAGGCAGAAGAGACCACAGTAGAAAAAAAAACATACATATGATGTTTGACACTAACACGTAGTCCAGTTCAACTCCATTCGTGACTGAGAATGGGACAGAAGTCTCATCAATCATCCAGGACACACGCAAGGCTGTCATGGAACTGTCAAACCATTTGTGAATTGATTTCCCAGGGCAGCCACATTTCTCCATTTCCTTCCAATAGCCCTGCGTAGAAGATCTTAGTCAGGACAACAGACATGTTGGTGAGGTCAATGTTCTGTTCTCAGCATTTCTCCTGGAGCTGTTCAACTGCAAATACCATACTTGTGGTTCCTCCAGTTCTTCTGAAACGGTGTTGATTGCCTGGCAGAAGATCCTGGTTCAGATGTTGCAATGAGCAAGCCAGAAAGATTTTGGTGAAGATTTTGCCAATGATGGAGAGGAGTGCAATTTCTCTACATTTGTCACAAAATTGGAGAGTTCTTTTCTGCTTAGACAGGTGGACAATGGAAGCATCTTTGAATTCTTGCAGGATGCTCCCAGAATGACTGAATAGTTTAGTGATCAGGCACTGATTGACATCCTTGCAGAGCTCAGCTGGGATTGCTTCAGTTTCTGGAGTTTTGCGTGCTAGACAGGATTTTGATTGAATTCATCATTTTTAACAGCATGGAAGGGTCATCAAGTGAGGAACTGATGGAAATCTGTGGCAGCTGCTGATTGCTTCTTCATTGATGGATGAACACTGATTGAGGATGCAGTTCAAGTGCTCTGCCAATCTTTTATGCCTTTTCTGTGAGCAGTATTGACTCATCAGCATTGAGGATTGGTGAAGAACCAGTAAACATGGGTCTGTAGATAGATTTTAGAGCTCATAGAATCTCTTCCAGTCTATGTAGTCTGCATATGACTCAAGATCATTTGATTTTTGATTCATCCAACTATCTTGCATCTCCCTGAGTTGAATTAAATAGTCCTGTGGATGTCTTGGCAGGCATAGTGTTTGCATAATGAGGTAAATTCTGTAGAAGCAGTTCTCCTGCAGCAGTTTCTGGGTGGCCTAATAGTTTTCATCAAATCAGTCTTGATGCTTGTGAATAGAACCAAGAGCCCCTAAAGCACTGATCCCACCATCATAAATTTTCTGGAGTCTCCATTGACCAGAAACTTGACTAGAACAGTTATGTAAATACAGTCATTAGTAGACCAAGTCAGAGGCTAAGAATCCTGTGATGAGTAACTCAACACCTGACTCCCCAGAGACTGTCCACCATCTACAAGACACAAGTCAGGAAGCTGATGGAATAGCTTCCATTACCTGGATGAATGCAGCTCCAATAATACTTAATGAGATTGACACCATTCAAGATAAAGTATCTTGCTTGATCAGCATCCAATCCACCACTTAAACATCAGTCCTTCCACTTGGTGCACAGTGGCAGATGTGCATTGCAACAAGTCAAATTACCTCAACTGGCAACTTCTACAAGGAAAACTCAGAGGGGAATTCACCATCTGAACGTTTCCCGCCTAGCCACCCACCTTGAATCTCTTGAATCTCTAATGTAGCACAATAGAGGGACATACGCTACGCACCTATTTCACTTTTAAAAAAGTGCAGTATAATTGTAAGTTGTGTTAATGTTTGATTTGATTTATTATTGTCACATGTATTGGTATACAGTGAAAAGTATTGTTTCTTTTATGCTATATGAGACAAAGCATATAGTTCATAGAGAAGGAAAGGAGAGAGTGCAGAATGTAGTGGTACCATCATAGCTTGAGTGTATCGCTGGGTCAAAAAACCTAGGCCTCCCTCCTTAACAGCATTGCAGGTGTACATGCACCACAGATTGTGGAAGTTCAAGGCAGTACTGCAGCATTGCCTTCTCAAGGATAATTAGAGATGGACAACAAGTGTTGATCTTGCCAGTGACATTCACATGCCATAAAAGATAAAGGATTTGTTGCCTGAATTAGATTGGAAAAGTTGTGCAGCTCTGAAAGGAAGCAAATATTTCAGTGACCCAAATCTTTAATGATTGCACATGCTTTATATTTATTTTCCTTCTAATCCTTCTCAGGATCCTTTGATATAGAGTCAGAGAATTGTCATTACCCAGAAGAAGGTCATTTTGCCCATTACATCTGTGTTGGCTAACTGCAAGAATAGCTCATCTGGTCCCCTTTCCCCCACCTTTTGCCTGCAAATTTTCTCTGTTCAGGAAAATTACCCAGTTCTCTGACAGACTGAATCTATCTGCACCTCATGCTCAGACAGTATACTTCAGACCACAACCTAAGTTTTTTTTCCTTAAGTCGCCATTTACCTTGCATCAGTGTCTTCTGGTTCTCAATCCTTCCAACAATAGGAATAGCTTTTCCCCATCAACTCTGTTTGGAGCTCTTGTAATTTTGAATAACTCTAAGATAATCTCCTTTTAACTTTTACCAAGGAGAACAGCCCCAGCTTTCTCAATCCCTTCTTTCAAAGAACTGAAGTCCTTTATCCCTAGCATAATTTTTGTGAATTTTTTCTTTGCCTTCCCTAGTGCTGTCTTCTCCTTCTTAAAATGTGGTGCTTTGAACTGGATACAATACACAGTTAAGACCAAATCAGTTTTATACATGTTTATCATAATTTTCCCTGCTTTTGTACTCTATACATGTATATCATAATATATAGGTTGCTGTATACCTTATTTATCACACTGTTTACCCTGTTACTTTCAATGATTTGTGCACATTTGTCCCATGGTACCATTGCCCCTGAATTGTACAATCTATTTGTTATTGCCCTTGTTCATTTTTTATACCAAGATGAATTACTTTATACTTCTCTGCATTAAATTTCATCTGCCATTTATTCACCCATTTTGCCCACTGTTTTTGCCTTTTAAAAGGTTAATATTGACCCCCCTCACTTCACAATACTTTCAAGTTTCTACAAAATTAGAAATTGTGCCTTGCAAACTGAAGTCATTAACATTTATGACGCAAAACTGGTTCTAGCACAGATCTCTGGAGAACCAGACTCTTAATCTTCCTCTAGTCCAAAAGAAACTGTTCACCAATGCTCTGTCAATTTTATATCAATAAGCTCCAATTGGCTCACAAGCCCATTATGTGGCAATTTATCAAATGCCTTTGCAAATCCAAGTGCACTATATCGATCATATTACCCTTATCCACCCTCGTTTGTGCCTCAACTAACTTTGACAGATCTGTGCTGTTTTCCTTGATTAGCTTGCATTTGCTGAAGTGACTGTTAGCTATCATTTCTAAAAGCTTCCCCACCACCAAGGTTAAATTGACATCACTGTAGTTGCTAGGTTTATCCTTACATTCTTTTTTGAACAAAGGAGTAACGCCTAAAGGCTAAGTGTACTCAAGAAAAGGGATATCAGTGAGGCAATGGATTAATTTTATATTTTGATCAATAAGTGTCACCATTCAGCGTTTCTCACTAACACAACTTACATTTATACAGCACTTTTTAAAATGGAAAAGGTGTAAAGCATATGTTCCTCTATTGTGTTACATTAAGACTTAGATACAGAGTAAATCTGCCATATTTTCCCACAATCTGTCATAATCTCAGCCTCAGAAGAATGTGTTATTTCCATTTGCCAGTTACTTATCAGGCTTCTAATTTATGAACTTTAAGCAGTTCTGCCTGTATTTTCTCAAAATAAGAGAGAGAAAAGGAGGGAGAGAAAGAAAGAAAAAGTGAAATACAGCTAAAGAGAGGAAAAATACAAAAAGAGAAAGAAACAGAGAAAAAAAAAAGCTCTAACCTTAGCATGAGAGTTATATGGGAGAGACATTACTTTGTTAGTTTGGAATGGAACAAGCCCCAGAGGTGAAAGGTTATTCCATTCGAATCTCCACAATATAGTACAGATCTACTTGAAATTCTTCCATGGGCAATGCAAAAACAAATTTAATTTATCTAAATGAATTGTAAGAAGCTTACCTGGCCAGTGAACATAAAATGGCATTTTTGATCAAATTGAAATGATCCAAAGCAGTAATCCAGTTGGGCTTGAATGCACCTCCATTTATCCTGGGTAAAAAAATGGCATACTTGATAAGGGAAGATAAATGTTTCCAATCCATGAAGTTTCCTTATATATCATTGCTATAATCACAGTTGCTAGTTGAAATGCAGCTACTTGTAACATAAGTCAAGATTCTATCATTAAGAGTTTGAAATATTCTCAGAGAAATCAGAACACATCAACCCAGACAATCAAATTTAACACAAATATTAAGCTATTCAGTTGATTTGCCACTCATCATTTTACTCTGCTACATAATTGCAGTCTCATCCCAAGAAACAAGGAAGACTTTTTAATGGATAATGATTTAGGCCATTTTCAATACTTGAAGAGTGCAGGAATGTTCTTGGGTAGATATTATGATGATTATTGCTATACTAACTAGTATATGGGTGATTCATATTTTGTATATTTTCCTATATATTTCATGATGTTGCAGCAACACTCCTAACACTGACTTATTGATCATACTTCCCGTAAGCTCTTAATATCACAGTTTGTGAATAATGCCAAATGAGTTCAAGAGAAACTTGATTGCTGCAAATGCGAGAAACAGCTAGGAAGCCCATAATAGCTAATGGTTTACCCAGCAATGTCTCAGCAGGTTTCAATGAAAGAAACATGCAAGAGATCTCAATAAACATTGGACATTATTCAGTGGGCTATTCTGGGTGAGGTGAACTTGTATTCCTCACCCTCCCCTCCTCCAGCTGAATATGATTGTTGGCATACATTCTTTAAAAATGGTCACTGACTCACCGACATACTTCATTCAGTAATATATGTGCTACAACAAAAATTCCAAAGGCCAAGTTATAGAACAGCCATTCAACCAAATATTATCAAACCAGAAACTGATCAACAGGTTTGTGACTTCATCTCTATATTTTGGTGTTGTGCAGATAACTTTAAAAAAAATGTTGAAAAGGTGGTTTAAAAAACTGAGATCATTAAGGTATGTAGTTCATAGAATCCCTACAATGCAGAAGGAGGCCATTTGACCCATCAAATCTGCACCAACCACCACTCCACCCAGGCCCTATTCCCGTAACCCTACATATTTACTCTGCTAATCCCCCTGCCACTAGGGTTAATTTAGCATGGCCAATCAATCTAATCTGCACACCTTTGGACTATGGGAGGAAACTGGAGCATCCGAAGGAAACCTATGCAGACATGGAGAGAATGTGTAAACTCCACACAGACAGTGACTTGAGACAGGAAGTGAACCCCAGTCTCTAATGCTGCGAAGTAGCAGTGCTAATCATTGTATCACTGTGCCGTTAAAAGAACAAAATTAAATTATGCTAAACCATCACTGGGTTTGCCTCAGCTGGGTATTGTTTTCAATAATGGGCACCGCACTTTTGAAAGAATGTCAAGACTTTGAAGAAGGTGCAGATGAGATACATCAGAACTATACCAAGGATGAGACACTTTCAGGAAAATTAACCTGAAATATAAGAGGGGAAGGGGTTGGTGGGCAGGGTGTGATTCTCCCAAAAACATTCTCAGTGTTGAATTTGTGTAAAAACTGGAGTAAATCCCACTATTTTTTTCAGCAGATATTTCAAAGTGAATCTCTCACACTCTGTGCACCAGAGTGCACTAGCATGATTCATGTGAAAAATCAATGGGCAGTGCCTATTCCTGCTGAAGAGGCTGGCAGCATAGCGCTGTGCAAACCACTGCACACGTACCGATCTGTCAGCACCAAGATCAGTGCATGCACACTGGTCCCACACTGCCGGCCTCCCGATCACTGGCCAGCTCGATCACTGGTCCTGGCAAAACAGTTCCCTTCCTGTGGGCGAACACTTCAGCAGTCATGGGCATTCGGCCTCCGACCTGTGGGTAAATGTTCTTCAAGGGGGCTTTCGTGATACACGACAGCGCAGAGTCGCTGAGCAGAGACTGATAGCCAAGCTCTGCACACGAGGACGGTCTTAACAGGGATCTTGGCTTCATGACACACTATCTGTAACCCCCGTAACTTGCCTGGGTTAGCAAAAAACCCTCACTTACTGTGCTGTCTGGAGAAAATACACAATTCTCTAACCAATGCTCAGGATTCCCTTCACACACATTGTTAGCCACTTTAACACTTGAATAGCAGGTTAGATGTAAGGATTCGCATTCTAATCAGCAATCTCTGACTGTCTGTGCTGATGTGTGCTATTGCAGACCAGAACACTGCACTTGCATGATGAAGACACGGGAGTGTTGAAAGCTCGCTTTTTTACTATCAAATAAATCGGTTGGATTAATAATTGGTGTTGCTAAATTCTTACTGAGTTCTCTCTGCTCCCCCTGCAATGGGCCAATCGCTAGTCCCTCAAATATGCTCGGGCACCTCCCCCCACCCCCCACCCCCCCAACCCTCCCCACTGCCCAAAAGGATGATGGAAGCAAATTCAGTTGTAACATTCAAAAGAGAATTGGATAGATATTTAATATATATTGGGATGGGGGAGGGGGAGGCAAGAATAGGGCAGTGGGTTTAATTGGATGGCTCTTTCAAAGCACTGACACAAATAACAGTCCAATGGTTTGTTTTTGTGCTGCATTGTTCCATATGATTCTAGAGAGTTGTATATTGCACCTCTGGTCTGCACTAATCAGTATCTGCAAATAGAATTGAAAAAAAACATGCTATTCCCAAGAACAATAAACAGCTAAATTAAAAATACTGCTGTTATCAAGAATGAGATGACTGATAATTGATCAGTCGTGTTTCTCATTACAGTTGAAATGAGCCTAACAAGAGTAATTGTTGTTTCTGAAGTTAAAACTAGATTACTGCTTCCGAATAAACTGAAGCAAATGTAACCCACTGAGGATAAGATAAAATGAAGACAAATGAAAGAGTGCTTTCTTAAATCATACAATCAAGTGAAAGAACTAATAAGAAGTAGTATTTTAATGGCTAAACAATCCTTTTTGCTAAACACATCTGGATATTCTTTGCACAATTGATTAGTAAGGCGTTTTTAATTTTTTTTTCCTGGGACAACCTCTAAAGTGGCATCAACAGGCCAATTCAACAGCAATGAAGATACCTTTCCTGTCTTGTCATGACAACAAGTGACTTGTTCCCTGACACTTGTATTCAGGTTGAAATCTTCTGTGTGCTTTAGAGTGGAGAACTGTTCTAATCCAATATCTAATCTGTTTGATATCTGATATCTGGCTCTTCAATCAGATTTTCTGCCTCACAGCGTCAGGGACCTGTGTTCAATTCTGATCTTGGGTGACTGTTTGTGGGAAGTCTACACATTCTCTCAAGTCTGTGTGGGTTTCCTCCAGAGTTCCCTCCTGTTCCCTTGCACAGTCCCAAGATACGTATGTTAGGTGGAATAGCCAGGGGAAATGTATTGGGTTACGAGAATGTGGAGAGATAGAGGGCCTGGATAAAATGCTCTGCCAGAGAGCATCAAACTTGATGGGCCAACTGGCCTCTTCTGTCTTGTATGGACTCTGTGATTTTAGGATTAATGGAGAAGTAGCAGGCAAAATACATTGAGTTTGTGCCATTACATGTTTTTAAATATGAAGTCTATTGCTATCACCAGTTTCAGAGTGCTGTAGTTGAGTGAGGTACCTTTGGTTGCAATTTTTGGGTTTCTGTCCTTAATTGTGTTGTTAAATTGAAGCATACATCAGAAGTGGTTTCTAATGGTAGCAGCTGTTAGTCTCATTAAGCCAAAATGCAGTCCCCAAAATCTCTCCATTTTATCAAACACTACTATACTCAATGCTGTGCTGAACTATTTACTCTCCCTTAAATGGAGTTCCAAATTCACTTATTCTTCTTTCTGAGTTCTCTGGCCTAAAGCAAGTCATAAGAACATAAGAATTAGCAGCAGGAGTAGTCCATCTGGCCCCTCAAGCCTACTCTGCCATTCAACTGCTCACTATGACCGTTAAGTCCTTTATGTTCAAAAATCTATCTATCTTTGCCTTAAAACGTTCAATGACAGAGCCTCAACTGTTTCACTGTGTAGGGAAATCCACAGATTCACAACTCTTTCAGTGAAGAAGCTTCTCCTCAATTCAGTCCTAAATCTTCTCCCCCCCCCTTATTTTGAAGCTATGCCCCCTAGTTTCAGTTTCACCTGTGCCAGTGGAAACAATTTCCCTGCTTTTATCTTATTTATTGTCTTCACAATTTTATGTTTCATTCTTCAGAACTCCAATGAGTATAGTCCCAGTCTACTCAGTCTCTCCTCGTAACCCAATCCTCTCAGGATCAATTTAGTGAGTCTCCTCTGCACCTCTTCCAGTACATCCTTTCTCAAGCAAAGAGAGCAAAACTGTAGACAGTACTCCAGATATGGCCTCACAAGTACCTTGTACAGTTGAAACATAACCTTGCTGTTTTTAAACTCCATCCCTCTAGCAATGAAGACAAATTCCATTTGCTTTCTTAATCACATGTCACATCTGAAACCAACTTTTAGTGATTCTTGCACAAGAACACCCAGGTCCCTCTGCACGGCAGCATGATGCAATTTTTTACCATTTAAATAATAGTTCATATTCGTATCAAAATGGATGACCTCACATTTACCAACATTGTACTCCAACTGCTAGACCATTGCCCATTCACTTAAACTATCCATATCCCTTTGCAGACTTCCAGGCTTTCAACCCACAAATGAGGTCACAACCCACGGTGATATCAACTGGGTTAGTGCTAAGTCCCAAATCCACCCCAGTCAAAAAAGAAATTGCATCCTGTGGTGTTGGTGCCAATCTAATTAACATTAGTCATTCAGCCAATTGAGCCAATTGGCTTTTCCACGGAGTCCAAGTTACTGTGGCAACTTGGACTGATAGAATAACTTTGGGTAATGGGTGTGAGTTGCAAAACACTGACATAATATTTCAATCGTAGCTGGCAATGTGAGTGACTTCACCTTAAAAATCTTCATCTATTTAGTGTGTACATTCATTACGATCACATTGTACCCAGTGATGGATCAACATAATTGATATGGATCCATTTCCGGGATTTTAACTGCTGTACTCTTCACTTTGAAAGAGATAAACCTCTGCTGCATCAAACCCAGGGATTAAATGAGCAAACCAGGTTGCCTCAGACCACTAGCATGAGCTAGTGATGTCTTTGAGGGGCACAATAGAATTTCTGTAATTCTCCCTCTCTATTCATTCCACCATCCTCATATTCTACCTGCAGACCATTGGCCATCTCTTTCTGATCCTAAGTACTTCTCAATATCTTTCAACTGTTCAAGGGGTGGAACTTTTAAATCCTCAAAAGTAACTTCCCTTAATTCTGCTAGAAAAGCACTGACATTAAATGTGGATATTTCTGCCCTTCAGCGTACAGACTCAAGAAAGCCATTTTTGCCATTTTTTAATGTTGGTTTCAAAGGAGCAACTTCCCTGCTCTAATTCATTTGTGGGAAGAATTCCAGCCACAAGTTTTTTGTTACCAACAATACCTGGGTGAGGTCCCCTGATATGATTCTGGACCAGACACCCCAAAATTTTTATGCTCCTGGTGAGCAGGAATAATTGGCACCCCTACTTTATTCAACCCCTCACTTGTTTGCAACAATGTTAGTTTAAGAAAGGTGCCTTCCATTGTGGATACCTCTTATGGCTCAAATATATTTCTGTTTTTAAAAAAGCCAATTTAACCAGACTTTCTGGAACTAAAGAAAGAGTGAGATTATTAGTCTAAAATGTGAAAAGAAAATAATAAAACACAACATATATATCCAGATTAAAAAGGAGACCTAAGTTAAAAAACATTTATAAATCAGTATAAAAGCAAATTAGTGCAGATGCTGGAACCTGAAACCAAAAGAGAAAATGCTGAAAAATCTCAGCAGGTCCAGCAGCTTCTGTAAGGAGAAAAAAAGAGCTGACATTGAGTCCAAGTGACCCTTTGTCAAAGCTAAAGGCATAAAAAGTGGGAGATATTTATACTGCAGGATGAGGGAATGAAAGATGAGTCACAGCATAGAAGTCATGAAGCGGAAATGCTGGCATTGGTCTAGAGTAAACACTATAAGAAGTCTCACAATACTAGGTTAAGGTCCAACAGGTTTATTTGGTAACAAACACCACTAGCTTTTGGAACTGGCTGTTCCTTCATCACGTTAGAGGGTAGAACTCTTAGGAGATTTCTTACTGTGTCATAGTCATAGAAAGCAGGGGAAAAGACTGCTAATAGCTGTTTCACAGAGACAGAATAAAGGGTGTGAAAGGCCGAACAGCAGGGGAGCTGTTAATTTCCCCCAACACCTTCACCTATCATAACTTGTGTAGGGTGGGATTTTCCAGCCAGAACTCACTCCCTTGAAATGTATCCATTTTAATTGCTCAACTACTTGTGATAGCAAATTCTGCACTCTAAATACCCAGAGAATCTCCTCCTGAATTACCTGCTGCATTTGCTAATGGCAATATTATATGTGCTTGAATTTACTGAATTTACTCTTTACTCAAAGAGTGATTAGGGAATGGAATGCCCTGCCTGCAGCTATCGTAGATGCGCCAAGTTTGGTGGCGTTTAAGAGGTTAATTGATAAGTATATGGAAGAGAAGGGAATGGTTTAGTTTGGAGGGGCATTGCTTTTTATTTTGGTCGGCACAACATCGAAGGCCGAAGGGCCTGTTCTGTGTTGTAATGTTCTATGTTCTATGAATGCATATTTGGTTATTATATTTGACCAGTCACTGCACTTCAAAAGTAAAGACAAAGGCAAAGACAAAAAGACAAAGACAAAGTAACGAGTTAAACATCTTGCGGTTGTCCCACAGTCATAATGAGATGATATATAGATGTTGGTCTTTCTTTTTGAGCTCAATGGGTTGGATTCTCCGCTTCCATTTCTCAATGCATAAGAAAACAATATTATGGATAAACTTCTGAGCTGCTGCTTATGCAGAGAGCAATGGGAGGTTTTAACATAATGGGCCATAACTTGTTAGTTCTCCAGTGTCGCAATTGAAGATTATCCTCTTGGAATTCTCACGTAAGGATTTCACCTGCAATTGTCCAGAAGGTCTAATTTTCCCTGGACACTGGGGACCTTCTAACAAAGCAATTTGAATTGCTGACTTCAAATGATTCTGCCAGTTGAACACTTAAAAAACGAGTTAGAAGAGAAAAAGGGACAGAGAACCTCATGGAACATGACATCATCCCCTGCCCCACCTCCCCAATCCATCAGATTGACCCCGCTCCCCCACAACACCCCTGCACCACTAGCTTGACATGGCAAATGACATTAATGCCCTGCATCCCCATCCACAGCCTGACACCCCCTCCCCTCTGGCCTGACACTCTCCCCTATTATCGACCCAACACTCCCCCTCCCGTGATGTCTGAACCTCCCTAATTCCATGTCCTATTCACTTACCTTCTCTCTTTCAGTGATGCCTTTAAACTCACCCACTTTCCAGCAGCTAGTGCTGATTGTCACTCTGAGGCGGTTACAGGCCAATTCTTCATTTCAATTTAGATTTTAAAATATAGCTGACACTGAGCAGTCAAGATATAAATACCACTTTAGAACTTCATAAAATAAAAAGACCAGTTTATGCATCGTGGAGCTTCTGTCCCATTTCAAATCATAAACCTATTACCTGTTTATGAGATGTGCTTGGTTACTTCAGATTTGATTAGTGAATTGCGAGAGAGAATATTTCAGCTGTCTCTTTCCTGACATGTTGGTGGAAAAGATACACTTTGGAGACTGGTATGAAAAAATGTCATTTTAAAGTTATTATTTGCTATGCAAATGCATTTTGATTGCAAACTAGAAGCCACTTAAGTCGAACCACTTGCTTTATCACTGAGATCAATCAATTCACAAATAAAATGCCTGATGGTATATACAAATAACGAGTCTTGCATGTAGATGGAGTTAAATTGTGAAAGGCACAATTTCTTCCCCGGTACCTTATTTCGGAGATTTAAGGGAGTAACAGACATATCCCAAGCTGCGGACTCCCAGTACAGCAGTTCGTGCTGTTGTTTCTTTAGTTATAATTGAATATCTAAGGAGGGACATTTAGAAATGCTGTAATCAAGTGAATTTTCTGCACCAGTATCCAGAGATGCTTCATGCACCATTTAATACGTAACTATTTTTATTCTCCTGTATCTGTAATTTCTGACAGCTCATCCCAATCCTGTTGGCGACGTCACTAGTAGGCTGCTGGTTATTCAAACATTGTACAGATATCATACGGTTCTATTCTCATTCCAAAGCTGAGTTCTGCATTAATCAGTCACAAGATGTAAAATTTGGCATAAGTTTGCTTTTGAGTCATTTTATGCAATTGGAAATTGTCCCGATTTTAGTCCCTTTCGTCCACTCAATCTTTAACCATATCATCATCCTCTCTTGATCCCAGTATTCCAATGTCATGAATGTTAGCTCCCAAAGAGCAGCCAAGCTTGTAACTGTCTTTCCCATTTTTTTAGTTACCTCAATAATTTTGTCCCAGTTTCCAGACTGCATTGACTTACTCTGATGCAGCTGAGACCGGGGGTCTCATGATGCTAACATGATGTTAACCATTGATACTGTGCATTCATGCACCAACTCAATTTTATGTCCCATTTAGAATTTCACTTTGTATGTACATTACTGTCAACTTATCAGTCACTGCTCCAATTCTCATACTCTTCTCAATTTAAATATTTTGATTAAAGAATTACAATGAATTTTTATCATGACACTATTGAAACCTGTTGAACTAATATTCTTATCTACAAACCAAAAGTACAGAATTCTGCTGAAACAATGAAATGTTTAAATATTTATTTTAGGTTTCATCAAAGTGTTATCTGGGCAGATCAGCACCTTCTGGCTTTACTGATAAGCAGATACTATACTTGATCTTAGTCAAAATGCCAAAAGCGAAAGAAGCAGAAGACTGCAGGGCTTCTCTCTTGCCCATGGTTTCTCTTTTCAATAACAAGAGCATTTGTGTGGTATTGTCCATAGTTAAAGGCAAGATACACTGCAAAATAACATAAGGTACTCAGGGCTCGATCTCACTGCCCGTTCATACTATGTTTCTGGTGCAGCAAGGTCAGAGAAATTGGCAGCCAGCCAGATCTTCATTCACAGCAGTGGGATAGGAAAATTCCACTGGCATGAACTATGGTAAGATTCCGGCCTAAGGGTGGGATTTTCCAATTGCACCTGCCCCAAGACTTGAAATATCTATCCCAGATCAATGCATCTTTGAATGATCCATCAAATCATCCACAATGATTCCCGTGGTGGGCTGGACCAGAAAGTTCACCTCCCAGAATTTATTCAAATTAATTCAGTTTCATATACTTTCAATTCCTTTCAATGTGTAGTAAGTGGTTTTTGCAATGCCAGCAAAACGAAACTCCTTCTCTTATTGAATCAAGACCAGTCTGAATTGAAAGGTGGACAATCCATTTTTATTTCACGTTTACCCATGGGCGGCACAGCGCCAGGACCCGGGTTCGATTTTGGGCTTGGGTCACCGTCTGTGTGGAGTTTGCATGGGTTTCCTCCCACAGCCCCAATATGTGCAGGTTAGATTGATTGGCCATGCTAAATTGATTCTAGAGTCAGAGAATTAGTAGGTAAATACGTGGGGTTACGTGAATAAGGCCTAGGTATATTGTGGTCAGTGCAGACTCAATGGGCCAAATAGCCTCCTTCTGTTTTGTAGAGATTCTATGAAAAGAATCAAACTACAATCTTCAAGCACTTAAAACATGTGACCAGGTGCAAAAAGTAACTGAAAGGGAGGAGATCGTAAGGCAAGCTAACAACTATTTGATTAATCTTTTCTCTTCTAACTTCTATCAGTCTTGGTGTTGTGGAGTACAGGTCACAGTGCCTCACTAAAATTTCTCAGTCTGTTAATAATGCATTATTTGTGAATATGGTTGAATTCTATGCTGTAACAAGATAGGAAGAAAATTGCTATTCAGTTTATACAATTTGTTAATTTACACTGGGATCCATTCAAATCACTTTCACTCTCATTCTCCTCCTGCCAATGATGTCAACCTTTCTCTCATCTATCAAATAACTGTCAACATTCATTCTGCAAAATGACAGTGTTGATACTAAGTAGACCAGGAATAAGCTCAGATTCTAGACAGAGAAAATATAATTTGATTTTACTCTTCTCTGTTATACATGTGTCAATTGTAAATTTAAGATTCGGTGTAAAGTAAACATTCATTTCTGTTCATTTTACCAAATTGCTTCCTGGAAATAAATACCTTTCAACATGTGCTAAAGGATAGACTCAGCATGCATTCTTTCATTGCTCATTAACTATGTATTAAGCAGCAATTAAGGTGGAATTGAAAATTTATTTTATTTCTACATATTCCCACTTAAAGCTGGCATCAAAACACTAGAGTGGGAAAAAAAAAATTCCACACTGGCCAGAACAAGTAGTAGCAGAAAGGTGGAATATTCTAGTGAATTTGACTGCATGAGTGCCACAAAGTACATTCATTAATCTGATCTTTTGAGAAAAAAAGAATGGCAATAGAAGGAGACCAACGCTCAAGAGCTTAAAGATAACAGGAGGTGAACATTCAGGGCTCGATACTACCCAGTTAGAGCAAGTACTGAATGTGTGTCACCTACTTCGGAGATAAGCAAAAGCAAGAAGACATTCTTTGAAAACTATATCTCAAAACTGTCAACTCCCAGAACACATATGAACAAACCTACAAGTGATTGAGAGTGTACAAATGAATTTGGCAGAGAAAATGAACAAACATTAATTTAAGTTCATGGTCTTTTAAGATACCAAATTATATTTAGCTTACTGATATTTGTGTCTCTAAATTCTGTTCTCACCTAATGCTTCATCTGCCGAAAATGAAACATGTGGATTCAATATCCAGTGGTTTAATTCTGTGATTCCTCTTCAGATAGTGCCACGGATTGCATTGGGTCGGGCTTGGGTTGGACATTTCATCCAAAATATGGCACCTCCAATAATGCAATACTCAAGAGTGCTGAACTTTAAGATCAGCCTAGATTAGGCACTCATGTTTAGGAATGAGAATTTGACTTTATTGAAACAATAGCACTAAAATGCATTGATGGTTTTCTCAATGGCTCAGAGCAATTGCTGATTGCATCTCGGAGACCAGGTCTTAAGTTTGGTCTGTGGTATGTTTTCAATTAACAGCACTGAGTGTTACACTGCTTTAAGGGAAGACTCAAGGGCTTTTCTGGGCAGACAGGATAGTGGAGCTGAGATAGTGGAGTTGTACTATAGGGATTTTAATACTTAAGGATAAAGACGATTTGTAATTCACTAACAGGCTTACACTAACACTGCAATGAAGTTATTGTGAAAATCCCCTAATCGCCACACTTTGGCGCCTGTTCAGGTACACTGAGGGAGAATGTAGCATGGCCAATGCATCTAACCAGCACATTTTCAGTGAGAGGAATCCGCAGCACTCAGAGGAAATCCATGCAGACACAGAGAGAACATGCAGACTCCACACATACAATGACCCAAGCCAGGAATCAAACCTGGGTCACTAGCACTGTGAGGGAACAGTGCTAACCACTGTGCTATCCCACACCCACAAACAAGGCTTTGAGGCTTTTAGGTAATGTCATCTTCCAATCTCATACTCAGTAGGAGCACTACAGTTAGTTCTGACATTTGATTTAAGGTAGTGGGAAAGGAGAGGATAAAAGAAGCCAGTTTTCTTTTCAGATGAATATATAGAAACCCCTTTTGAGAGTATGTAAAGTATTGACAAAGCCAAAATTAAGCTTCATGAAGAGATAATCTGCTAATGATCATCAAAAAAGTTCACAGATCATCAATGTAAACTTTTGTAAAATCTTGAAGGATACTTGGAACTCTCAGAGTCTGTTTAATCTCGATTAATGTCTTAAAGCATGTATCAGTAAAACAAAGAAGAAAATTGTAAGGGAAAAGTTCAATAATGATGGTATCAAGTTGCAACTATAAATGTTTTCAATAGAATGGAAGTACAATTTGAATACAGACCGAAATTGCATTAAAAAAACCCAAAATACTGGAGACGCTGAAACATTAACCATTTCTTTTCACAGATGCTGCCTGACCTGCTGACCTGCCAACATTTTCTGATCTTGTTTCTGCATTTGTTTATGTAGATGTAGCTAAGTGCAGAGCATGAATTATCTTGCCCGTAAAGGAATGCTCTACACAAAGATAGCGTCAGAACAAGGCGACATCCTGTGATCTGTCCCAGCATATTCCCTAATTCCATCTTTTACTCCCATTCTATGCTTTTAAAGCTGAACTCTAACTCTTTTCTAAGCTTTCTCTGCACCCTATTTGTAACTGTGACATTATATTCTGCGTCGTATCTTTTCCTTTTCCTGTGTACTTTACGAACAATATGCTTTGTCGGTATAGTGCAGAAGCAATGATACATTTCACTGTATCCCAATGCACGTAACAATAATAAATCAAATCAAACAATCAATCATGATGCATTTATTAGATGACAATCTAATCTTCTATGACAGATGTCAATGACATCTTCTACAGAAAATGCAGATGTGTGGAATAGAGGGTGATTTAGCTAATTGGATTAGAAATTGGCTGGCAGATAGAAGACAGAGGGTGGTGGTTGATGGGAGATATTCATCGTGGAGTTCGGTGACGAGTGGTGTGCCTCAGGGGTCTGTTTTGGGGCCCCTGCTGTTTGTAATTTTTATAAATGATCTGGATGAGGGTATTGAGGGATGGATCAGTAAATTTGCAGATGATACTAAAGTTGGTGGTGTGGTAGATAGTGAAGAGGGGTGTTTTAGTTTACAGAGTGACTTGGACAAGTTGCAGAGCTGGGCCGAGAGGTGGCAAATGGAGTTTAATGTGGAAAAGTGTGAGGTAATGCACTTTGGCAGGAACAATAAATGTGTAGAGTATAGGGCTAATGGTAGGGCTCTTAATAGTGTTGAGGAACAGAAGGATCTTGGTGTATGTGTCAATAGATCCCTGAAAGTAGGCAGTCAAGTGGATAAAGTTGTTAAGAAGGCATATGGAGTCTTAGCTTTATTGGTAGGGGGATTGAATTTAGGAGCCGCAGCATCATGTTGCAACTGTACAAAACTCTAGTGCGGCCGCACTTGGAGTATTGTGTGCAGTTCTGGTCCCCACATTATAAGAAAGATGTGGAGGCATTGGAGAGGGTACAGAGGAGGTTTACCAGGATGTTGCCTGGTATGGAGGGCAGGTCCTATGAAGAGAGGTTGAAGGATTTGAGGTTGTTTTCGTTAGAAAGGAGGCGGCTAAGAGGGGATCTTATTGAAGCATATAAGATGATTAGAGGTTTAGATAGGGTGGACAGTGATAGCCTTTTTCCTAGGATGGAGAAAGCTAGCACGAGGGGACACAGCTTTAAATTAAGGGGTATGAGTTATAGGACGGATATCAGAGGTAGGTTCTTTACTCAAAGAGTGATTAGGGAGTGGAATGCCCTGCCTGCAGCTGTTGTAGATGCGCCAAGTTTGGTGGCGTTTAAGAGGTTAGTTGATAAGTATATGGAAGAGAAGGGAATGGTTTAGTTTGGAGGGGCATTGCTTTTTATTTTGGTCGGCACAACATCGAAGGCCGAAGGGCCTGTTCTGTGCTGTATTGTTCTATGTTCTATGTTCTATGTTCTAATTATCCCACCACTATTTGATCATACAGTTGTCCAAAAGCCAGGAAAAAAAAAATTACAAAACAGACTTCCTTAAAAGGGTGAGGATAGCCAATAAAACATACATGTAGAACATCCACATTATAAAGTTGGTTAATAAAGTCTGAGGCTAATCCAAAGGCTACCAAATGCAGTATAAAAATATATGTGACACAGCTCCTGCCGTCCTTGTGGGGAAGTGGCTGGCTTTCTCTTTGTTGCACACGCTGGGAGATCAAGGACTTGCCATATGGAAGATTACAGGCTCAAGCCATTGCCCCACCGTGTGGTCTCTGGCCAAGATGTAAAAATAACAACATCATTGCTACCAGAAATTAATGCATTTCCTCTGGTTAGAACACTACTGATCTCCAACCAAAAAAAAGGTGGCAGATACTGGGGTTATACAAATGCTGCTCAGTATTTCATTATGTGAAGATGCTGATGTTGGACTGGGGGAAAAACAGTAAGAAGTCTCACAACACCAGGTTAAAAGCCAACAGATTTATTTGGCAGCACAGGCTTTCAGAGTACTGCTCCTTCATTAGGTGGGTAAGGATTTGTGATCACAAACAGGGCAAATACAGACACAAATTCAACTTATAAGACAATGGTTGGATCTCAAGTCTTTACAGGTAATCAAGTCTTAAAAGGTACAGACAATGTGAGTGGAGAGAGGGCTAAGCACAAATTAAAGAGGTTTGTATTGTCTCCAGCCAGGACAGTTAGTGAGATTTTCCAAGCTTAGGCAAATCGTGGGGGTTACAGATAGTGTGACATGAACCCAAGATCCTGGTTGAGTCATCCTCATGTGTGCAGAACTTGCCTATCAATTTCTGTTTAGTGATTCTGCATTGTCTTGTGTTGTGAAGGCCACCTTGGAGATCACTGAGCAGAAACTGATAGCCACATTCCATACACATGAAGATGGCCTCAACCGGGATCTTGAATTCATGTCACACTATCTATAACCACCAAAACTTGCCTGGATTTGCAAAATCTCACTAATTGACATGGCTGGAGACAATATATACCTCTTTAACCTGGGTGTGACCCTCTCTCCACTCACATTGTCTATGCCTTTAAGATTTGATTACTTGTAAAGACTCGCATTCCAACCATTACCTTGTAAATTGAGTTTGTGTCTTTATTTGCCCTGTTTGTGAGCACAAGCCCCACTCATCTGATGAAAGGGCAGTGCTCTGAAAGCATGAGCTGCCAAATGAACTTGTTGGACTTTAACCTGGTGTTGTGAGACTTTTTACAATATTTCATTAACTAGGCAACTGAACATTGTCTAAAAATTTGCTTCCATGAAAAAACAATGTTAAAATTCCAGAGGATTTAAAAAAATACAGGGGAATCAGGCCAAAATCTTTGTCACAGTTTCATTTACTCAATTTCATAGCCAACAGAAATGTCCCAAAACATTTACAAGTATAGGTTGAGAAGCACTAGATTTAACACTGAGATGAGGAGGAATTACTTCTCGCAGAGGTTAGTGAATTTGTGGAACTCACTGCTCCACTGGGTGGTGGAGTCTGAATCACTGAATGGTTTCAAGAAGGAAATGGATATATTTCTAATTAAAAAAAAAGAAACAGAAGGGGAGATGGATTTGACTCCAGGGAGAGATCAGCCATGATCTGACAGAATGATGAAGCAGGCACGAAGGGCTGAATTTGCCTACTTTTACTTTATTGATTCCTATATTCCTAAATCTCTTTGATTTTGTTTCACAAGACCAGGTTAAAGTCCAACATGTTAATTTGGTAACACAAACTTTTGCTGCTCCTTCAACAGGTGAGAGCACTTATCTGAGGAAGGAGCAGTGCTCCAAAAGCTCATACTACCAAATAAACCTGTTGGACTTTAACCTGGTATTGTGAGACTACTCATTGTGCCCACCCCAGTACAACTCTGGCAACTCCACATCTTGATTTGATTTATTATTGTGTCACATGTAGTGGTATGTAGTGAAAAGTATTGTTTCTTGTGAGCTATACAGACAAAGCATATTGTTGGTAAAGTACATAGAGGAGGAGAAAAGGAGAGGGTGCAGAATGTGGTGTTACAGTCATAGCTGGGGTTTGGTAAAGACCAACTTAATATAAAGGTAGGTTCATTCAAACGTCTGATGGTAGCAAGGAAAAAGCTGTTCTTGCGCCTTGACAAAATGAGATCGGTGTTTCATCGCTCGGACAAACGAGCAACAGTTTAAATCAAGAACGAGTCTGATAGATATATTCAGCTGCTATTTTTTTAAAAATTGTTAACCTCCGAGTTCCGCACAGGTTTGGACGGTGCGGAAATGCCACAGTCTCCGGTAGGAGGCACCCTGCACACACTAAAGCGATTCCGCCCTAACCAGCAAAGCTCCTCATTCCCCGCACTGTCAGCAGCCGGGAACCAAAACCAGAAAAGCAGATAGATGCCTTCAGGAATTTTAAATGATTTATTATGCTCCTTTCATCTTAAACAATATTTGACGTCAATTGATCCATAGGAAGAATACATTCCGCAGTGCTGAAATAAACTTGATTACACTCAGGATTAAATCCATTTACAAAAAAGAGTAAAACTGAACATGGATTAAAATAAATATTTAATGAAATACTTGACCTTCAAAAAGAACTTGTCGAAGCTGAAACCTCATCTAATGATAGGATTTGCTTAACCTACTGAGGATTACTGATGTAATTTAAAAGCTTTTCTCCTTGTCAAACTTCACTTTAGGATCATTATGCATTTGTTTTATTTTAAAGCAATAATTCAGGACGGAGAATAAAGGCATCACCCTTTCTAATTATCCCATTCTGGGTTATAATTATCGGAGGGTGCTCAATATCGACAGAGAATTTGTAGTAATCGCAGGAGATGCCAGTCACTGCCTCCAACGCACTTGGGACACAAACTTGCATCAAACTTCATGTAATTAACGATCTCTCACTGTCAATTTCACACTGCCATGAACTAGTTACAATGAATTCGCACAACTTCCACCGCCTCCTCCCAACAAAACCCGGTCCTACTCCATAGCTTTCCAGGCGAACTGGATTACTTACAGATCGATGTAAGATAGACACGTCACTGCTCTTATGCTGCTGTGGTGAGTAATTTAATCTCAAATGTTTGTCACCATCATCTAATTGTCAAGCTTGAAAAGGGGTAACTATTTAAGGGAGAGTCTCAAAAGGATCCTGCTGCCGCTTGTTGCTGAGACTCGTTTAAAATACATGAACTGGCAACTCGATGGTTTGAAAACTTGAGGAGTTTTACATTCTCAGGGAAGCCAATCGTTGTATTTTTTTAAAAAAAACATTTCATGTAATTAAATTCTAATGTGGTTGAAGAAAAGCTGTAAAATTTCTACGAAATAAGTATGGGGTCCATTTTTATGTTGAATTGTAAATCATGGAACGATAGAAGTTTATTAAAGTTTATTTATTAGTCACAAGTAAGGCTTACGTTAGCACTGAAATGAAGTTACTGTGAAAGTCTCCTGGTCGCCACAGCCCTGTGTCTGTTTGGGTCAATGCACATAACCAGCATGTCTTTCAGACTGTGGGAGGAAACCAGGGCATCTGGAGGAAACCCGCGCAGACACAGGGAGAATGTGCAAACTCCACATAGACAGTGATCCAAACTGGGAATCGAATCGAGGTCCCTGGTGCTCGAAGGTTGTTCAGCACACCAAGTCTGCACCTATTCTGTGACAGAGATCTTATCCAAGGCACCTCAAGTTAAATTGAGCACTTTACCCCTATAGTCCACACAATTCCCCTGCTAATCCACCCAACCACACATCTTTTGGACACCAAGAGACAATTTGACATGGCCAATCTACCTAACCCACATCTCTTTGCACTGTGGGATGAGAAAATCCACACAAACATGGGGAGAATGTGCACAAACAGTCACCTAAAGCCAGAATTGAACCCAGGTTCCTGGTGCTGTTTAAGGAATATTGCTAATCACTATGCCATTGTGAATTTGTGGTATTGCAACACCGCACACTATGTCTGCCTTCTCCCAATGTCTGGGACAACACTGCAAGCCCATTTGTAATTGACATTGGAAAATTGTAAAATAAAACTTGTTTCCTTCCACGGTATACTCTTCACTGCTACACCAGAGGTTATTTTGGGACCCATCTAACCCAGCCTTCAGGGCCAGGTAAATTTTAGAAAACTGTAAAGCTTTAGAAGATAAAACTTGCATTATTGGACAACTCAAGGTTAAATTCAGATTTTTAAAAGCAAAATGTTTCACAATCTTTGCACACCAGCTAATTCATGGTCGTAAGCAGCACATTGAAAGACTGGAAATGACCCAGACTTTTCATCTAATCTCCTACTACATTAAATGCTTAATACTATTTCTAGGACATAGTCAGTAGCTATTTCCTGCCCTCTTGTCATTCAGGTAATATTGAGTAGGAACACTACATTAGGCCCATGTTAAATTGCAGTGCTTCATCATACTGCTGTCAGTTGTCCACAGGGAAGGAGATGAATTAGGATTTGATCTTGTAATGCACCAGTGAATTGCTTGTTGTTTGTGTGCAGTGAATTGTCTTATATGGTGTGCTCAACAGAATCCTAGAATGACCCTCCGAGCATGAAAGTTCAAGGCTATTAGTACCTTGATGCCTGTACAGTGCCTGTGCTGGAGATAAGATAAGTGATCTTGAAGCAAAATGATGTTATTCATTGAAAGCTTCCTTTCTAGTGAGGTCTCCATAATGGGAGATTGGGGTGGGAGCTTAGAGGTAAGGGAGGTAAATGGGCATAATGCACATTGGGGAAAGCAGTCACTGGAAGGAAAGGTCCAAAATTCCACAAAGAAATGTACTTTTTTAGCAAGGATTAAAAAGAATACCTGTTTTGATCTTTTTAAAAATACATCCGCTAACAATGCTGGACACACACACTCAAACAGTTATTCCGTACATCTAATGTTCTACATCCCAAAACTGTGGAAATTACCATGCAGACACCTTTCCAAATTACAGAAGTACTCGCCTATTTCAAAAATGCAGTTCTCTCTTTGCAATTTTCTCACACCAAACAGGTCACACCAAATAGGTATAGCAGGTCACAAGCTTGGAGTAGGATGAATACCATTTTCCTACACCTAGCTACTTCAGCATAGGAAATGGTATTCAACGGTCACAGATTGGTGGAAGAACGAATGCCAAGTTGCTGCATTATCTAATGTTCTCTTCTGTCTTGATTAACCTTTTCACTCTGAACATACCAATCCAAGCTAACTCATTTATTAAGTCCGATTTTCAGGACACATTTTCTTTTTTTCAAGGCCATGTCTGGTGGCTTATTAACATCAATTAAGAACCTCAACCAAGAAACAACATTATTTTTCTTCAAATGAATGGTTCAAATAGATCAGAAAGAAATTAAGGTTGTCATAATACAGGAGATCACTGGCAGCATTAAATAATTCCGCTTCATTTTTGGATGCAAATAGCGATAAAGTGACACATTTATTCAGAATGGTTACCACAGGTAGCTATTTGGTAACCCCAGGAGTATTTTACTAACCAAAATGATGGAGAATCTCTGAACTTCCTTCAGACTATTATATCCAATACATATCCCTTTTTTGTAAGAATATACAATATGAATTTGTTGCGAAAATATCAGTCGCTGGTTTGTTGTTGTGAAGTTTTGGCAACTACAAAAAAAATGAAAAAAAACACTACTTGGGTTCAACAGTTTGACATGGAGAAGCTGACACAACCCTGTCAGCATAATGGATCAAATAAAATGGTTAATTTGCCAAGGATGGTACAGTGACTCAGTGGTTAGCACATTTGCCTCATAGTGCCAGGGACCCAGGTTCAATTCCAGCCCGGAGTCATTGTCTGTGTGGAGTTTGCACATTCTCCCCATGTTGGTATGGGTTTTCTCCAGGTATTCTGGTTTCCTCCCACACTCCACAGATACGCGGGTTAGGTTGATTGGCCGTGCTAAATTGACCCTAGTGTCAGGGGATTAACAGGGTAAATATGTGGGGCTACAGGAATAGGGCCTGGGTGGGATTGCAGTTGATGCAGACTCAGTGGACTGAACAGTTTCCTTCTACACTGCAGGGATTCTATGATTCTATAATTTGCACGTGAAGGAATAAGATCACAGAAGGTGCAGATGGAAACCATTCAATCTGTTGTGTTTATACCAGCTCTCCAAATGAACATCACGATTGAGTGCATTGTCTCTACCTTTTCCCCATATCCTTGCATATTGTTTCTATTCAAACAATAATCTAAAGTCCCCTTGAATACCTCAACTGAACCTGCTTCCACCACACTTCCAGGCAGTGCACTATGACAATGGACGAAAAAGTATGAACAAAGATAATGTCAAAAATTATTAAGAAATAAGCTGGTAATATTCATACCATGGAACCTCAGAAGACTCAGAAAATATTCCAAAAGGCCAAGTTGATGATTTTACTCTCCCCAAAACGACTCAGTTGTAAGAATACCATCTGCTCACACAGAAAAAAATGTTTAATTTCAGCTCTCAGTTACTATCTTATATGTGAGCCATTTATTTTTAGCCTGTAAAGTAAGAGGAAATTCATGTGTGCCAGATAACCCTTTTTTGTCAATGTCAGCTTCTACAAAGCTCCTGCTCGTACTGTGAACACGCCATGTGAATTTCACATTCATCAACGGTGTGCATACCTGTCAAGCATTCTATATTTATAGAATTCTCCTATTCCAGGAAGATTCAGCTTAGGGAACGAGGAAAAGGTTAACACGTCACAATTGTCCCCCACCCACCCCCCAAAAAAACATAGAATTCTCTTTCTACAATTTTGTTTTGAAGAATGTCTGTACTCAAAATGGTGAAGGTGACTAATGCTGGAATAAGCAGCAGCCAACTTTAAAATCAAGCACTCTTAAGACTGCCACAGATCTGGATAAGTTGCAAAGCACGCTTTGCTCTTCTCAAATAGTCTACTTCGTCACAAGGTCAAGGATGTCACTCTTGCTGCACTGGAGTGAATTTTGCAATTTTTGTAACAGTCACATTTGTGCCGTGCAGTGGGACAGCAAAAATAAATGAATCTTCTATCCTGTAGGTTTGGGTTCATGCTACTCAGACTCTGTGGACTTTGGAGATTTGATAAGGTATAGTGAATGCAATTCCTCACCCAATTCCCATGTGATTGACGTCTTTATACATGGCTCTATGTGAAATACATTGAAATAGAAAAGTACTCCCTGGAAGATCCCCGCTGGTTAGGTTATAAAAACAGTGATACAATGGGCTCTGATCATGAATGGGACCTAGATACCGCAATGTCTCTTAGGACATTAACAAGTCACCTTCTGGCAAGTGATTGTTTAATGAGGTGATTTTGAGAATTCACAATTTTTTTTGCACTGACAGGAATCAAAATTGGAATTAGCTATCCTGATAATACATTTAATTTAACTGGGGCCAGGGAGAAATGAGCAGGCCACCACATTTTTCAGGTATGGAGGTCACTGGGCGAGACTGTGTCTTCTAAACAAACTGTGGGTCAGCTACATTGTCTCCCTATGCGGCTCAGTGTCAATTTTTTTTTTAATGCTCCTGTGAAGTCTCTTAGGACATTTCTTTACATTAAAGACACTCATATAAATACAAGTTGTTGTCATTGGAAGGAACGAGTCAGTAAACAATTTGAAAAGAAACCCTATATTCAAATTGTGGAAGTAAAGCAATTTGATTTGCCTCCACAGCCTTTAGTTTCCCAAAATTTTTTCTCCTTTACTGAGGTCTAATACCAGTGCTACAGGCACCAGCAGCTCTCCCGGACCTGGTTAGTGAACTATTCATCTTATGACTGCATTTCCAATTTATGCCATTCTATTTGTGCACCCACTTTAGTCTGACTCATTGGTTAGCAATCAGGATTAGAATCTCTGGCTTGAGTGTCTTCTTCCCATCCTGCAATAATCTGGGCCAGAAGGGATAAAATGGGCCAAACCAGAAGTTGGAACTGAGCAAATATGATGATATACAGAGAATGAGAGCAGAAGGAGAGGAGGGGAGCAGTAGAATAGAAAGAGAAATGAGAAAACTAGAGACTGGAACATTGCAGAGGCAGCTTCTTATCCATGAGCAATGTCACAAAGATCAAACAGCTTCTCATTAAAAATAGATGATAAAGTTGCTTATAAACTGATTCTACTTCTGAGGAACAGTGAGGGTAAATGTGCTGTAAATTTATGAAGCTGGAAGCTAAATTGTAGCTTACAGCTCTTTGAAGCAGCACTTTCCTCCTGAGAAAGTGTTTGCAAACAACTTCATTTCGGGAGGAAGAGGCATTGCTAAATCTTAGCATTACTTTGTCATTAATGGCACAGGGGTTAGCACTGCTACTTCACAGCGCTGGGGACCGGGGTTCAATGCCAGTCTTGGCTCACTGTCTATATGGAGTTTGCGCATTCTGTGTTTCCTGTGCTCCAGTTTCCTCCCACAGTCCAAAGGTCTGTGGATTCAGTTGATTAGCCCGTGCTAAATTGACCACTGATGTCAGGGGAATGAGCAGGATAAGTACAAGTAGTTAAGGAGATAGGGTCTGGGTGGGATTGTCGTCAGTGCAGACTCAATGGGCTGAGTGGCTTTCTTCTGCACTGTTAGGGTTCTATGATAAATATCATAAGCAAGAGATAATGCATCTTTATCAACTAAGTGGACAAAATAGTTTTATCAAAAAAAAACTTAAAATAATATATTCTAAAAGCTATGCAACAAATTTGCTTCTCACTATTGGAACTATCGCTCTTCAAAATTTTCATAGGTTTAAAGTTTATTTATTAATATCACAAGTAGGCTTTGACACTGTAATGAAGTTACTGTAAAAAATCCCCTTGTCACCACACTCTGGTGCCTGTTGGGTGCACTTTTAGGGAGAATTTAGCATGGCCAATGCATCTAACCAGTATGTCTTTCAGACTGTGGGAGGAAATTGGATCACCCAGAGGAAACTCAGTTAGATGTGGGGAGAACATGTAGACTCCACACAGACAGTGACTCAAACAGCAATTGAACCCAGTTCCTTGGTGCTGTGAGGCAGCAAAGGAGCAACATATCCAGTCAATCATGTTATGCAGCACCAGTTAAGGACTATCTATTAACAAAGAACAGACTGTGTTACACAAACTGTGAATTCCAGTAGCATCATTTCTTAACCATATTTACAAAAGGGACAAGTAGCAATCAGAATTTAATTTGCTTTTTCCCTCCTTGATTGACAGCCTACCATCCTGCCGGATAGAAATGTGAAGGCTGGCAGATTGTTGTAGAGATTATCAGCAATACCCAACAAAAACTGACACTTTACATTTCAAACTGAGGCATCATAACAATTTAGTGGCACATTAATGAGCCATGTCTGAGCATCTCTCCGCATTGCCCGAGAGGTCAACAAAAATCAACAATATGTTTTAAACAGATTACCAAAACTAATATAAATACAAGTAGTCATAATTAATTCAGAAACCAGCAAATAAACATTGACCCTCATGGCAGATACTGCTGGCCTCTGACAAGCCTCCTCTTAAAAAAGTAAATCACAAAGTCACTGATACAAATATTGCTGTGTTAAAAATTAAAATCTAAGTGTTGTTTTCAACGGTAAAATTAATTTGATCAACACATTGGTGGTTCTGACCATGATGAGAGAGACAATTTGTAGTTAAGAAGAATATGAAGGTGAACATATCATTGATCAGAAATTATCACGTTCTTAATTTGGTAGATCAGTACAAAAGTGCAAATCATAGAATCTCTACAGTGCACATGTAGGCCATGCGGTCTATCAAGCTTACACCGACAACAATCCCACCCAGCTCCTATCCCCGTAACTCCAAACACTTACCCTACTAATCCCCCTGAAACTAAGGGCAATTTAGCATGGCCGATGCACCTAACCCATACATCTTTTGGACTGCGGAAAGAAACCAGATTATCTGGAGGAAACCCATGCAGACATAGGGAGACATTTTGCAGACATGCAAACTCCACACAGACAGACAGTCACCCAAGCTAGGAATCAAACCCATGTCCCTGGAGCTGTGAGGCAGCAGTGCTAACCATTGTGCCACTGTGCTACCCTTTCTAGGTTTCCAGGTTAATTCTACCCTATTTAGGTCAGGGCAAAATTCTCCACAATGCCTTAGTAACGTGTGTTTCAATGCCATTGAGTGAAGAGGACACTTCTGCAGTTGTGTTAAATTTATATTTCTCACTCCATCTATAATTTCTTTTCTTTGAGCAAACTATCAATTTAGTACTGAGGTAAAATCACCAGGGACCTGACAGATAGTCTAAACATGTTTCATGTGGAAAAGAAAAAAAGCTGGAAATCCACAACAGAAATACAGATGCAGAAAATAACTTGTGCATTAAACATTTATAAAAAGAAAAGATCAGTTAATATTAGTGATCATTTTGCAAAACAGAAAAATAAACAAGCATAGGGTTGGGGAGTAAAGGAGCCACAGATACATCAGGCAGAGAAGGACCTAATGGAGCATAGGGAAAATGTTTCCATTAGTAGGAGAGATGGGGATCCAAGGGCATAGCCCTTTATTAGAAAGTAAGGTAACTGTTAAAGGAACCTACTCCACAAATATTCATTGTAAAATTTATTAGCTGTACAATTATTGCAAAATATGTGCCACAGGTTATCAACTTTTAATCATGTTTTCTGTCAATACATGTGTGATGTGATGCAATGCAATTTTTGGCATGTTGTTGTCACTTCACCTATTGTGCCTGGATAAGTTGCATCCCAGAATGAAATAATGAATCACAATCCAATTTGAGAACACAAGACCATAAGGCATCGGACCAGAATTAAACTGCTAGGCCTATTGAGTCTGCTCGGCCATTTAATCATCACTAATAAGTTTCTCAACCCCATTCTCCTGCTTTTTCCCCATAATCTTTGATACCTTTACCAATCAATCTCTGTCTTAAGTACACTCAATTACCTGACCTCCGCACCCTTCTTTGGCAATTAATTCCATCAATTCTCTGGCTGAATAAATTCTACCTTATCTCAGTTCTAAATGGCCATCCTTTACTCTGGGGTTGGGCCCACGGATCTTTCCAACTAATGGAAACACTTTCTGGGCTTTTTGTTATTCTGAAAGTTTCAATGAGATTCCCCCCTCATCTTCCTAAACTCCATCGAGTACAGACCCAGAGTTAAGACAAGCATCAAGAATTGGCTTTGACTACATGTTAGATTCAGAGATGCCTTAAGGATTAAATGCTGTAAGAAGCAAAAGTTATTGTACTGAGGGAGAATTTCAAATGAATTTTTGCAGAATATTGTTTAATAGTTCTTAACAATGCAAGAAGCTTCCCATTTCTACCTCTTTACTTTCTGCACTTCAATCAGCTATCTATTCATGCAATCACTTTGTTTTTAATTCCATAATCTTTCCCAAAAGTCCCTTCCAAATCATAGAATCATAAATGCAGGAGGTCAATCAGCCCATCAAGTCTCTGCCAGCTCTTTCCCTATATTCCTGCAATTTATTAGCCTTGAAGTACTTATCCAACTTCCTCTAGAAGGTTACCATTAACCTCTTTCACCACTATCAGGAAATACATTTCAAACTTGATCCACTCAAGAGAAGGTTTCCTCATATCAACTCTGGTCCATGAATCTGTTCCCTGGAGTCATCAACCCTTTAAATAGTTTGTCTTCATTTACCCTAAATCCTTTATGATAGCAAATACCTTTACTGAATCTCCTCTTAGCCTTCCCTCTCTAAGGAGAGCAACATCCAGCATTTCCAATCCATCCATCTGTGATTCCCCACTCTGGAATCTTTATGGTGCATCTCTTCTGTACCCTTACCAAAGCCTTTCCTAAAGTGCCCAGAATTAGATACAAATACTCCAGCTGGGGTAGGCTTAGTATTATATGCAAACTCAGCATAGCTTCCTGGCTTTTGCACTCCATGGCTGGAATTTTTTAGATGTTCTATTCATGCTGATGGTGTGCCCTTTCTGCAGGTTTTCCAGTGGTGTGGGCTGCAGTCAATGGGAAAATCCAATTTACAACATTGGAGCTGGAAGATCCTGCCACCACACATAACATGACATGAAAAACTCCTTGTGGTGGGAGGACAGAAAATCCATCCATGTCTTTATAAAGTCCAGGATCCCATATGATTTACTCTTCACTTTATGAATCTGCTGTCTTCAGAGATTTGTGCACAGATACACCCCAGGTCTCTTGGCCTTTGCCCCTTCACGTGAAAACTGCAACATTTGTATTTTCCTTCTTTATTCGTCATACCAAATGTATCACCTCACAATTTCATGCCACAACTTTATCTGTCAAATGTCTATCCATTCCAGCTGTCCTATCAATATCCTCCTGAAGCCTCTCCTTCTTCCCTGTTTACTACATTTCCAAGTTTCACAGCTGCACTGGTTTCAAAATTGTGCCATTGATCCCCAAGTCTAAGTTATTAATGTCAATCAAAAATAGTAATGGTTTACCACTGCACCCTGGAGAATATCATTGCAATATCTTCCTTCAAGCCAAAAATCAGCCATTCATCACAACTGTATGCTTTCTGTCTCTTTGAGAATTCTATACCCATCCTGTCACTGCCTCCTTTATACCACAAGCTTCAAGGTTGTTAACAAACCTAATACGTGGTATTTTGACAAATGCCTTTTGAAAGTCCATATAAACAATACCAAGAGAGTGCTATTCATCCACCTTTGATTCTCTCATGAATGACCAAGTTATTGGGGCAAGGTGACACAGTGATTAGCACTGCTGCCTGACAGCATCAGGGATCGGGTTCGTTTCCCGATTTGAGTGGAGTCTGTGCGGAGACTGCATGTTCTCCCCATGTCTGTGTGGGTTTCGTCCTGCAGTCTAAAAGATGTGCTGGCTAGGTGCATTGGCCATGCTGAACTCTCTGTGTATCTGAACAGATGTCGCAGTGCAGCAACTTGGGAATTTTCACAGTAACTTCATTGCAGCATTAATGTAAGCCTACTCGTGACTCTAATAAATAAACTTTAAAAGTCCACTGGGTTCCTTTGATCTACTGTCTTAGTATTTTAAGTAATTGAGAAGATTGGTTAATACAACTTACCTATAACAGATCCATGTTGGCTGATTCAGTTTAAACTAATTTCTCTGAGTAACGGCTTCCACAGAGTGGAATGCAAAGTAACACATTAAACAATTAAAATGGTGTTATAAGCCGTAAGGATGAATTCAAGTTCAAGGTAATCTGAATTTGCTAACGCAACTTAGTTGAAATAGATATCTGCATTATATTATTTTTCATAGCATGTCTGTACTTCAGCTACAGTAATTACAATTTTAGAGAATTAAAGATCAATTACTCAGTAAGGGAATCAAGTCTTATGAGGATAAGTGGGAAATGGAGTTGAGCATTATCCTGTCAGATCAGTCATGGTCTTATTGTATAGCAGAGCAGATTCAATGTACCGAATAGTCTACTTCTGCTCCTACATCTTTTGGTCTTATGGGGGGTGATTTTCAGCCTGCATTCACCATCAGAGAGGAGGTGGGATACAAATCCAGAAACATGTTTCTTTCTGGGTGGGATCGTTTCCTGAGATTTTCTCCAACCCTCACTGGTAACATTAGAACACTCCAGCACAAAAAACAGACCCTTTGGTCCTTCTTAGCTGTGCCAAACCATTTTTCTGCCTAGTCTCACTGACCTGCACCTGGACCAGATCCCTCCACACCCTTCTCATTCATGTACCTGTCCAAGTTTTTCTTAAATGTTAAAAGTGAACCCGCATTCACCACTTCATCTGGCAGCTCATTCCACACACTCCCAATACTCTCTGTGTGAAGAAGTCTCCCTAATAGTCCCTTTAAACTTTACCTCCTTCACCCTTAATCCATGTCCTCTAGTATTTTTCTCCTCTACCCTCAGTAGAAAAAAGCCTGCTTGCATTCATTCAATCTATACCTTTCATAATTTTACATACCTCTACCAAATCTCCCTCATTCTTCTATTGCTCCTAACCTATTCAACCTTTCTCTGTAACTCAGTTTCTCAAGTCCCGGCCTCATCCTTGTAAACCTTCTCTGTACTCTTTCAATCTTATTAATATCCTTCCTGTAATTAAGTGAGGTTCAATCCCACCAAGAGCGAGATCCTCATTTTAATGTATTGCATTTTAATTAAGTTATTAGCCATCCTGCCATCATGTTGGCGAGGTTACCAATATGTTCACCCAGACATGAACTTGTCGTGGGGATCCCTCTGTGGCTGTATCGCCCCTAAAGGAGAGGGACAAACCTGGGCACTGACCCAGCACATGGTACTGCCAGGTGAGCACAATGCCAACTTATGCCAGGAGGCACTGTCAGGGATGGGCCCTCATGGGAGCATCATTAGTGGCGGGATGGGGATGCAGGAACAGTTCATATATGTATTACATTACTCCAAACTTGGAGCCTCACCCTTGGCCAATCCAAGCTCCACACAGTTTTACACAGGTTCTTATTTATAGTGAATCAACTGGTCAGCTGACTATTATATCATTCTGAAATTGGTTCCATAGTTTACTAGATCAGCTGATCCTTGCATCTTGTTACCATTGGTCACATTACATCCAATGCAAAGTTATCATCACTACATTCTAACAAGATGGGCCTCATAGTTTGCTTCAATATAATTCTTTACAATTTAATGGCAGCAAAACTGCCATCCAAACATGATGGCATAAGCTCCAAATACAGTATGTGCATAATCGCTTGTCAAGTGAAAGCCTGTTCACCTAACTTCATATTCGAGCATCAATTTGCTTAGATAACATAAAACTGTTTGTTCTGTAAACATGGAAAGTATCATCTATTCACTCATGTCACAAACTACCTAATGAGAATAAATAAGCACCTCATCGCCAAGTACTAACAGTGGAATCTCAATCATAGACACTGAAGTTAGTATCATTAGATGTTAAGGTCAGCAAGAGTTGCACTAAAACTGGTTCTTTTGTTAAGGCGGTTGATTTATTACCTGTGGTGAAGATTTTTTTTGAAGAACAGGCCAAGATGTTTGTTACAAGATGGAATCTTGTAACAAAATCTATCATTACTCATGAGGTAGAGATGCCGAAGTTGGACTGGGGTGGGCACAGTAAGTTTAACCTGGTGTTATGAGACTTCTTACCGCTAGCTCAGAAGAACAATGGGGATATATATGCCAATTGCTATTGCATGGTAGAATTGCCAAGCCTTCACATTTTAATTCTAGTGGCTTCATGAAACGACCTCCTATCTTCAACTGCTGAAACAACTTACTTTTCCTATTTCCAATATTTGGGTAGCCAACCCATAGAAGTACTAACATTTAGAAAAAATATTTAAAATTCGCAGCACTCCCCCCAAATTAAGGTGTTAACAGTTTTCCTTTTAAGTCCCTGAGAACTCCAAGACAATCCTGAAGGATTGGCAATGCTACCATCTCCTGGTTCCTGTAATAATGCTGACTTTCCCCTCTGTCCTTGCAAAACATCGTTCAGCTTGCTTTTACTTATTTGTCAAGATGCATGAGCCTGTGTGCTATGTAGATTAAAAAAAGCAGCAGTGTGTTAAATCATAACCACATATTGCCTTCATACAGTGGTTTTACTTTAGAAAAACTACTTCAAAGAAATAGTCACTTCAAATAGAGAGTGGACATTAAACCAAAGGAAGAAATAGTAAGAGGGGTGATTGAAAGCTTATCAAACCAAATCTGCTCACAGAGTTCACCTTCGAGAGTAACTCTGCTGTTAAGATAAAACTGTTACCATGGGAAATCTTTGACAAAAAGCACTGACAGAAATGTAACAATCAGTCGCAACTGAATTTGACATCCTAGGTAGAGATATGAATTGAGATTAGCAATAGTTGAATCACTGAAAAGTACCACATTTAAATTGGTAAGTCTGAAGGACAGTTTAATTTTGAGAGGTAGAGTGTGTTAGGAGAGGAACTTCAGAGACTTGAACCTTGACTGCTAAAGGTACAGCCTCCAATGGTGGAGGTGAAGGAAATGAAGGATGCACACGAGGACAGATTCAGAGGGACACAAGATTTTTCAGAAGGTTATAAGATGATAAGTTGCTAGATGTGGTAACAAAAAGGATGGAGCTATCCAAAGAGACATTTAAACCTGAGCCTGAACTTTTTAACTAATTGGAGCTGCTGTTATACAGGGAGACAAATGTAAACAAGTGAGTGAAGGCTAAATGGGCAGGACAGAATTGTAAATTAGGATACAGAGAACAGATTTCTGGATGAGGTAACAGATTTGATGCTGATCAGAACTTTGAAATAGTCAAGTCTGGAGGTGACAAAAACATGAATGATAATTTTAGAATTAGATGAATAGAGAAATGGGCAGACTCAGACAATATTACAGCATTGGAAGTAGGTGTTCCTCGTGATGGAGTCACAGTATAATGAAGACACCTTTTGGCCCATCGAGTCTGCATCGACAAAGTACACTATATCTACAGTTCCTAACACTTGGCCCATAGCCTGGAACGTTATGATATTTCAAGTGTTCATCCATGGATTGTGAAGTTTCCTATCTCTATTACCTCCTCTTAAAAATTGTAATATTGCCACAAAAGGCAAACAATGCACAACAACAGGGCCAACAGATTGGTGGGAAGATCTTATGAGGAAAGGCTGAGGGACTTGAGGTTGTTTTCATTAGAAAGAAGAACAAAGAATAAAGAAGAACAAAGAACAAAACAGCATAGGAAACAGGCCCTTTGGCCCAACGAGCCCGTGCTGCCACCCCAATGTTCCCACCTCTACCCGTGACCCCTGTCAATGTTTATAGATCTAAGGATTAAAAACCAAATTTGAGATAATTTAGGGAGAATTGGTTTTGCCAATTAGCCTAAGAGCACATCTTTGGGATGTAGGAGGAAACCGGAGCTCCCGGAGAAAACCCACGCAAGCACAGGGAGAATGCGCAAACTCCCCACAGACACAGGCCCAAATCCATGTATCTGCACACCACAGCGATAGTCACTGAGCTGTCATGTTGCCCATTAAATGGTCCAGGTCAAGTGTACTCTAACGACGTGAAGCACTAGGATACTCTCGAAAAAAACCCAAGAGCAGCCCTCTCATGACCCATCGTGTGTATGCTCCTCGTTAGACAACAAGGTGGACCAAAGCACACGTAGGATAAAAACAAGTACATCAATATCATCATCTATTTACACACTTCCCAGGGACTCCCAAGGCTCATGATTCCTATTTTAAATCAGTTTTCTATATCCCTCCATACCCATTCTGTTCATGTGCCCATCTAAGTACCTCTTAAATAACTCCACAGTGCATGCCCCCACCACTTTACTTGGCAGCGCATTCCATATCCCCACCACCCTCTGTGTGAAAAAACTCCCTCTAGCATCCAAATTATACCTTACCCCCCTCACCCTAAGCCCGTGACCCCTCGTGCTATTTGAGTCCATCCTAGGAAAAAGCTTAACTCTGTTTACTCTATCTATACCCCTCATAATCTTGTACACCTCTATCAGATCTCCTCTAAGTCTACGTCTTTCTAAGGAAAACAGTCCCAATTTGCCTAACCTCTCCTCGTAACTCAGACCTTCCATACCAGGCAGCATCCTGGTAAACCTCCTCTGCACTCTCTCCAGAGTCTCCACGTCCTTCCGGTAGTAAGGCGACCAGAACTGGACGCAGTATTCCAAATGAGGTCTAACCAGTGTTTTATACAACTGCAACATTAAAGGCCAGCTCTTGTACTCTATACCCCTTCCTATAAAGGCTAGCATACCATGTGCTTTCTTCACAACCTTCTCTACTTGCTCTGCCACCTTCAGAGACTTGTGCACCTGCACCCCAGGTCCCTCTGCGTTTCTATACTCTTAATAGGTCTACCCTTTATCATATACCTCCCCGCTACCTTCTTTCTCACAAAATGCATCACCTCGCATTTATCAGGATTGAATTCCATCTGCCGTCTATCTGCCCAAGCTACCAGCCTATGTCTTGCTGCATCGCCTGACAATGCTCCTCACTATCCGCAAGTCCAGCCATCTTTGTATCGTCTGCAAACTTGCTGATCACTCCACTTACTCCCTCTTCCAAGTCATTTATATATATTACAAATAGAAGAGGTCCCAGTACCGAGCCCTGCGGCACACCACTAGTGACCGACCTCCAGCTAGAAAAACACCCTTCTACTATTACTCTCTGTCTCCTATTACCAAGCCAGTTACTTATCCATCTAGCTACCTGTCCTTGTATCCCATGAGCCTTGACCTTCTCAACGAACCTCCCTTGAGGGACTTTGTCAAACATCTGACTGAAATCCATATAGACGACATCAACGGCTCGCCCTTCGTCAACCGTTTTCGCACCTCCTCAAAAAACCTACCAGATTTGTAAGGCACGACCGCCCCTTAACAAAGCCATGCTGCGTATCCCTAATCAGATTGCAACGCTCTAAGTGCCTATACATCCTATCTCTAAGAATCCCCTCCAACAGCTTCCCTACCACTGACGTCAAACTCACCGGTCTATAATTTCCAGGGTTATCCCCACTACCCTTTTTAAACAATGGTACAACATTAGCTATTCTCCAGTCCTCTGGGACCTCACCTGTGTCCAAAGAAGAGACAAAGATTTGCGTCAGAGGCCCAGCAATTTCACCTTGCACCTCCCTAAGCAGCCTGGGATAAATGTCATCAGGCCCCAGAGATTTATCAGTTTTAATGCTACCTAGAAGCTCTAACATTCCTCCCTTGGTATGGATATTTTGCTCAACTGGTCCACAGCTCTCTCAGAGACAGGAGCTGTCAACAAGCCCCTCTCCTTCATGAATACCGATGCAAATTATTCATTCAGGATCACCGCCATTCCCTCGGGCTCTAAGCACAGTTCCCCTCCTCTGTCCCCAAGAGGTCCAATTTTTCCTCTAACCACCCTTTTATTCCTAACATAGGAGTAAAAAGCCTTTGGATTTTCCTTAATCCTATCCGCCAAAATCGTTTCATACCCCCTTTTTGCCCTTCTAACTCCCTGTTTGAGCCCCCGCTACTGTCTCTACATTCCTCCAACGCTGTTTCTGTTCCCAGCTGCTTTGACCTATCATACGCCTTTCTTTTCTTCCTAACCAAGTCCTCAATATCCCTCGTAATCCATGGCTGTCTAATCCTACCTTTCCCATCTTTCGGTTAAGAGGTGACCTACTTGAGGCATATAAGACGATCAGAGGATTAGATAGAGTGGACAGTGAGAGCCTTTTTCCTCGGATGGTGATGGCTAACGTGAGGGGACATAGCTTTAAATTGAGGGGTAATAATTATAGAATGGATGTTAGAGGTAGGTTCTTTACTCAGAGGGTAGTAAGGACGTGGAATGCCCTGCCTGCAGCAGTTGTGGATTTGACAACTTTAAGGGCATTCAAATAGTCATTGAATAGGTATATGGATAATTATTGGAATAGTTTAGGTTAGAGGGTCATTAGATTGGTTCCACTGGTTGGCACAACATCGAGGGCCAAAGGGCCTGTACTGCGCTATGATGTTTTATGTTCTAGAGGTCCTAATAGTTTTAAGAGTCCAGATATGCCAGATGGTGAAGGAAAAATTAGAATCAATCTTTACACATTTTTGTAAACACTTATTTGCACATTTGAGTTGTAATCTATTTCTTTTCATAAGGGCACAAATGAATTCCCAGCTAATACTCACCACCTACAAACAATTAAATCCAATAAGAAAAAAAATAACTTTAGTAAGAATAACACCAAGGGTCAATGACATGAATAGACTTTCCTCTAAAACTACAAAATTGATAGACCTCTGAAGGTAAATTATGACTTTATATCTCCAAATGTCTGCCAAATGCCCAACTATCAGATGTGATGGAGTTAAACGTATTACAAAAGAGACAGTTTAAGTACAAATCACTACTTATTTGTGGATTTATTTTACAATGTGAGGAATTGAGAACTTTAATTCTTTTTAAAAGTAGCAATTGATCAGCAAACTTGAGGCACTTGTTTGAGCATAGGATTGATGGCTAACACCTTGTACCATGGAATGCTTTGGATTTAAATTTTGTTCTTATCACGTCCCAGATGACAAGTTCATGAGTTCTGCTGTGTGGTTAGCAAGAAGCCTGCTTGGCATATATGTGACTCCAGACCCACAATAATGGTTACTGAATCTAACTACCTTCAGAGGCAGCAGAGTCAATCTTCAGCTATTTTCATGGTAATAACTCATCATCACTTTCTCAAGAGCATGTAGAAACAAACAACTAATGGACACCTCCTTGAAATAATTTTTAAAAAGCAGGAAGGATGGTTTTTTAGGTGGGGGAAGGGGATGGAGGGGGGGATGGGGTGAAATCACTGGCAATATAATTTACTAGTATTGCAGACAGATTAATGCCATAAATAAGTGATGACTTTAAGTCACTCCTGATGTAGTATAATTGCAAAATAAACAAGCAGATTTAAAACTTATTCAAAATAATTTCTGCTGTTTAATATTTCACAATGCAAACAGATCCTTATTGTGTAGTTATTTATTCTCAATTTGATATACTTTGAGACAGAACAACAACATAAGAACCAAGAGCAGGAGTATGCCTCTTGAGCCTCCTCCGCCATTCATTAAGATCACGGCTGAACTCCTATACCAATTCCACTTCTCTGTCCTATCCCTCAACTTCCTTAATGCCCAAAAATCTAAGCAATCTAAGTCTTGTATATTCAATGATTAAACAGCACAAATCCTGATGTGGATCATTTCATAGATTCACTATTCTCTAATTTTCTCCCTAAACTTTTTCTCCCTAAACTCCCTAATGGCTTGCCATTATTTTGAGATTACAACCCATAGTTATAGACTCTCCAGCCAGGAGAAAGAGCCTGAATATATATCCTATCAATCCTCTAAGAGATTGAAAACATGTTTGTTGGAGAATTGTTATAATTCAAGTAAGAAACTCCAAAGTATGTTATGAAGTCCACCTGGTTCATAGGTTTTGCATTTTGAATTTGGTAGGATGAGCATAAGATGCTTCACTTCACTTCAGGTATGATTCAATAGACCCACTAGGGAGCTTTTATCAAACAAAGTTTATTTAAGAATATAGTTAACATGTTTAGAAAGAAAATTAGCAACAACTTTTACCAGTTACAAACAAGAAAAAAAAACTATGATATTTTATAACCTTTGACAAATATATAAAATATTCTAACCAAACAACTCTCCTTAAACAAATCCCTTGCCACAGATTTAACACAGAAAATATGAGTGCTGACATGATGCTGGAACTTAATCCTTTGTTTGAATGCTGTAGCTCTCTTGATATAAAGAAAGACAAGCTTGGAATCAGAAAAGCTTCCCAAAAACACCAGGGAACAAAAGAGAAACTCTAGGCACTAGCTAGCAAAACCATCAACTGCAGAATTTTTACCCCAGAAAGGCCCAGGAGACCTGCTTCCAGCTAGCCATCAAAATTTACAATGCCAGAAGGAGAGAGAGAGAGAAACATTTCTTTCCACTTAACAACCAGGAGATCTTTTGACTAAAACACCAACTAGTAGCTAAACTGAAGAAAAACAAATGTCCAAAACATGTCATCCAGTCTTCCCCTAATAATACAGCATTGTAAAACAAATCCGAGAAAGCATCTAAGGTCCAGAGTAATAATAAACAAATCCCCCATTTAAACTATTGAAGTTGCAATAAAAGGACTTATAACCAGACAGCTTAGCAACAATGAAATCAAAAAACCTACTTAAACTGCAGAGAACATGATGTTAAAAAAAAAGTTTCTTAAAGGTACACTCGTGTCATATGACACTATGGATGCTCTCAGAGTGCTGTACCTTCCATGTACTGTTCTTTATTTATTTGAAGGCAGTTCATTTTCTTGGTCCCAGCGTCTATTAAATATTTTGCCAGGTATTCTCCAACTCTGATTTGAGTTTACGTGTACAAATCAGCCCTCATTGCTCCTTTGGCTGCCCATTATGTACATCAGAATTTACTCCAAGTTTGGAGTAAAATAATTACATTAAAATGGAATAGACACCTTGAGCTGTAAAATTTCTGTGATTTTAAGCTTTGTTGCTGCCCCAGCCTTAAGCATTAACAGGAAAAGTTTACACCTTCCATCATACCAAATAATCTTCACATCCTTACTACAAAAAAGAGACAATGCCTCTCGCAATCTTACATTTGCTTTTCTACCAAACATTTACTATCTTCTGGTTTAAGGAGTTTAGCCTGTTTAAGAAGAATGCCAGTAAATATGTAGATCAAGAAACTGAAAGAGCCAAAAACCAAACAATGAAAACTAATGGGCTGTGGCATAGATTGAAATGATGTTGCTGCAAAAGACAGAGAATTGGGTATCAAGTTATGTTCAATAAAATCTGAGACAACAATTCTCTGACATGTTTTAAAATTATTTTTTGATGCTCACAAATCCTTCTTCTGGACTTAACTCCTGGCTATCTCTGGTGGCACAACTTGGAAATATTTTTGTCTTCAACCTGTGCCACGTCACAGAATTGTTATGGTGCAAAAGGAGGCCATTCAACCCATCATATCTGTGTTGACGCTCCTAATGAGCGTTATGACTTAGTGCCATTTGCACATACCCTTGCATGTTGTTTCTATTGAAGTAATGCCCTCATGAATGCCTTGATTGAAGCTGCATCCACCACAGTTCCAGGCAGCGCATTCCAGAGCCAGACCACTCAATCCGTGGAAAAATATTTTTCTCACATCATATTCCCTTCTTTTGCAAGTCACTTCAGATTTGTACCCTCTCATTCTTGATCCTTTTACAAGAGGGAACAGTTTCTCTCTATCTACTCTGTCCAGCCCCCTCATGAATCTCTCCTTAGCCTTTTTCTCTACAAGGAGAACAGTCCCAACTTTTTCAATTTATTTTCATAACTGAAGTTTCGTATAACTGGAACCATTCTTTTAAACCTCTTTTGCATTTTCTCTAATGTGTTCACATCTTTCTTATGGCACCCAGAACGATATGCAATACTCCAGCTGAGGTCTAACTAATATCTTGTGCGAGTTCAGCATAATTTTCTGGTCCTTGTCTCATTAATAAAGTCGAGAATACTATATATTTTATTAACTGCTTTCTCTATCTTTCCTGCATCTTCAATGATCTTTGCATGTATATACCTAGGTCCCTCTGCTCCTGCACTCCCTTAAGAATTTTATCCCTTATTTTAAATTGTCTCTCCATGATCTTTCTTCCAAAATGCATCACCACACACTTTTCCACATTGAGTTTCATCTGTCACTTATCTGCCTACTTCACCAATTTGTCTACGCCGTTTTGAATTTTTACACGGTCCTCTTCACAGTTTACAATACTACTAATTTTTGTATCACCCACAAATCTTGAAACCTACGCACCAGGATTTGGATTATTAGTATACATCAGGAGAAGCAAAACGTTCCCAATACCAGCACTTGAGCAACTCCATTACATAACTTTCTTCCATCTGAAAAATGTCCAATACTCTGTTTCCTATTTTTTAGCCAATTGCGTAACCACATTGCTACTATCTCTTTTATTCCATGAGCTGTAAAACTTTCCTCAAGTTTTTGTGGCATTGTTTTAAATGCCTTTTGAAAGTCCATGTATCCTCATTGTCCTTCCTGTTACCTCGTCAAAAAAAAAATTCCAGCATTGTTAGGCATGATTTCCCTTTAGAAATCTATGCTGGAACTGCATGTGAACACTAATTCCACCCCGAGCAATTGTCCTGAGAAGGTTGCCCATCATTGATGTTAAACTGACTGGTCTGTAATTCTTGGGCTAACCCTTACAACTGTTTTTGAACAAGGGCGTAACATTTACAAATCTCCAGTCCTTTGGTACCTCTCCTGAGCCCAGGAAAGATGGAAGGTTATGTCCTGACCCCTGTGATTTCCATTCTCTCTTCCTTCAATATCCTTGGATATATCAAGGATAAGTTCCAGTGCCTTGTCCACTTCCAGTACTGACAGTCTATTCAACACTTCCTTTTCGTTAATTTTGTGACAGAGTCTGTCCCCATGTTTTCTGGAAAGCATTTACCTCCTTGGTAAAAACAGACACTAAGTATTAATTTAATACTTTAGCCTAGCCATGTCCCCTGCCTCCACGTGTAAATTCCCTTTTTAGTCTCTATTCAGCCCTTTTCCTTTTCTAAATACTCTTTTACCATCTACATGCCAGTTGAAGGCTTTGGCATTTCCCTTTACAATGACTGCTTTTTCTCATAATCCCTCTTTGTTTCTCCAATGTACTTTTTCACCTTCACTCTGAACTTTCTGTATTCCTCTTGGTTTTCAACTGTATATTTTGCCTGACACAAGCATATTTTATCTTTATTATCTTAATTTCTATCTCCTTTACATCCAGGCAACTCCGGTTTATTTTCCCTGCCTTTCCTTTTTAAGGGAAAGTTACCTGTATGTGAATAATGGGCTACCTGTGCCCAGATCGGCAGCCTATTATTCAAATATAACCAACCTTTCAGCTATATACTTGTTTGCCAGAGGACTCACGCTATACAGTAATCTCACTTTGTGATGCACAATCTTCCATATAAACCTTTATGTTGGCAAATAGACAAATCTGAAAGACGATTCTGTAGCTCATATGCATTGTTGTTGATTTGTACAGTTCCTCAAATGGATATTGCATAGCAGTGAAAATGGAAATTACAGAAACTGTCTTTGCCACAAAGGCACAATGTGTTTAGCACCAAACAGAATGTAAATTAAACTGAAGAATCATAATACATTTTTTCAACTTTTCTTATACACAGTACACATTATCACACTTCCTGAAGCAACGATTAACTTATCCTTCATATTTTAGTAGAAAAGGCACTGTAGTGCTTGGAATTGATAGATTTCATTTAAAAAATTGTCTGTTGGCTTTTGCATTGCTGAAAAAAAAACAATGGGCAGAACCGAAGGTTGCAATGACATTGACAATTTAGTGTTTCACTGTCTTACTATTCGGACTTTGAGGAGGATTGAGTTTGAAACTGAATATGGTATGAAATTGTCATCTTTGGAGAATTGAATCACAATCACTTTGTTCTGAAAGTGTCAAGCATCACTTTCAGTACTGTACAAGAAATGATGTCGGGTACACATTCATAACCAGTAGTAAATAGAAGACATTATTTCGGTAACATATTAACTTCACAGATAGATCTTCAGCCCTATAATCACAAAACTGGAATCAATAAAATTGTGCATTCAAAGAGAGACACTCCATTCTGCAAGTTGCAAAAGTAACTAGCCAGAATTAATCAAGGTTTCCACATCAAGCATTATAACTTCCCTGATGATTGAGTCACATACTGTGAGGAACAGTTAGCAGCATTAGGTTATATTTTGAGAGAAAAAAATAATTATCCCAGTATGTTTTATTTGAGGCACCATGCATTCCTATGATTGATGCATATATACCACTGACCTACATAAAATGAACATATTTTGCCAGCTACATCATTCACGGTCTAGTTTTTAACTTGAAGAATAGACAATCTTCAATCAGGGAAAACAAATGAATACAGAAGTACAAGACATAGGCAGCTAGTGTAGCATATAGAAAATGATTGGGTGAATGTAAAGACATGAGTAATACAGTTGAGACATTTTGATCACAATTGATTTGGATTCAGAATTTAAATAAAAGTTGGCAAATCATCAGTAAAAGATATGACTGAATTTAAGAAAGAAGGAAGTTGGAACTAGAATTGCAGAGAAGCTTAGGGAGCAAGTTATGGAGAGCTGAATAGCTGAAAAGCTCTGATGCCAATGAAGGGCCAGAACAAAGGGGAGGGTTACACAGTAAGCTAGTGTCAGTAGACCAAAGATGATGCAATGAAGATTGCAAAGTTTCAACTGAGTGAACCCAAAAACTATAGAATCTTTAAAGTGCAGAAAGAGGCCATCCAGTCCAATGAGTCTGCCATCAACTCTCTGAAAGAGTATCCGACCCAAGCCCTCCCTTCTGCTAATAGGAGTCCCTTCAGCATAGGAATTAATAAGTCTATCATCAGAGAGGGACACTGCCTATGCAGGCAGTGTATGCATCAAGACAAAAATGCTCTCTGAGGAGTATTTTTTTTAATTTAAAAAGGCCACAGCTGCCAGGCTGTAATTATGATTAACCAATGATCACAGCTGTAGCCCCCGGCAATGGTAGGAAGATCGTTGCAGAATCTCTGAAAGCTATTGACGGAAAGATACAAGAGAAGCAGTAAGAATTCAGGCATCAACGCTCAACAATAAGGTTTAGTTTGTGTTTATTTATTTATTAATCACAAGTGAGGCTTACAATAACACTGCAATGAAGTAACTGTGAAATTCTTCTAGTCGTCACAGTGCGGCACCTGTTCAGGTCAATGCACCTAACTAGGACACGTTTCAGACTGTGGGAGGAAATCAGAGCACATGGAGAAAACCCACGCAGACATGGGGAAAACATATGATATCTGCCAAAATCTCAGTCCCTTTGTTTACATCTTGAAATAGTATTAACACAATATGTATCTCTTGGCATAATTGATAGCTCTGGTTCTGGCAAGAGATCCAAACTCCACACGTTAACATAAACTAAGTACATATTATTCGGCCGTCTCAAAATATCTACAGACATTGCAGCTGACACTGTGACAAAAGATCTTGAAAGTCGTCAACACAGTATCTAATTTTATGTTTTTTAAATTATTGAGCTGATTTGATATTGTAATTTTTCTATATCAATTTAGCTGGAGGTAAATCAGACCACATTCCTACATAATTTCCAGAGAAGAGCATGCTATAGTTGAGGGAGTTAATCGTTAAACCCATTTATGGTATGCAAAAGGGCACAGACCTTGGTTAAGTGACTTGTTCTGCGTTTGGAAACTGCCTTCAGCAATAAATTCCAAACAAACAGTAACGATGTGTTGTTCAGCAAAGCACTTGGCTGAAGTGGCTGTCAGAATATATAACTGTCAATGCAGCCAAGGATATATAGTACTGTAATGAGCATAATTACCTGAAGAAGTTGTTTGATTCCCACAGCAGAGTTTATACTCCACATGAAACTGCCCGACTAAGTGGCTTTACACAGTTTTGACTTAATTTGCTGCTTTTATTCTTTCCCCTTCTGCTCTTTTGTCAATCGGAGTTCCTCAGCAGCATAACTTCCTTCAGATTGTCAGGTTAAGTAGTGGGGTTGTATATTATTTTATTACCATGGTAATAGGCAATACGGTGACACAGTGGTTAGCATTGCTGCTTCACAGTGCCTGGGATCTGGATTCAATTCTGGCTAGGGACCCAGGTTCAATTCCAGCCTTGGGTGACGGCCTATGTGAAGTTTGCATGCTCCCCACGTCTGTGTGGGTTTTCTTCGAGTGCTCCGGTTTCCTCCTATAGTCCAAAGATGGGCAGATTAGTTGGATTGGCCATGCTAAATTGTTCCTTAGTGTCCCAAGCTGTGTAGGCAAGGGAGATTAGTGAGATAAATGCATGGGGTTACAAGGATAGGGGAGGAGGTGGGCCATTTTTTTTAAAAAAAGTCACAAGTATACTTAAATTAACACCGCAAAGTTATTGTGAAAATCCCCTAGTTGCCACACTCTGGCATTTGTTTGGCTACACTGAGAGAGGATTTAGCAATGCCAATGTATCTAACCAGCATGACTTTTGGAACTGGGAGGAAGCAGGAGCACCTGGAGGAAACCCATACAATATGAGGAGCAGATTCCACAGAGATGGTGAACCTGCCCTGATGTTGTGAGGCAGCCCTGTAAGATGCTTTGTCAGAGATTCAATGCAGACCCGGTGGACAGGGTAGGGACTCTATGAAATCGGCAAATGTTCTTGAAAATGAGAACACTCACTATCTATCAGCCTTATCAAGGAGTTAGATTTCACTTCTTATAGACTGGTTATTATTTCTATAATAATGGGTAAGGGTGGGTAGGTGTTTAGTTACATTTGTTACAATTCCATCAAGTAATGATCTGTCAAATTATGATGACTCTGTAGCTCTATAGGGTCCAGGTAGAAACCAGTAGGCTATTCCAAGTTTATAGTTTTATGCAGATCGTTACCAAAACTGATGATCAACTTTCTATTTATGCCTTTCTGAGTGAGGTATCTTTTACACCACCACTTAGACCCCTCAAAACATAAGCAGGACTAAAGGAGCACCCATACATGCAACACTTATTTCACTTCCCAAGTTAGACCGTTATTTAACTAAACCCCAAATTAAAGTTTCTTTTGCCACTTTTCAAATATGGGTTACTTCACACATACCTGCAACCTTTACTACAAGCAACCAATTTTGAATACAAGGCAAAAAATTTAAAGCACTTCAATGTGTACAGCAAACTTGTAAAAGGAATGCTGATTTACATACAATAAATCACACATCCTGTGCATTTAAAAGTTAAGACTTTATCCCACCTAAGCCAGTAATCACTGACAGGTAGCCACTGTTGATGATAATGAGTGCACCAAGGGTGGGGACTCCTGACTTTGAGAAGTGAATGAACCCAACTGTGTAAGAGCACTGAACTAACAGGTGGATATTCAGTCATCAACACAGGTTTCTGGCTGCAAGGTGATGCTAAACCCAATTTGCCAGGGAATTGGATTATCAGCATTACTACACTCATTAACAAGGCAGGATTCAGCCTCAACTGTGCAGCTTTATCCAGCTGCTGCATATTCTCAGGCTTAGTAAGCTTTCCAAGTCAGTACATCTGATAAGGCTTTCATTGCTCAAAATGCCCTCAGAAAAAACCTATGATGAGTCAGATGCACAATAATCCTTTCATATGTGCTTTATAGAAAAGAACTCTGATGGTATTATTCACGTTATGTCAGTCTCCAAGAAACTGCACAATTATTCTGGAGGCTCCAAAGCTTCTGCAAGGACATGATTCAAATGGTTTTATTTCAAGATGTTGGCCTTGTAAAGGTTAACTTTCCACCCTTTTACTGTCCATTATAGTTCCATTACATTAATCACTATTTTTTATAAATAAACATCCCATTTCTATTACATAAATGTATTTGCACCACAGGGCTAATTAGAACAGTTAAGTTTTTGCCATTTAAATTAGTCACTACAGCAGCATTGCCTTTTAAACAAATTTGTGGTTATGAAACAGGCTGCATATTGATAAACACAGTTTAACTTTAATTTACCCTTCATTTCTCATCACATCTCTACAGCACACTTGTGGGCCTTTGTGCACCCATCGCAGTATGCAAATATGTTTTTGTTTTATTTTGTGGGTGCAAATAGACATTGGGAGGAAAACTGTACCATGTTGGAGCTCAACCCTCATTTAAATGTCAATGAAGGGTTGAGAGGAATGCAATGTGTGAGGGAAGGAAGAAAGGAAGTGGCTAAACTGGCTGCTCATGTTCTGAGCTGACCATCAGGTTATAGGGCTTAAAGTATGCTCGAAGAGGGGGCTTCTGTGGAGCAGTTTTTTTTCCCGTGAGCTCTGGAGGAATCTTCTGACTCAGCCAAAAAAAAGTCCGTTTAAAGTTTTATTTTCCAAGGCCACTATTTAAAGAACAAAGAAAATTACAGCACAAGACCAGGCCCTTTGGCCTTCCAAATCTGTGCCAACCATGTGCCGACTTAACTAAAACTCCCTACCCTTCTGGGGACCATATCCCTCTATTCCCATCCTATTCGTGTATTTGTTAAGATGCCCCTTAAAAGTCACTATCATATTTGTTTCCATTATCTCCCCCAGCAACAAGTTCTAGGCATCCACCATCCTCTGTGTAAAAAATCTGCCTCATACGTTTCCTTTAAACCTTGCCCCTTGCACCTTAAACCTGTGCCCTCTAGTAATTGATTCTTCCACCCTGGGAAAAAGCTTCTGACTATCCATTCTGTGTATGTCTCTCATAATCTTGTAGACTTCTATCAGGTCGCCACTCAACTTCCGTCGTTATAGCGAGAACAAACCAATTTTTTCCAACCTCTCCTCACAGCTAATGTTTAGGCTGCAGCCATTGTGTGCACAGTACACATTTTGCTCATTTGCCTCTGAAACTTGAAAGTCAGGATCTGGCAACCGGCCAGAGGTTTTACATTCCCCTCTGGGTACGTTTGCAGGTGAGCAGGTAGGTAGAGTGCCAAGGGTGCCTTTTCTGCTACCTATTTGCTTGTCACTAAGCTAGCTTCAATTTAACAGGTAGGGAGCAAGGCCTCATGCCCAATTCCAATTGGCGCCCTCAAGTTACCAATTAATGGCCACTTAAGGGCTACCTCCCATGGGCTGCAATTATCTGGCAGATGGACTTTTTGCCAATTTCCAATCCTGCCAAAATATTGCATCAGGTGGACCCTGGATGTCAATGGAGTCAGCATAATCCCATACCTTTCAGGTGAGGAATGGAAGTCTCGAGTTAATACTCAATTCGTGAAGGCAATCAGCTTCAGATGAAACGTCAGTAAGATTATCTCACCTAATAAAATTTGAATATGTAGATACTTGTGAACGTACTTAGAATTTTTGAAAAAAATGATGTGATGGAAAAATCAATTTAGAATAGTTAATGAGGAGATTCCAAACAGTGTGCCCCATGAGAATGATGAAGATTCTGCACTTTATATTGAAGTCTATTGGGCGGACAGTTCACTAAATCACCAATATACACAAGGAGTAAATATCCACTCACACAAAAATGCAGCCTTCTCACTGCCCAAGGAAAGAGCCATCTGTCTTCTCCCTTCTCTCGTTGGCTTTTGAAATTACTTCATACCCAATGGGTGTAGTCACACAAGATCGAGACTTCTTGCATCTCTTCCAAGTAACCAATCATTATGTATTTGCATAGACAATAGGGTAAACTCAGGAAATAACAAGGAGCCACTTGGGACTCAAATAGTGTTATAATACCATGCTGGCAATTCATTATCCTGCTAGCTGCCCACAATCGGAAAATTCAAACTTGTAGTATCGGTGAGCTTTTCAGCAATGCCTGTATACACACATTGATTGCAGCAACGATCAGAGCCAAGTGTTTCAGAGCAAGACAGTCATTTACAGCACAGAAGGAGGCCATTCAGCATATCGAGCCATTCTAGCTCCCTGTGGAGCAATCCAATCACTTTTGTTGCTCTGTTTTATCCCCATTGTCCTGCAACTTTTTTTTATTCAAGATCCCATCCAAATTCCTTTTGAAATTATTGTGTTTGTCTCTTACAATCTTGTAAGAATGAGTTCCAGGTCATTACCACTTGCTGCATAAGCAAGACAATTCCTCACATTTCCTGCCTCTCGCCAAGAAATTTAAATCTTTGCCCCCTAGTCCTTGTGCCTTAAGCTAAGGGGACCAAATTTTCCTCATCCACTTTGTTCAACCCTATTATAATTTGGTACACCTTTAACAAATCTCCCCTCAATATCCTTTGCTTCAAAAAGAACACCAGCTCTTTCAAGCTAAACTTGTAACTAAAGCCCCCTGTCACAGGAATAATTCAGGCAAATTTCCTCTGCACCTCCTCAAGGACCTGTACATATCTCCTAAGCTGGATGCAATACACAAGTGGTTTATAAATGTTTAGAACAAGCTTTGTACTCAGTGCCATCATTAATGAATTACCTATGCTTTGCTAACTATTCAACATGTCCAGCCACCTTCAAAGATCCATGCATATTCACCTACATGTCACTCTGTTCCTGCGCCCAGGGTCCAATTCTCCTGGCTGCATTCCGAGTAGTCCTGCTAGCGGGAAACCCAAAATGAGTGACTGTCAGGTGGGATTCACCTACCTGATCGATGCAAACTGACGAAAATGCAATGGCCAGTCCAACTTTTCAGAGATCGGCAGTGTATATAAAAAAAGAACAAAAAGCACTGAGATATTTTGATGTTGCTTGCAGCTGTCAAGCAGGACAAGGATGTTCATAAGCATTATAGTTAGGAACAATGGGGGTGTTTCAGATGTTTTCAACTGAGAAGAAAAACATAAATAAACAAAGATTAAGTATGCTGTGTAAAAACCATTAAGCTGTCAGTCAAAAATTAGTTAAAGTTACTGGATGGTGAAATTGAATGAAACAAAGGTTTTCAAGGGATTTCAAAGGACTTCCAGAGTTTTTAAAGGTTTCTACGAAGGCCCAAAAACTTGAAACAAATGCAGTGTTAAAAGAATGGGCTGAATGAACAGCTGTGGAGAAGGGAAACACTCCTCACCCCCTCACTTTGAAATTAAATTGTCAAAAGGCTCTTCTCACACTTGCAGCGTCTTACAGAGAGAAAGGGAAATTCCTTCTGCAAAATGGAGTGCTGTTGTGATTTGGAAGCCTCTCAGGTGTCCAAAGGAAATGGAAATTAAAGTGACCAGGCCATTTCAAATTTTTCACAGTACACAGGCAAGAATAAACATTTTGATCAGAGGTTGCATGACATCACCATGCCAAGAGTGACCTTTAGTTCGCCTCAAGGTCCAATACATCAGTTGATGGTTGTCAGGACCTGCACCAAAGCCCAACCAGTGCAGTTCCCAATAGAGAAGGGGGAACTAGAGGTGGGAGTTCATCACAAGGAGGAATTTGATTTGGGATTCATTTCACTAATGACATTTTAAAAAGAAGTTTTACATGATAATCATGTTCCTACCTATTAGGAATAGAAACCTGATCAGGGAAAGTGCAGAAGTGAAGGGAGACTTAGATGCCAAATTTTTGTTTTTTGCCTAATACCAGATTCTTCAGGCCAATGCGATTCCTGCCAGGGGCAGGCAGACCCAGAGAATTGCCAGACCCCTCCTCCCATCTACAACTGAGTCTGTGTTACTGCCAAAGTGCACGTTTCTCCATGTGAAATTTCATCAATCATTTGTTTATCCATTCATACTCTATGCCCTTTTACAGTCAATTAGTCTGATCATTTGCCTTTCCTCCAAGTTTTGTGCTAACAGCAAATTTTGAAATTTTACACTGCTTTATAGAAATGATTTGGATATTGGAATACAAAGGAAAGTGGTCCCAGCACAGACCCTTGGGAAACATTATCATCTACCAGCATAAAAAATAACCATTTACCATGAGTTGCTGTTTTCTGCCCTTAAGCCAAATTTTTTAAAACCAAGTTGACACTGACTCTCCTCTCACTGACCCTCCTCTACAATAAGCCTCAATTACATTCACTGACTTTTTAGCGGTACTTTGTCAAACATTGTCTTAAAATCCATATAGAAAACAAACATCCCCCAATAACCTTCTGTTATTTATTCAAAAAGATTCAACATGGATTAATCATGCACAAACTGCCTCTTACAAATTCATACTGGCTCTCCTTAATCAACTCAAACTTCTCCAACTGCCTCTTGATTTTTCTCCCCAATCATTATTTTGAAAAATTTACCCAGCATGATGTTAAATTACCAGGTACCAATGATGTAGATAAAAAGAGAGATGAAGTCCTACAACAAGAATTTGGGCAACTGGGCAGCAGACTGAAAAGCAGGACTGCAAAATGTTGCAATCTCTGGAATACTACCAGTTCTACATGTCAGTGAGTATAGGAATATTGTAGCTGAAGAAATGGTGTAGGAAGGAAGACTTTAGACTTCTGGATCACTAGTTCTATTTCTACGGAAAATGGGACTTGTACAAATTGGACAGATTGCATCTAAATCAGAATGGGACTAACATCCTTGGGGGGAATTTTGCTACTGCTGTTGGGTGGGGGAGAGGGGAGGTATAAATTAATTTGGCAGGGGGATTCGATATGACATGGAGATTGAGTAGGAATGGTATATAAAAACTAGACAGTTTGGAAGGCAGAGTAGTTATAGAAAGGTTAAGATACGACAAGGCTGCTTGGAATTTATTTTAATACAAGGAGTCTTTTGAGTAAGACAGAGGAGGTGAGGGCGTTGATTAGCACTTGGGAATATGATATTACTGCTATCACAGAGACATGGTTGAGGAAGGAGCAGTACCGGCAGCTTAGTATTCCGGGGTATAAAATCTTCAGGTGAGACTTATTGACTTATGAGATAAGAATGCAGATTCTTGTCCATTTGAACACTAGCTCTTTGAATTTTCAAAAGTCTGGCATTTGTTGTGGCTTCCTTGGATTTGGAATTGAGCTTAGAATTATGGCAATATCACACTTCATAAACATGCTGGATCCTATATGTGAAGCCAGTTAATTAAAGTACCAAACTCTACATAATTTTGCTTTCTCCTCAATGTTCACCTTCTTAAGAGCTGTTGACAATATTTCAGTGTTATTCTTTTACACTCTGGGCATGATAAAAAGGTGCTATGCAAGAATACAAATCTTTTTATGATGGTTTTCTCATCATTTTCAGCATCTCTGAGTGAGATGATAGTCCGCTGGTCACTAGGAGGCACGTAAGGATTGATATTGATGCAACTCTCCTTTTGTGTGGCAAGTGTTTGCTTTCCAATGATTATATTAGATTGGAAACTCGTGACACTTCTTATTTATGTATCTATATCGCAGTGCTTTATTGTATAAAAGCACAAAATCCTCATGCAACATGCAATGCTAATACTTCTGCGTTAGAACTACACCTCATTCTATTGGTATGTGTGAAAGACAAAATCATTGATGCAGTTATCACAGGCAAAACTGCAGATTTGACTCAGTTATATCACATAGTTTAATGGACATTGCGTGGGACATCTAGTCTTGTGGTGAACTAATTCTTTTGAATAGCAGTTCAGTTACAGGCTTCAATTATTTATTCTGGGTTCTGACTGAAGTAGAGACTATTGGCGGTAAACCCACAGTTATAACTCAAAAAGATTGATATAAAAGAGGTCTAAAATGAGCTGCTCCCTGCATTAGTATGAGACTGGGTTATTCAGAGAGAAGGAAAAGCAGGAAGTGTTCCTGAAAATCAGCTGAATGGCTGATCACCGATTCGGAAGCCTCACATGCCTGACATGTTTAGCCTGGCGTGATTCATGTGGGAGCATTTTTTTTCAATTTTAAGTGATTGAAACCACCGATTTTCCTACTGGCAGCAGCACTTAGGATTTTATTCAATCGCAGCCAATGTTTGATTTAAAGTAAAACTCAACTTTATCTTTACCATTATTTCAGGTCATTTTGCTTTAATAATGACATATATACATTGTATAGTGATTTCTAGATATATGTAAATAATAACAATATTTTTCAATAAATAATTATATTGTAACACTAAGAGAGCATTATTTCCATGCATTAAAACCAGATATAGACTTACTATTGTGGATTTTTGCTTCTAATTCCCAACTCTTCATTATCAAGCCTTTAGACAATTGTGCAGTCAAAATCTATGTAGGTTCTATCAATTTAATCTGTAGAAAGAAAAGGCATCCGATAAGAAAATTATTTCTCAATCATATATATTATCTAAATTTAGATTGAGATTAGCTCTCCTAATTTCAAATTCTGAGATACATTTACACAGAATTCCTGCATGTACTGTTATCAGATAACTCAAATGGCTTCTCCACTTCAAGAACCCAGCACATGTGCCAAAATTCAGGAATAAACTACATTCATCTAAAGTTGCCACAAAGAGTTCACACTTACTGGAGTTTCTCACTCCATCTTCTGTTCCTGTATGTTACATTTGGAAAAAGGAAAAGCAGCAATCTTCCTTTTCTTTTAAGTAACCCTGATGGATTTAGAATCCAATCACGTCCACATTACATTGACTCCATGTTAATAGCAAAAGTAATTGGTCAGGATAACAAATGGGATGAGGTCAGGTCTTTCAATCTTGAGTTCAGATCATGCTGGAAATGTCTCCTCACACCATTCTCAAACATGAATTATGACAAACACTTGGGTAAAGCAAATCATCAGACATGAGAAAATGCCAATAGTTTTGTGATCTAGTCACGTAATGGAGTGCAAATTGGTTTGAAAGTAGCCATGGTTACAACTTAGAACTGTCATTTATTACCAACTACCACCAGTGTGATGCTGTTTTAATTGGAGCCAGCGCCCTCAGGCAAGTTTTAAAATCTTATTTTGTGTTTCTTTCACAACGTCGTGCAGTACCCAAGGAGCACTTGTTAGATCACTATAAACTTGAAATTGGTTTAATTTATTATTGTCACATGTATTGGTGTACAGTAAAAAGTATTGTTCCTTGCACACTATACAGCCAACATAGAGAAGGAAAGGAGAGAGGCTAGATTGTAGTGTTTCAGTCATAACTAGGTGTAGAGAAAGATCAACTTAATGCAAGGTAGGTCCATTCAAAAATCTGACGGCAGCAGGAAAGAAGCTGTTCTTAAGTCAGTTGGTACATATCCTCAGACTTTTGTATCTTTTTCCTGACAGAAGAAGATTGTTGAGGGTATGCATAAGGTGCATAAGATTTTTGATTATGCTGTTTACTTTTCCAAGACAGCAGGAAGTTTAGATACTGTCAATGGATAGGAGGCTGGTTTGAATTATGGACTGTGCTTCACAACCCTTTGAATTTTTTTGTGGGCTTGGACAGAGTAGCAGCCATACCAAGCTGTGATACAACCAAAACAAATGCTTTCTATGGTGCATCTATAAAAGTTGGTGACAGTCATAGCAGATATGCCAAATTTCTTTCAACTCCTGAGAATGTAGAGATATTGGTGAGCTTTCCAAACCAAAGAATCAGCATGGAGGGGCCAGGACAGATTGTTAGTGATCTGGACATCTGGAAAATTAAAGCTCTCAACCCTTGCTACTTTGTCCCCATTGATGTAGACAGGGGCATGTCTTCCACTATCCTTCCTGAAGTTGTTGACTAGCTCCTTCATTTTCTTGACATTGAGGAAGAGATTGTTTTTGCACCAGTTTCTCTGTCTCATTCCTATTTCTCTGTCTCATGGTTGTTTGAAATCCGACCCACTACAGTGATGTCATCAGCAAACTTGAAAATCAAGTTGGAAGAGAATTTGGCCTCACAGTCAGAGGTGTATAAGGAGTATAGAAAGGGGCTAAGGACACAGCCTTGTGGGTCACCGGTATTGAGAATGATCATAGAGGAGATTTTGTTTCCTATTCTTCCTGACTGCAGCTTGTGAATTAGATCAGGATCCAGTCACAGAGGGAGGAGCTGAGCCCAGGCCATGGAATTTGGAAATGAGTTTTGTAGGAATAATGGTGTTGAAGGCTGAGCTGTAGTCAATAAATAGAACATAGAACATTACAGCGCAGAACAGGCCCTTCGGCCTTTGATGTTGCGCCGACCAATTAGGAAAAAGCAATGACCCTCTAACCTAAACCATTCCCTTTTCGTCCATAAACTTATCTACTAACCTCTTAAACGCCACCAAACTTGGCACATCTACAACTGACGCAGACAGGGCATTCCATACCCTTACCAGCCTCTGGGTAAATAGGAGTCTTTGTTTTCTAAATGATGAGTGTAGGGCCAGAGAGATGGCATCTGCTGTAGACCTGTTGCAGTGATAAGCAAACTGTTGTGGATCCAGGTAATCTGGGAGGCCAAAGTTGAATCATGCCATGACTAATGTGACATTAGTGTGCCTTTAAGGAATCAAGCTGCCGGTATTTTCTGCTGGCACCCACCATGGCAGATCAGAAAACTGGTTGGAGGCCAACATGAAAATTCATTTTCACCCAACTAATGAGATGCACATAAAGGCGCAATCAGAACTTTCCAGTAATGGCCAATTTTCCATGATGCTTGCAGGAAAACACACGAGTCCAAAACACGTCCGGAATGACGTGACGTGCAGATATCAGGACTTACCTGAACAATGCCTGGGACTGACTTAAGACTTGGGAATGGCGGCCACCAGCACTGCTGGATGCCGGAACACCACAGCATGGGCAAGAGGAGCATCTACAAGTGGATCTTCCAGATTCAGTGTCATTGAGGAGGATTATCACCCAGCTTCAGCATAATCAAGGAGGTCCATCTTTTTTCTCAGGAGGTCCACCTTCCAGCCTCAAAGTGCTTTCAGAGATCCATCTGCATTTTTCAGGAAATCCATCCTCTTTCTCCATTGATGGATAAGTTATGTTGGGCCACTTTTCAGTATGGTGCCTCTATATAATGGTGGACTATGCGCCACCAGGCCTGTCCCACCATGGAATACAATGCAAAACACTCATTTGCATAACTAATGAGATCAGGGCCAGGAAATATGGTGAAACACCCCAACATTCCCATCCCTGCCAATGGACTTAATCCCAGTGGGAGAATTTCCTCTGCATTGGGCAGAATTCTATCTTGAACTGTATGACATTGTAAAGAACACAAAGATAAGCCACCAATCATTTCCTGCTCATTATGTTCCTGAATCTTATTACCTGGCTTCCTCTCAGAATTTTAATCTGAAAAATCACAACACTCTTGTGTGTTTAGCCAGGGTCACCAAGAGAAGCAAAAATGTAGCAATTGTTCAGATTTAAAACAAGTAACACTATTTAAGGATCATGACATCTGCATTCTGAAAGATAATACAAAAACACTCTAATGTTTGAATTACATCAAAGATGTTTTCCATGACAAAACTATCAGCTGCAACAAGGATTTTAAAAAAGGTGACTCATTAATCCTTAGCTCTCTGAAAATTTCAATGAGACACGCAGTTAGTCATTTATTGCCACTTTCTACACAGGATCAAATAGCAATTTTGTTCACTTGGTTCAGGGCAGTTTGAATAGTGATTCCAATCAGCTCAGTTCATCCCCAGCTGATTACAAACAGCATGGCCTGTGCCTTGAATGATTGCACAACTTTACAAAGAAAAGGCGTGCTGCAATTTTGTTTTAACCCCAGCCACAGCTACACAAACATAAAAAAGCACTTGAATTAAAGGGCTTTTGATTCCACATAGAATAAAATGAAACACACTGCATAAGAACAGAAGCAAAAGAAGCAGGAAAAGACCATTTGACCCATTAAACCTGTCCCATCATTCAATATAATCATGGCCCAAATACAATTCAATAACTTTATGTGTACTATAGGTCCAGTTTGAAGTGTTGATGCAACCTTGAATAAATGACAATGCTATTTAGGAGTTTTGATGTACTCACCCACAGAACACTGAATACAAGAGTTGGGATGTCTTGTTGAAGTTGTACAAGACATTAGTAAGGCCACACTTGGAATACAGTGTACAATTCTGGTCACCCTATTATAGAAAGGATATTATTAAACTAGAAAGAGTGCAGAAAAGATTTGCTAGGATGTTACCAGGACTTGATGCTTTGTATTACAAGGAGAGACTGGATGGACTAGGACTTTTCCCCCCCAGAGCATAGAAGGCTTAGGGGTAATCTTATAGAGGTTTACAAAATAATGAGGGGCATAGATCAGCTGGATAGTTAGTATCTTTTTCCAAAAGCTGGAGAGTCTAAACTGAGAGAGCATAGGTTTAAAATGAGAGGGGAGAGATACAAAAATGTCCAGAGAGACAATTTTTTGACATAGAGGGTGGTGAGTGTCTGGAACAAGCTGCCAGAGGTAATAGTACAGGGGGGTACAATTTTGTCTTTTAAAAAGCATTTAGACAGTTACCTGGGTAAGATGGCTATAGAGGGATTTGGGCCAAATGTGGGAAATTGGGACTCACTTGCAGGTGGAGCCGAAAAACCTGTTTCCATGCTGCAAATCTCAAGGGCACCCTGGCTATTAATTATTAATATTTAATATAAATCATAAGTATAGATAAAAAAGGTCCTTAATTAAAGGACCCGCTTCCCAAAAAAATCTAAACAGTAACCCCCGCTTCCTCCATTAACCACCAATCTCTCAGCAAAAGGGGACATCCTCCCCCTTATCACTCGAATAGCACGTCACTCCACCAACACACCAGCCAGGCAAGAGGATGGTCCAACTTGATCACCCCCTCCAGCTCCACCTTCAGGCCCCCTCTTTCTCAGAGCCACATTCAGCACCCAGCCCCCTCAAACACCCCACTCAAGCCTACCTTCAGGCCATGTGAGGTCAGAGAGTGCCCTCTACCCACGTGCTCTCTGTTGCAGCAGCAGGAGAGCCCCCCATGGATCTGGAGGTTGGATGGGCTTTGCCTGGGCTCAAGAGGTTGATCTTACCACTTTTCCTGGGGTGGGGTCTCATGGCTGGACTAAAGTTCTAGACCTGGCACTCATGAAAATGACCCATGGCATGGATCAGATTACCCTCGTATGTGTGTGTGTGAGTGAGTCAGTGAGTGAGATGGTGGGATGTTGGGGGTTGGGGGGGGGGCACTTAGATGCACCTTTTTCCTGAGGGGTTGATGGTGATAAGTCTAATCCTTTAACAGCTTACCCTCATGGATTCCTATTAATCAACAAGATTGCTAGTATTGGGAAAAGTCACCTCTGGTCTGTTAATTCTTCTTAAATAATTAATATTTAATCTGAAGAAGTGACAACTGAATACTGGAAGTCAAGTAAGTAGGCTTCACTGTATCGAGGCAAAGGAATGGTCAAATAAGGCTGTGGAGAGTTGGAGCTGGATGTCGTCACCATACATGTTGAAACTGACCTCACATCACAGAATTTGTTGACAAAGAATAGCAAAGAAGAAGGCAAAGATAGATTCTTGGGGGACTCCAGAGGCAGTGGATCAATAGTGAAAGAAAAATTGCAAGTGGTCTTGGTGTGATACAAGAGTATCACCAAGCACAGGAAAATCAGGACATTAGACAATGACAGAGGAAAGCTCCATTTCATTTGGCTGAACTAGAGTTCAGTTTTGTTCAAAATGCAATTGGGCGTAATTCTCTGACCTCCCAGCTGCGTGTTTCCTGGCAATGCAAGGTGGCACACTGTTTACTGGCAGTGGGATTCTCTACCCACCGCTGTCAATGGAATTTCCCATTAATGTCACCCCATGCCGGACTGAAACCCACTGGCAAGGGTGCCACGCTGGCAGGACCAGACACTTTGGCTGACATGAGTGGCAGAGAATTCCAGCCAAAGTTTTAGTGGTTGCTCCTCTGGACGGAAAAAAAAATCTCTAAGCAAAAACATTTTGATTCTGAATCCTGTAAAGGATGGAAGCAGATTGATAACTAAATGTTTTACCCTCAATTCTAGCAGAATTAGATTTCTTACTGTACAATTGTGAACTGTTTTCAGATAATCTGATCAAATACTGGCATAGTATAGCTTATTCTCAGTGTCCCATAACTTGATTTTATCTAAGATGTCACATAAAATGGTCAGGCTATTATATTTATTTAATAAACTCAACTTTAATGTCCAGTTGTATAAATAAAAATTGTGCTTAATGCTATCTGGCAGAATAACTGAACCAGATCATGACTTCTCTTTCAAATTACCATTGAAATGAAGATATACAGAACTGAGGTTTGGGGGTTGGAGGGAGGGAAGAGTGTGGATACTGGTTTTCAATGCATTGGGCTGAAGTATGTGGCAGCAATAAGAGCTGGAGAGCCAGTGAGAGTTCCACACCACTTCTTTTTTTGGAAGGCCCAATACATCAGGTGCTGATCAGGATTGACAGGCCAGCAGTGGGCCATTCTCTGCCATCAAGAAAATCCCATCAACTGAGAGACTCAGTATTCAAAGGCTAGAAGGTCTTCTGTCCTCAGCAGCAGCTCCAAGGAATGGGTGGCTGCTTGTACCACATCCTCCGGAAGCCAAGGATGGAGGATAGACCCAGAAACATGGCCCGTAGAGATTCTTCGGCTATGAGGTGGGATAGTTATCTACATATCCATCTGTGGACTTAGCAGGGTAGATGGGAGAAGGTGGCATTTTGGAAGTGGGGTGGGGAGGGGGGAAAGGTTGGGAAATAGAGTCTCACCATCAAACTCACCATTAAGAAGTGCACAGGAAGATCACCCAATATCTTTCATATTAACCAATATTTACAATAATTCTACTAGAGCTTTGAATGAAGGTAAAGTATTTGCTTATGTGAAGGACAAGGAAACAATTATCCCTGAGCAGAAGATTACTGCCTTTCTAAGGGATATAGTTCCTTGCCCAATCATGGGCAATGAAGATGGGGGCAGTAGTTATAGCTGGGGGAATGGTAATTATGAGGCCATAAGGAGGGAATTAGGGTGCATAGGTTGGACTAGGAAACTACAGGAACTGGGAACATCTGAAATGTGGAGCTTATTCAAGGAGCAGCTACTGCAAGTCCTTGATAAGTATGTCCCTGTCAGGCAAGGAGGAAATGGTCGAGTAAGGGAACCATGGTGTACTAAAAAAGTTAATTTGCTGGTTAAAAGGAAAAAGGAGGCTTATGTCAGGATGAGGCTTGAAGGCTCAGTTAGTGCAATGGATAGCTATAGATTAGCCAGGAGTGAGCTAAAGAGTGAGTTGAGGAGAGCTAAAAGGGGACATGAGAAGACTTTGGCTGATAGGATCAAGGAGAATCCTAAAGCTTTCTTTAGATATATTAAGAATAGAAGATTGGTTAGGGCCAGTCATGGACAGCAGTGGGAAGTTGTGCGTGGAGCCTGACGAGATTGGAGAGGCACTGAACAAATATTTCTCGTCGGTATTCACGCAGGGAGATGTAAATGTAGTTGTGGAGAACACTGGGATACAGGGTTGCAAACTGGAAAGTATTGAAGTAGATAAGGAGGATGTGCTAGATATTCTTGAGGATTTGAAGTTAGATAAGTCCCCTGGGCCGGACGGGATTTACCCTAGGATTCTCTGGGAGGCAAGAGAGGCGATTGCAGAGCCTCTGGCTCTGATCTTCAGGTCGTCGGTGGTTACGGGTGTGGTTCCGGAGGACTGGAGGATAGCGAATGTGGTCCCATTGTTCAAGAAGGGGAAGAGAGACCTTCCAGGGAATTATAGGCCAGTGAGTCTTACTTCTGTTGTGGGCAAAGTATTGGAGAGAATTATTAGGGATAGGATTTATAGTTATTTAGAGAGAAATGAATTGATTGGGGCTAGTCAGCATGGTTTTGTGAAGGGTAGGTCGTGCCTTACTAACCTTATTGAGTTTTTTGAAAAAGTGATCAAAGAGGTGGATGGGGGTAAGGCAGTTGATGTGGTATATATGGACTTTAGTAAGGCATTCGATAAGGTGGCCCATGGAAGGCTTCTGCAGAAAATGCAGATGTACGGGATTGAGGGTGATTTAGCTAATTGGATTAGGAGTTGGCTAGCAGATAGAAGACAGAGGGTAGTGGTTGATGGAAGATATTCATCGTGGAGTTCGGTTACAAGTGGAGTACCTCAGGCATCTGTTTTGGGGCCCTTGCTGTTTGTAATTTTTATAAATGATCTGGATGAGGGTATTGAGGGATGGATTAGTAAATTTGCGGATGACACCAAAGTCGGAGGAGTGGTAGATAGTGAAGAGGGGTGTTATAGTTTGCAGAGAGACTTGGACAAATTGCAGAGCTGGGCCAAGAGGTGGCAAATGGAGTTTAATGCAGAAAAGTGTGAGGTAATTCACTTTGGCAGGAATAACAAATGTGTAGAGTATAGGGCTAATGGTAGGACTCTCAATAGTGTTGATCTTGGTGTATATGTTAATAGATCCCTGAAAGTTGGCAATCAAGTCGATAAGGTTGTTAAGAAGGCACATGGAGTCTTAGCTTTTATTGGTAGGGGGATTGAATTTCGGAGCCGCAGCGTCACGTTGGAACTGTACAAAACTCTAGTGCGGCCGCACTTGGAGTATTGTGTACAGTTCTGGTCTCCGCATTATAAGAAAGACGTGGAGGCATTGGAGAGGATATAGAGGAGGTTTACCAGGATGTTGCCTGGTATGGAGGGCAGGTCTTATGAGGAGAGGCTGAGAGATTTGAGGATGTTTTCGTTAGAAAGAAGGTGGCTAAGAGGAGACCTTATTGAAACATATAAGATGATTAGAGGTTTAGATAGGGTGGACAGTGATAGCCTTTTTCCTAGGATGGAGAAAGCTAGCACGAGGGGACATAGCTTTAAATTAAGGGGTGGTGGTTATAAGACGGATGTCAAAGGTAGGTTCTTTACCCAGAGGGTGGTAAGGGTATGGAATGCCCTGCCTGCGTCAGTTGTAGATGTGCCAAATTTGGTGGCGTTTGAGAGATTAGTAGATAAGTTTATGGATGAAAAGGGAATGGTTTAGGTTAGAGGGTCATTGCTTTTTCCTAATTGGTCGGCGCAACATCGCAGGCCGAAGGGCCTGTTCTGCGCTGTAATGTTCTATGTTCAATCAGGCAATAGAACAGGCAAGTCAAGGCAGCGATTTAGGGAGTCCATATGCCAAAGGGCAAGTTCTGAGCAACAATCATGAGCAGTCACATATATAAGCATTGCTTGAGTAGGCACAAGTTTGATTCCAAGCATTTCAATTGAGCTCAAGCAAAATTGTCTCAGTTGCATCAGGTACCGATCATTGATGTGTTTTTCCATCAGTCTCATCTTTGTCAACATCCCATCTCCAGGAGCACCCATGTCCAGTCCGTGGTCCCTGCAATGAAACTGGTCTCCAAAGCTTTCCTTCCCTCGGAGTGGCCTTTCCAAGTTGCCAGTGTCTCAGGCATACCTTTGTTCTCCACAACACTTCTAAGAAGCCTGTGGCCCAGAGATATCATCCAAAGTGCTACTGTTCAGACTTGCCTGTGAACATCCCAAACTGTCCCACCTTCCTCAAATCAACTCCAGCCTCCACAGATTCAACATCCATTTTCACTAACTCACTCCCCTTACTAACAACCCATCTCCTTGACTCAACTTTCATTTTCTCTGACTCAATATATGCAGCTTCTAGTGTGTATAAGTGAGCGGTGCCAGTTCATTCTCACGGAAATGCTTTGGCCAGAGTCGACCTGCTTCGTAGTTAACTGTCCTCTGGTACATTCTTCATAGCAATGCCTCTATCGATCAAGAGTTCTCTAGTCAATTGACACCCTCTTCAGAATTGGTATTCTTGTGAACGCGTTCTATTATGTGCAAAGTCCCAAACTTTAATAGCACGTCTCCTTTTCAGTAATTCTAAAATGAATAGTAAATGTAAGTTGCTAAGGAACCACCAACCAAAAATATTTCTGAAGAGTTATGAGGAAATTATAGTCATTCCATTTCCCTTCATTATGGTTTTTATCTGGCTTCTTTCCCTGCTTATTGTAATTTTTCTATGAATGCAATCTGACCAGTTTGAAAAATAATTTTATATTCAAATATACACATTGAGAGTGATACTTGGAGGAGATGTGAAAGCACATGCTGGGTGTAAAACATTTATATATAATTCTATACTTCAGATAAAGAAGTGATGAGATCACCAAGGGTGAAACATTTCAGGGAGAAACTAAGGGGGATGGTTAAAAAAATTGATTTTGATTATTATTTTCATTGCCAACAGTATCTGAATAATTGAAAAGTATACTTCACTTTCATGCAACGACAGCCAGGATTACTAACTCAGGATGCAGATGATGGTAATTTTACTTGCTTTATAACCAAAAAAGTTGGGCAAAGTTAAAGCTATTAACTGGGATCATAGGGAAAGATCACTGACCTGACATGTTAATACCGATTCCCTCTCCACAAATATTGTGCAACCTGTTGAGTATTTTTCATCATTTCTGTTTTGTGATATGATCTGTACATTCAAGTTCTCAGATGAAAAATTAATTTTCCCTGAAGACTTCACATGCCTCCTTATTCAATTCGTCCCACCCATATACTCACTGCAAGTAAAAGACATGCAGGGCACTCTGCTACAACTAAATTATTTTCAATTTCTCTAATATTAACAAACAAACTTAGTATTTTCACCATATTAAAATCTAGTATTCGTTCATTGACCCAAAAAATACCTCTTCTGCAATAAATGTTAGTTGGATGACAAATGGCTACATCCCGATGAAGGGAGATGTCTACTTTACACATTTTGTACACATTATTTTATTGAAATTACTATAATTTGTCAGTCAGTCATTAACGGGAGACCTGGATACACCTCTTCCCTGTTTAATCTAATTTTCCTCTGGATCACAACTTTGTTAATTTTGTTAGCAGATCATGTACATAAACTACTGTGGATATTGGAAATCTGAAATAAAAACAGAATAAATTCAGCAGGTCCTTCTGTAGATGGGCCATTTTAATCTAAAACATTATCTCTGGAGAGAAACAAGGTTACTAAGTTCATCCAGCATGTTCCGTTTTTTAAAATACATTTACGGGATGTGAGAATTGCTGGCTGGGCTAGAATTTATTGCCCATCCCTAAATGCCTTCCATTTCAGAGGATATCTAGGAATCAATCACATTGCTGTGGGTCTGGAGTCACATGTAGGTCACACGGGGTAAGGACAGCAGATTTCCTTCCTTGAAGGATATTAGTGAACAAGGCAGGCTTTTATGGCAATCAATAATGATTTCATGATCATCATTCAACTTTTAATTCCAAATATTTTTATGCATGCATAAACAGTTCTTCCTGTAAACTATAGGATGTGAAGATACAAGATTACTGAGTATCTGTTGTTATTGGTATTCAAGTTTCTCTCTGCTTTAACTTGTTTCAATCCTTATGGCATGCTTCTTTCCAGTTCATATGTACATAAAATGACCTTTCCTGCCCTCTCCCTTGGGGCTTCTATTAACCAGTGAATATTATGTTCACTATGCCAACCGTCAGAACTAAAAAATAGTGCACCCTTTGTGTTGGGATCTTCATCATTTGTTTGAAGTCTTAAAATGCAAAACATTTGAGAACATGGTGGTTGCAATTCACCAAAATAGCTGAAGTGTTATCTTTGGTGGGGAACAAGGTGCGACTCCTTTCGGGTAGTCAGCATGATCTTGATTGCAATCCTCTCCATTTAGTCATTCTTTTGGAAGGATTCATTGTGTGTGGAGGGGGAGGGGGGGCGAGTGGTGGGGTTTTTATTTGCACCATGAACGAGAGGAGCAGGATCTAAAGACACTGGCAGGGCCTGCTCCTCAGACATTGTGGCATGCTTTTTAAAGGGTGCCCTGATCTTAGATTAACTTTTAAAGCACCTCCTCCCCCCCTCCCATCACCAGCATTAAAGGCACAAATCGGTGGCATCATCGAGGCAGTAGGGGGCACTGTCCAGCCATGTCCTTACCTTTGTTTTATAATGGTACAGAAAGTATTGTGCTGCATCCTCAAAGTGTCACTTTAGACTAGTGTATACGTTTAAGGCCTGTGAAATGTTCGTTGCTATATTGGTCAAATCATCATCATCACTGAATATGGTCACATTTAGTCTGTGGCGTAATAAGCCTGGAGCTGCAAACACACCAGACAGCAGCATTTGATTAAAAACAAAACCTTCCGACCTCTGCTGTCCAAACTAGTTTTAGCCAGCTTGTTCTGGTCTGAAATATAATGAATCCAAAATAATATTTTCAGGCATGTTTCAAAGCAGAATAGGCTGGATTTTCACAGTCAGTAGAACCCAGGAACCCATTAAAAATGGCAAGCAGGTTCTGATTCTGGGATTTCCAATCCATTATCAGGCTGTCTGACGTTTGGAGTGAAGGATACAAGCTGCTCCTGTCAAAAGCTTCCACTGGCACTCCTGACTTGGCTCCATTGTGGAGCGAGGCATGTCCTACTCCTCTGCAATTTTCATGGAGCTGGTGAGAAACTTAGAAGAGAATATAGAACATTACAGCGCAGAACAGGCCCTTCGGCCTTCGATGTTGCGCCGACCAATTAAGAAAAAGCAATGACCCTCTAACCTAAACCATTCCCTTTTCATCCATAAACTTATCTACTAACCTCTTAAACGCCACCAAATTTAGCGCATCTACAACTGCAGCAGGCAGGGCATTCCATACCCTAACTACCCTATGGGTAAAGAACTTACCTCTGACATCCGTCCTATAACTACCACCCCTTAATTTAAAGCTATGTCCCCTCGTACTAGCTTTCTCCATCCTAGGAAAAAGGCTATCACTGTCCACCCTATCTAAACCTCTAATCATCTTATATGTTTCAATAAGATCTCCTCTTAGCCTCCTCCTTTCTAACGAAAACAACCTCAAATCCCTCAGCCTCTCCTCATGAGACCTGCCCTCCATACCAGGCAACATCCTGGTAAACCTCCTCTGTACCCTCTCCAATGCCTCCACATCTTTCTTATAATGTGGAGACCAGAACTGCACACAATACTCCAAGTGCGGCCGCACTAGAGTTTTGTACAGTTTGCAACATGACGTTGCGGCTCCGAAATTCAATCCCCCTACCAATAAAAGCTAAGACTCCGTATGCCTTCTTAACAACCTTATCGACTTGATTGCCAACTTTCAGGGATCTATTAACATATACACCAAGATCCCTCTGTTCTTCAACACTATTGAGAGTCCCACCATTAGCCCTATACTCTACACATTTGTTATTCCTGCCAAAGTGAATTACCTCTCACTTTTCCGCATTAAACTCCATTTGCCACCTCTCGGCCCAGCTCTGCAACTTGTTCAAGTCTCTCTGCAAACTATAACACCCCTCTTCACTATCTACCACTCCACCGACTTTAGTGTCATCTGCAAATTTACTAATCCATCCTTCAATACCCTCATCCCGATCATTTATAAAAATTACAAACAGCAGGGGCCCCAAAACAGACCCCTGAGGCACACCACTCGTCACCGAACTCCACGATGAATATCTCCCATCAACCACCACCCTCTGTCTTCTATCTGCCAGCCAGTTCCTAATCCAATTAGCTACATCACCCTCTATTCCACACATCTGCATTTTCTGTAGAAGCCTTCCATGGGCCACCTTATCAAACGCCTTACTAAAGTCCATATATACCACATCAACCGCCTTACCCCCATCCACCTTTTTGGTCACTTTTTCAAAAAACTCAATAAGGTTAGTAAGGCACGACCTACCCTTCACAAAACCGTGCTGACTATCCCCAATCAATTTGTTTCTCTCTAAATAACTATAAATCCTATCCCTAATAATTCTTTCCAATACTTTGCCCACAACAGAAGTAAGACTCACCGGCCTATAATTCCCAGGAAAGTCTCTATTCGCCCTCTTGAACAATGGGACGACATTCACTATCCTCCAGTCTTCCGGCACTATACCTGTAACCAACGATGACCTGAAGATCAGAGCCAGAGGCTCTGCAATCACCTCTCTCGGCTCCCAGAGAATCCTAGGGTAAATCCCGTCCGGCCCAGGGGACTTATCTAACTTCAAACCCTTTTGGTGGATGTCACAGAACACCACCTTCTCCTACATCTCATATCCATCCTGCTTGTTATATCCTCAAAGGAACTCTAACAAGTTTGTTAAATATGATTACCTGTTCACAAAACCATGTTGACTCTGGTTGTAAAGGGGGCATGGGCATGTGGAAGTTGAGGGTTGGGGAAAAAACATGGCGCTGGGTGGAGGCAACTTCTTGCAAGCTGTCCCCAGCATGTCTTCTAATTTCATCTTTTACAACCTTTTTATGTTGCTAAAACTTTCAAACTGTCCAATAATGCTTTTTTGAATTACCATACATTAAGCTGATCTCTCTCTTCACCCTATTTAAAGGCAAAATACTGTGGATGCTGGAATCTGAAACCAAAAAAGAGAAAATGCTGGATTATCTCAGCAGACCTGGCAGCATCTGTAAGGAGAGAAAAGAGCTGACGTTTCGAAACCAGCTGACCCTTGGGTCAGACCTTTTGAGATTTTCCAGCATTTTCTGTTCATCCTATCTAATTGCAACATGATATTCTGCACCCTATCCTTTCCTTCTCCTCTGTATTTTATGAATGGTATGTTTTGCCTGTATTGTGTGTGAGAAACAATAATTTTCACTGTATCCCAGTACATGCAACAATAATGAGTCAAATGAAATTTGCCTTAAGGAGGAAGCTTTATTCTGAATTAATCTTGAGCTTGCACAGAGAATTAAAACAATTATTGAGTCCTGCAATAGTTGGAAGAGAATCTTATAGCTGTAACAGGTTCTAGAACTAGGGCCAGCATCACATTTACAGTTTAGAACCAGAAAGATAATCCTCAATTGGGTTTCTGCCTTTGTAGCAATCTTCTAAAAGGAATCTATTTTCATGATTAAGCTGTGATTTCAATTGGATGTATTGAATTGGAGTTAATTTTAATTGAATTGGATATAAAATGGGTGGCATGGTGGCATCATGGTTAGTACTGCTGCCTGACAGCACTAGGGACCAGGATTCAATTCCCTGCTTGGGTCACTTGGATGGAGTTTGTATGTTCTCCCTGTGTCTGTGTGGATGTGCTCTGGTTTCCTCCCACGGTGCAAAGATATATGGGTTAGGTAGATTGGCCATGCTAAATTGTCACTTAGTGTCACGGGTCCAGCTAGGGTAAATGCATGAGAGTGGGATTGTGGTTGGTGTAGACTCAATGGGCTGGATGGCCTCCTTTGGCGCTGTAGGATTCTATAATTATGGAATTACGACAAATCTAGTAGTTCCATTTGAAGCTATTGATAAAAAATGCAGAAGTGAAATGGGAGAATCATAATGATGTATTTACGTACTCCATATACAATTTTACTGTTACGTACAACATCTGCAAAACTAATCACACATGAATAAGAAACATCATGGGATATCTTGCCATGATTTAGCTGCAATTCTTTATTGCATATCAACGTGCTGCTCAATAGCCCTGAGGACACTATTAAAAGTTAACAATTTCTAACGTGTCACTAAATAGTTAACTCAGGACAACATTTGCTAAATTTAGAAGAAAATTAGTTTAATTGCTACAAGGTTAATCAGTTCACCATTTAATGTCCTTTGCTAACATTTGGCATGTTGGTTTCTACTGCTTCACATCTGGGACATTTTTCTGGGTAAACAATTCTGACGTAGGGGCAGGATAATTACACATCAGAGTCCCAACATTAAGCAGAGCAGAGTGTTGGGATGTGAGTTTATGCGTATGAGAGGCTGTGGTCACCTTTAGCCATTCTATAACTCTCCCCATCCTCTTCCTCTCATGGATGGTTCTACAGGCTTCCAAGCATCTGAAAGAGTTCAGGAAAAGATTAATATCCTGCTCTCTGCCTTAGAAAATCTAAGAAACAGAACCAAAATATATCTCGCACAAATATTCAATTACAAAAGGCTCCAATATGTGACCAGAGAATTTCACTTTCAGTATCAGACTCCACAGATTCATATAAATGAAATAAAGCTTACTGTAAAAGTACACTTGAATTCCCATTACATTATATCATTTGCAAAATCCTTACATCCATCTTATTTTATTGAATAGTTTTACTTCTTTTGCTTTATCTACAGTTGTGATCAATGGATTATTATTTTCTTGAGGAGAAAAGGCAAATATTAATAGTGCCAGAGTGCTGAATGAATCACTTACATAATCCTACTGCATTTGCACTGGCATTAGTAAATATTAATGTACAACTGAGGCCCAGTATTAACTCTGATCTCAAGCACAGTGGACAAAACTTACTGCCGTGGCCATAAAGAAGGTATAATTGGAAGGGGCACATGAGGATGGTAGCAAGGGCAGATTGCCATCACCCTGGAATCAGTGCAGGAAGTCTTTGATGACATATCCAGGTCAAGAAAAGCAACTCAAATTACCTACATATTCTGTGTGCATCACTTCACTCCTAATGACCCACAACTCCACTTTGTCAAGCCCATTCCATCACATCACTCCTCACCTTCACTTAAACTTGCCAGTGCACCAATCCTTTTCATTCCATGCACTCTCTCACATCCCCAATAAGAAATGTGCAGAGCAATAGGTCTTGAATGAAAGACAAATCTGCAAGGAGCTTTGTCAATTCAACAGAAACCCTGAGGATCTGAAGATGCATCTGCAAGTTGATGTTCTTATATTGATGACTCCTTACTGTGGGAAATCTGGAGCATTGGCACAGTCACGATCTAAAATTGTTCTTAGGGGAAGCAGCTGGTGTGCATCCAGAGAAAAGGAATCTTGAAAGGCAGGATGGAAACCAAAAAGATGGATCATTGCTGAAGCCATACGAGTAGGAGAAATATTTGGAGAGCATTCCAAGTTAAGATCTTCAAAAGGTGGAGATTGAAAATCTTTACGAGAGAAAACAAATTTTCTGTAAGACTACTTGGCTCACAAGGTGACAAACATCTGAGTGCATTGTTGAGAAATCCATGGAATCAGCTTTGGTTGCATCTTTCATTTGCATTGGACATATTTGATTACAGTTCTGCTCTGTAACAAATCAGGTTTCTGGCATCTGACTTGCCCAGTATTAACATTAGTTGGATTCCTAACATTTAATATCAGCAGCAAGCAAAATATGATCATTTTCATTAAGATAAGTTGCAACATTCTTACCTTATTACTAATTATTATATTGCCTGTTTGGCAACTAATGAAATTGTTGGAGGGTGTTGCAATGTGTCTTTAAGACATGACATCACTGGAAGGGAATTGTGTTATGTCACCTATTCTTAGTATCACTTTTGCTTCAAGCAGCAGAACAGATACAGCTCCTATGTCTCCAAGCTATTCAATTATGTAAGACTGTTCTCATGCCTAGTCTTAATAAATGAACCTACAATGTGTTTACCCAATCCCTTATGAGAAATTGATGTCTTGTGTTTTATACAACCAATAAGCTCAAGGACTTATATCATTGTAAGACCATGTACACGATATCTGGTGCTCATTCTAGTGCTCAAGTGCTTCCTTGGCAGGGTTTCACCTATGCCATGCCATATATTAATTAGTAATAAAAAGGTGAGAATGTTACAACTTAGTTTTATGAAAATGATCATATTTCACTCGCTATATCAAGTATTATGATCCCAGCCAATATTAATACTGGCCAAGTCTGATCCCAGAAACCTGATTTGTTACAGAACAGAACCTTGACCAAACATGTCCAATGTAAATGAAAGATGCCACCAAAGCCAATTCCATGGATTTCTTAACAACTCACTCAGACATTTGTCACCTTGTGAACCAACTAGTCTCACAAAAAAATTACTTTTCCTCATGAAGATTTTCAATCTCCATTTTTGAAGATCTCACCTTGTCATGTTCTCCAAATATCTTTCCTATTTAGATGGCTTCATCAATAATCCACTTTTTGGTTTCCATCCTGCCTTCCAAGATTTCTTTCCTCTGGATGGCTGAATAGATTCATAAAGCCATAGAGGTTTACAAAATGGAAACAGGCCTTTCAGCCCAACTTGTCCATGCTGCCTTAATACAGTCAAACTTTTGTCCTAAGCACAATTTTAGATCTTTGGTTGCCAAATCATTGAGAAATCCCAAGTCTCCAGTCACCACACCTCAAGTCTGCTACAGATCTGAAAATGTCAGGGAGTTTGGACTGCCACAGGGCAAAAGCATCATTGGCTAATCCTTGGAAATCTTAGGTAAATTTGCATTGTCAGCTGCATTTTACTGGAATGGAAGAATGTGCAGATAGCAAAAAATCCTGGTTGGTACAAGGGTGCATCAATTGCAATGTGCTGCAATCAGTGACATTTGTGCCAGTGAGAAGTCAGCCAGAGCCACAGACCCGAGTGTTCACTCATTCAGATTCGTGTCAATGTGGAAATGGTTGACATAATTGCCAGGCCCAACAAACAACCCAGTCACCTGCCTAACGTATTTGTGGAGCCTCTTACTGTGGTTGATGGTTATATCGCTCCTCATCCAAAATCCAAACTAAACAGTCAGGGTGTCATCAATCCTGTTTTGATTGGATTCAGAAAACCTTCAAAGTGTAGAAAGTAAACAATGAGTAAAATGTACTGTGAACCAACCCTCCCCCGGTTCACAGGCAGAAAAGCTGCAATATGCATTTACTTGTGTTCTTCATAACTTTTAGCCAGTCCCCTCAAATTGCCATTCTGTTCTGGTTATAGCTTCGCTGAAAGTCTGAAGAAAACAATGGGTGCATCTGTAAAAGTCTATTGAAATAGCACGCTACTTCCTTATAAATAGATAATCCACCTCTATGGAGCACATTTCAAGCAACCAACCTAAGAATTAAACAAGAGAAAATGCTGGAAAAATTCAGCACGTCTGGTGGTGAATGTGGGAGTCATGATCCACACACTTGATGAAGGAACACTGTTTCGGAAAGCTTGTGAAATTACTATCAAATAAACTAGTTAGATTCTAACCTGGTGTTGTGAGACTTCTACAGTGTCTGTGGCAACAGATAAAGTTAACATTTTGAATGCAACATGGTTCCTCTTGAATTAAATACAGTGTATGGAAACATTTGCATTTTTGCCATTGCTAAAACCCCACCCTCACCTAAATCTACACATTTCTCTGAAGTGTCTGCTCTGGACTGTCAATGATCTCAAACTGGCATCCTAATTTTACTGGTTAGACAAGGCATTATGTAGTGGCTGGAAAGTACAAACCTTAAATTAAGGAAATATTTTCATAATGTATGGCATAACGGACAGTGGTTAGCACTGCTGCCTCACAATGCTAGGAAATCTGATTCAATTCTGGCCTTGGTGACTGTGTGGAGTTTGTACGTTCTCCTTGTGTCTGTGTGGGTTTCCTCTGGGTGTTCTGTTTCCTCCCACACTCCAAAGATGTGCAGGTTAGGTGGATTGACCATGCTAAATTGTTTCTTTGTGTCCAATGCTGTGTAAGTTTAGGAGGATTAATGGGGTAAATATGCAGGATTCAGGGATAGAATCTGGGTAAAATGCTCTGTCAGAATCAGTGCAGACTCAAATGGGCTAAATGACCTCCGTCTACACTGTAGTGATTCTATGATTCTAGGTAAGAGAGAGAGTAGATGATGTGGTGCGCATTGTTACATTGGAGTATACAGTTTATCCAGCCCCACTATTCTATAGGTCACACCATTAGTTTAAAAATGTAATTCACTCACCAATATTGTTAATTATTTAAAATAAAAACAAATCACTGCAGATGCTGGAACCTAAAACAAAAAACAGAAAATGCTGGAAAATCTCAACAAGCCTGATAGCGTCTTTGGAGAGAGAATATAGCCAATGTTTCTAGTTTGGGTGATCCTTCATCAGAACAAAGTTAATTATTTGCCACCAAGAGACTTCTTACAGAAAACTCAAAATGATTGATTTATTATTAAACAGATCTTTGTTTTAAGACAAGTTGCATGAACTGGTATTGTCACAATTGTACTCTTCAAAAGGCAAGCAGACAGAGACATTGTTCTTGATGGGCGGGTTCTGCAATGGGAGTGCAAAATATCACACGTGGTGCAAAGAGGTGTTTTCCATCAGTATGAAATCCTGCCACAGTCACCCCCTCCTCCTGTCAATAACGCCTGTATTTCCCACCACTGAATGTTGAGAACCTCATTATCAATCCCATTCACCCGAATCCTAACACTCTTCAAAAAATCTATCCATGGTGGTGTGATCAGAATAGAGTGAAGCACAACTGGGTTTCAAAAGCGAGCACATCTCCAAGGGTAGCTCAGAAATGAGTGCAGCACTCGTACAACTGCTCCATGTAGTCAGAGGGGAGAGGGACTAAACTTCAGGAGGGGAAATCAAGGTTTGACCCAGGGGTATCTGAGTTTGCCTCAGGAGCCAGCAAGGCTTGAATTGCGGGTCTCCAGGGTTGACTGGAGAAACAGGGGTAAAACTGGAATGGAGACCAAGTTAAGATTGGAAAGGTGTCAGGGTGTTGACAGAAGGGTTGATTTTGGAAGAGAGTAGATGATTGATTTGAGGAGATCAGGGAGGTATAGAAAAGGATGTGGGAGAGTGGCATTTAATCCTTGGTGCATTGACTTCCCAGATTGATGGCTGCCATGATTTGCCTATATCATTGCCCAATTGAGCAAGCAACTATATCCTCTTAGATAGTTGGCAATGGGAACACAGTCCAAGGAGAGTGACTGGATGCTGAGGTGCATATTGATAAGTACCTCATAGACCAGGTTGAGCGCAAGGAGTGAAGCCAGATTCTGCCCTTGTACTCTTATTCAGCATTAATTATGCATAGATGAATTCCATCTGAATCTCCTGGCAGCTGATTTATCTGCCCACCATCAGCTATCAGGTTCAAAAGTTCCAGTGCCACACTCAAACATCAGTCCAGCACACCTGTCATCGCCAGACTGTGCAGGATGTCAGCAACTCAGAAGGGAAAGACTAGCAGCCTCAGGAAGAAATCTGTCCTCGATTCAATCATCCAAGTTCCAAGCCGTCACTATTAGGGGCGCCAATAATCCATTTAGACCTCTATTCACCAGATCTGGAGTGTTCATCCATCCCCTTCCAGTAAACTATGTGGTATCTTTTTGACCCCTTTGTTTGTGAGCTGTTCATGCAGCCTTGCCAGCTTCCAGCTTCCCTCCTCTGCCTTCCACTGTTCATTTTCTTCATCCACCCCCTTGTCCCTCTGCCTGCCATTATGAGCCCTCACCCTTCCTTGCACAGCCTTTCTTCCATAATGCCACCCTTGTCTTCATCAGACTACTCCATTTGCATCTTGCATTCCACTCAGGTTGAACTTTGGACATCTTTGGCAGTGGCAGTGGTCAACAATGTGAGTGGATGGAGCACTGAGCACAGGTTAACAGGTCACATTGTAGGCCATTTTAAGACTTGAATAGCAGGTTAGGTGTAAAGATTTGCATTCTAATCAGTAATCCGTAAACTGTCTGTGCTGTTATATGTGCTGTTTGAGATCAGAACACCTCATTCACTTGAAGAAGGGAACCTCGAAAGCTTGTGAGTTTACTATCAAATAAATTGGTTCAACTTAAACCTGGTGTTGTCAGACTTCTTACTGTGTTTACCCCAGTCCAATGCCGGCATCTCTACATCATGACTCTCATAGCACAGCGCTGTCTAGCTTGGCAGTGGTGTGTGATACCGGGGGAATGAGACACTGAACTCCCCCTCCCCAGACACAGTACTGATCCAACTCGGTGACTCAGGAGGGTGACTCGGGTGACATGGTGACTGTCCATGAAGAGTTGCTCAGCACGGAGATGGAGGCAGGAACCAGTCTGCCCTGGCAGAGCAGTGAATAGTTCATCAGGAGCAGTCTAACACTATAACAGAAAGGCTCTGTTGTACATGCCTTGAAACCTGTTTTGTACTGAGAGCTGTCTTGTGTATGGCACTTTTTACCAATTTGGTTTTAGCCAGCGTAATTCCACACTGGCATGACGCAAGGTTGGAAGGCCTGATGGGACATTGGGAGGTGGAGGGGGGGGGGGGCAACTGTTTTAATGAACATTCATGAGATGCAAATGACATCATACCACTTAACAACCAACCCACCATTTATGCTCCATTGGGAGAATTGCAAGATGTGTTTATGCCAGCATGTTTCCAACTTATTGGTCCCTACTACCAGACCCACAACTGGTGAAATGGGAGGATGTTCTCCTGTGTTAAAAGGCATTACATAAATATAGATTGTTGTTCTACTCAATAGCCCCAATTTAAAACTGAAACCACACCCCAGTAACTACTAACCCAGTAGTCATATTTCAGTTTTAGAAATTGAATTCATGGTAATGCACACAACTAGCTTGCTGTGAAAAGCAACATCTTGGTTTCAATTACAGCAGCGTAAGCTCAAATGTTTGATCCATGTTGTGTTAATTGGGTAGCTGGCAGAAGATACAGAGGAAAATGTTAAGACATAGAAACAAAATAGGATAATTTATATATTAAGAAGTTCATCATTTCCTTCCTTCTTCCTATGCCCATTTATCTGATTCACAAAATAAAAAGACTGTCTTATTTATGCAGATTGCCACCAATAAAGCACTAGTTGCAATGTTTACCCAGTTTTTCTAGAATTCAGAGATAAGTTTGCTGCTGCCACCCTCCCACACATACTCTATATAAAACACAAAAGGTGAATCTTACAAGTATGCACTTCCTGAGTTACAGCCACCATTTGAAATGCATTACTCACGTACCCACTGTTCAAAGCTATACTATTTTCAGATGAGGTGTTATGCCATTTAGAACCTGATCATTCAGAACAATTGGCAAATTGACATCGTCTGTTTTAGAAAGTGCGTCATCAAATTGCATGATCCGGATTTACTCTGAGGGATTAACCACAGTAAATTTGTTGTTTTTGAGATTACAAACACTTTTACATAAGCAATCAATCATTCTCTTTATTTCTAATACTCAGGTCACACGCAATCAATGAGCAATCTAGACTCAGTGGTCCAGAAGAGATGTGTACACGGCAGCCTGCTTGGATTAATCCTGAACAGGAAATTGGCTGTTCAGCATCAATGCTGAAACACCTTTGTGGCATTACCCATCCCAACTCCAAAAGGGCGTTGCCACGAATTATGCAGTCAATGGCGAACGAACTACGTAACACTTAAAAACGTGCCGAGTCTTTCTATTGTTGTACACTGACTAGAATTCTATTTCAAAATCTGTCACTCTCTGCAGGTGGTCTGGGATGTGTGAACAGGGCAAGCAACTGTGAATTTCCTTAACCAGTTTACACAATTCTTAATGCACACTGGAGAGCCCAAACCAGGGAGTCAAGTATCTTCAGAAAGCAAAACAAAGAAAGGGACAGGTTAGATTGAGAGTCAAAGAATTATTTTTAAAGCCACACAAATAATTCCAACCCTAAGGAGTAGGACTCCACAATTATAAAAACAGTCATTTCCAGTGCCAGAGAAGTTATTTGGCATTGATTATTATTTCATTATTAATATTCCATTTACAGGAGCAAATATGTAGTGTTTAAATCTAATAACTTTTTTCAGAAATATATTTTGTGGGTATCTAGTGGAGATATACAACAACTTCACCAGTTTTCATGGATGGCATGTTCTCATTTTTTGACAATGAGGGTCAAAAAAGGATATTGTAGCCCACTTCCTGCACGAGCAACTTATCAGCCATATTTTTGACTATGTATCAAAAAGTATCAAGGAGGTGAGTTCCACAATGTTATGTTTGTGGGGCAGATTCATTCAGACCCCACCCTGCCAGCAATCCTATCTCTTGACAAATCGGACAATAATAGAATAAAGGAACCACTTCTACCCCTCCAAATCACCATTCCACAAACATGGACCCACCTCCATCCCTCCAAATGGAGGCAGAACATAAACTAACCCCCTCCCAGCAGGCAGTGTCAGGGTTCTGCCAAGCAAGACCCTCTCCCCTCTGGAGCCTGTACTTATCTGTGCACCTCCGATAGGTTCTATTCGCCAGTTTTCATGTTTAAAAACTTGTTGTTAACCTCACCACTGTGATATCATGGGCAGGTGGTTTACTACATGTGAGGATGTTACAGCAGTGAGGCCTGCTAATTATGTCGCAATGCATTCAATTGGGGCAAAAACAGAAAATGACAGAAAATCTTAGCAAGTCTGACAGCATCTATGGAGAGAGGATAGAAGCCAACATTGCGAGTCGAGAGGGTCCTTCATCAGATCTCTCTATTCTCTCTCCATAGATGCTGTCAGACCTGCTGAGATTTTCCAGCACTTCCTGTTTTTGTTTCAGATTCCAGCATCTTCAGTATTTTGTTTTAATCTTGGTATTCAAATGGGGTTTCTGTCATTACCTTATTGATCAGGCAGCAGGAACAATCAAGCAGGGAAATTCTGCTGGCGTTAAAGCTGTTTTGGGACTCTTCTCGATTCTCCAACCCTCTGCCTTTCCTGCCACCAAAAATGGAGGGTGCAAAATCCCACTCTCCCCCCATGTCTGTAAATGAAGAGCTTCTCTCTGGAAGTACCATTATAGTGAAAAGGACCAAGGCATTTTTTTTTATTCATTAGTAGGACATGAGAGTTGATGGTTGGGCCAGCATTTATTGCCTGTCCCTCATTGTCCAAGGGCAATTGAGAGTCAACCATATTACTGTGGCTCTGGAGTCACATGTAGACCGGATTAGGTAAGAGTGACAGATTTAATTCCCTAATGGACATTAGTGAACGGAAGCAATATTCCAATTTGTGCATTTAATTGTGCACATGCAGTTATGGAAAGTTGCTGTCCTGTTTATTCTTTAATAATGGTGAGCATTGATAGTCTCGCCAACATGCTTACTGCAAAATCCATGCCAAAGAAAAGGCAACACCCTGCAGACGTTTTAGGCACAGGACATGAGATATATCAATGACTCCCAGTTCAGGATTCCAAGGTGTTTGTTTCACAAATGTGTTGACCTATTTGCATCTGGAATTGTAATTTATTTCCCCTGCTTATAATTTATTTTTGATGATGTAGATTCAAATAAAATCATCTCAAGTTGGACATCGATCACAGCATAGAAATTAACATGGTAAAATCATCTTGTGCAGTGAAAGGAAACTATGAAAGGAACTAGCACAATATTTTCCAATTCCTGCAAAATTACAATATTTAATATTGGTTCTGAAAAAGTGAAGTTCTTTTAATTCAGCAACTTTTCATTTCTGCAAGATGAATCAAAACCTGATTAATTATTTTTGAAATGCTCCAAAAATTCACACAGCGAAGTTCCGAGGCGAATAATTGACTGTTTCTAATGGGCGCTGCTGCTGGAAGGAGGAATAATAACTAATATATGAAGAAAGTACACTGCTGTGGGCTGAATAGCTTCATCTGAAGAATCAGACAGGGCCTTAATGCCTCGAGTGAAAGATAGCACTTCTGACTGCAGCACTTCACTGAAGCATTAGCCTAAATTGTGTGGCTAAGTTGCAGGATGGTATAGTGGTTAGCAGTGCTACCTCACAGCACCGAGCACCTGGGTTTGATTCTGACCTTGGGTGGCTGTGTGAAGTTTGCACATTCTCCAACTGTCTGCATAGTTTTCCTCCAGGTGCTCTGGTTTCCTCCAAAGATGTGCGGTTGGGATCAGCGGGGTAAATACGTGGGGTTATGGGGATAAGACCTGGATGGGATTGTTGTTGGTGCAGGTTCAGTGGCCAAGTGGCCTCCTCCTGCACTGTAGGGATTCTATGTTTTGGTGTGTGACTGGTACCCAGTGTCTTTTGACTGCACTAGAGAATCAAATCAGACTTAAAATTTAGGTTTCTATCTAAAGAATACAAAAGCATTTAGTCAGTGAAAAATAATTCTATTTCTAAAGGAGTTTTTCAAATATACCAACTCAGCTTAGAAGTTTGCTGGGTAACTTAAAAGTCAAAATCATTTATTAATATTCCACAATCCTGTCTGAAGCAGCAGAGATGATAATAAGATTACAGATGTTTATGGCTCATTGACCTGAATCAATCACAGTTTTCCACATTATTCAGAAATTGACAAGGAACTGATGTTTCTTGTAGCTTTGGCTGGCAAAAAAGCATCATAGAGGAAAATTTAAACAAAAATATGGCAGTGAAACAGCATGGTTCATGCAAATAAGTTAGTACAAAAGTCCAGAGAACTATACTGCACATTGACAAATTCTTGTAACCTAAACCACATCATATATTGATCTGCTGGAGGAATATAAAATCTCACCCTTAAACTTTCCTCTATAGAAACATAGACATGGAGGGTATGAGCAGGAGGAGGCCATTTGTCCCTTCAAGCTTGCTCTACCATTCATTATGATCATGATCATTGTTGATCATCTGACTCAATAGCCCTTATCCCACCTTCCCCCTTCCCATTTTCTTTGATCCCCTTCGCCTCAGGTACTATATCTAACTGCTCCCTGAAAACATATAGGGCAGGATTTTAAGGTCTCATTAAATCTGAGACCAGAAAACCCTGCCTGAGGTCAACGGACCTTCCCATTGTCTGCCCCCTTGCCCACTCCAATTCCCGTGGTAAATAGGATAGTAGAATTCTGGCGGCAAAATTTTGGCCATCACTACTTTCTGTGGTAATGAATTCCACAGGCTCGCCACTCTGAGTGAAGACATTTCTCATCACCTCTGTTCTAAACAATCTATCTGCTGACTGTGATCCTTTGTTTTGGGCCCCCCTACCATCAGAAACAGCTTTCTTGCCTAGTCCTGTTAGAATTTGATGGGTTTCTATGAGATTCCCTCTTCATTTGTCTGAACTCGTGCATCTGACGGCATGAGAGCATAACGTGAAGAGATTACAATTTAACGGAATAGTAAGCTCCCTGCGTCTATTACATCTGGCTTTCAGCAAAATTAAAGACCTGTATTTATGAAGCACTTTTCATGGATACAGGATACCCCAAAGTATTTTACAGCCAATAAAGTATGTTTGGAAGCATTGTCCTCTCGCAATGAAGGAAGTGCAACAACTCATTTGTGCACAGCAAGCAGTGTGTTAATAACCAGATAATCTGTTTTGGGTTGTTGACTGAGGGATAAAAATTGACCAGAATATCTTCCCGCTCATTTTCAAGATAGTGCCTTAGGAACATTTACATTCAGCTGCTCGGACAGAGAGGGGCCTCAGTTTAACTTCTCATCTGAGAGATGAGACTTCTGACAATGCAGCACTCCCTAAGCATCACCTAAGATCTTAGTATTCAAATCCTGGAGATGGAACTCGAACATAAGATACTGACTCGGGGCAAGTGCAATTCTCTTGCTTTTTCTTCCATCAGAAAAAAAACATACAAAAGTCGGAGGTCAAATACCAGTCGACTCAAGAAAAGCTTCTTCCCTGCTGCCATCAGGCAGTTTAAGATTTTAAAGTTTATTTATTCGAGTCACAAGTAGACTTACATTAAAACTGCAATGAACTTACTGTAAAAACCCCCCAGTCACCACACTCCAGTGTCTATTCGGGTACACTGACAGAGAATTTAGCATGACCAATGCACCTAACTGGTACGTCATTTAGACTAAGGGAGGAAACACATGCCTGACACAGGGAGAATGTGCTGACTCCACACAGACAGACAATGATCCAAACCAGAAATCAAATCAAGTTCCTGGTGCTATGAGACAGCAGTGCTAACCACTGTATCAACCCATCTGTGAACTAATGTCAGGCAACATTGAAAATAGCCCAGTATTTATTGCCCACCACTAGTTGCTCTCAAGAATCTGGTAGTGAGCTGCCTCCTTCAATCCCTGCAGTCGAAGTGGTGTAGGTACACCCACCATTGTTAGGGAGGAAGTTCATCGAGCAACGGTGAAGGAACAACAATATTGTTCTCAGTCAGGATGATGTGTGACTTAGAGGGGAATTTGCAGGTGGTGTGATTCTCAGACATCTGCTACACTTGACCTTCTCAGTGTTAGAGGAAGTTGCTGTCCGAGGAGCCTTGGTGAGTTGCTGCAATGCCTTTTGTTGATGGTACACACTGCTGCTGGTGTGTCAGTGGTAGAAGGATCAACTGTTTAAGCTGGTAGATGGGGTGCCATTCAAGCAGGTTGCTTTGTCTTGGACAGGACCAAGTTTCTTGGAGCAGCACTCATGCAGGTGAGTGGAGGAGTTAGAAGAGCAAGTCTGTCAGCAAATTTCAGTATATAATCCATCGCCATATGTGCAGGATTTGACCAAGCCATTGAGGTGTGCCAGAACACTGCAGAGAATTGTAACAATGTTAGCAGTCTGAGGCTGTTGAGCTGCTGATCCAATCTGCCAGTCTTTATAACATTTGGTCTCCTGTAGGACTAATCCATCCAGAAAACCCAAAAGCTAACATTTTCCGCAGCATCTCATCTATGTGGAAAAGGGATGATCAAATATAAAGGTCATAAAAATTAATGGATAAATAAGTTCAAGTGATTGTTAATAAAAATAAAAAGGTGTGTAGACTACCCAACAGAAGCAGAAAAACTAAGTGCTGAAGGAGAATTTAGATACATAAAAGGAAAATTAAGTTTTGACAAGGCAACTAGAGTTTTCTGAGGATGTAACCAGAAGAGATAAGGGAGTACCAGTAAATGCGATGTATTTGAATTTTCAGAAGACTATTGATAAAAATCTCACCTAAGAGAGAATTAGCAGACAGGAAACAGAGTAAGAATAAATTTGTATTTTTCAGAGTGGCAGATAGTGAATAGTGGGGTACTACAGGAATCAATGCTTGAGCCCAAGCTATTCACAATATATATCAATGATTTGGATGAGGGAACCAAATGTAATATTTCTACCTTTGCTGATGACACAAAATTAGGTAGAAATGTAAGTGCTGACGAAGATGTAAAGAGGCATCAAGGTGTTTTAAATTAGTTTATTGAATGGGCAAATGCATATCAGATGAAGTATAATGTGAATAAATGTAAAGTTGTCCACTTCAGATGAAAGAAAAACAGAATGGCAGAGTATTATTTCAATGATGATAGATTGGGATTTGCTGTCATAGTGCACCAGATAGACTGGATGCATAAGGATTGATGCTTCCTCTGACTGATGTGTCGAGAACAAGGGACCACAGTCTCAGGACAGAGGGTCAGATATTTAGGACTGAGATGTAGAAAATTTTTTCATTCAGAGGGTGGTGAATCTCCAGCACAGAGGCTATGGAGGCCAAGTCACAGAATATATTTAAGAAGGAAATAAGAGATACCGAGGACTATGGGGAGGGTGTGGGAGCATGACAGTGAGTTGGGTGATTAGTCATGATCATATTGAATGGTGGAACAGGCTTGAAAGCACTGGAAATTCCTGCTAGGTTTCTATTGTTGGGCTGAGATTTTGTCCAGAATTCTGAATTGCCATAGCCATTCACAGCTTACTAATCGTATTCACTATATTGATATGGAAATGATCATGAACTGAGAATTATTCTCAAGAGGAATGGTAATCAAAGTTGCCTCATCAGCTTCAGAACAACAATGCATAACATTTGATGACCACTGGAGTTTCAGGTCAATTGTTACTCTAGTCCCTTACCATTTGTAGGTATGAGCATTGAACTAATATTTTGCACTGAAACCAACCTTGACCTCACACATTGGACATATTAATGATATTCATAATCTTTTAATCCTGATCCTGTCATTACTGAGGAAAGAAATTGGACAAAATGTTGGCTTCCAGTGTGATGCTATTCAGTAGCTATAATAGTATAATAGAAAAGAGAACGTGCTACATTATTACCATTATTTCAAATGAATAGACTTGCACTGTAAGACAAGATTGTTATTGCAGAAAATAAGTTCTTTTGTTGCACATATTGATATATATGTTCAGACTTAGAACTGCATCAACTCTATACTGAATTAGTCTACAAATGACCACAGCACAGTGGTACAGTAGTTAGCAGGTGCCAGAGACCTAGGTCAATTCCTGGCTTGAGTCACTGTCTGTGAGGAGTTTGCACACCCTCCAAATGTTTGCATGAGTTTCCTCTAGGTGTGCTGGTTTCCTCCCACACTCCAAAGAAATCCTGGTTAAGTGAATTGGCCGTGCTAAATTGCTCCTTAAGTGTCAGGGGGACTAGCTGGGGTAAACGCATGAGTTTATGGGGATAGGGCCTGGGATTGTGGTCGGTGCAGTCTCAATGGACTGAATGGCATCCTTTTGCACTGTAGGGGTTCACTGATTCTAGATATGGGCCAGGCATTTTGTTGTGGGTTTCTTCAGATTCACAGCAGCCAAGCCAAAGAACTTAAGTCACCACTGGAAGCTGACAATTTAAACTGAACGTGCTTTTAAATATGAAGATCATTATTCCATAGCCAGAACCAATCCTATTCCGCTCAGTTCCAATTAATAAGTGGGCTTACCATAGGTCACAGGTGGAGTTTTCCAGTTTTCATCTTACATCTTCACCTTACTCAGGGAGGGCTCACCCATCCCACTGCAGAGGATCGCATTGGCAGGACTGGAAAATCCTGCCAGTGGGAAGGGCTGGAAAATATCACCCACTATATTTACTACATTACCCTTAGTTGTTATTTCTGTGCCTACTTCAAAGTTGATGTTAATGCCGGCTGATGCCACACCCACCCTCACCATCCCTCCACCCCACCCACAACCTGCAAGTCCAGCAGCACGATGATCGGAAGGCTGGTAGACCAGTCTGCCATGATTTCAGTTTCCCTAACCTGATCCCCCACCCCGCTCCTCCAAACTTTGCCTCACCCTAATCCGGGTTCAATCCAGTTTATGGACCAGTTTCTGCAAATAACGTTTTGCCTGGAGAAAGAGTGTGGAAAAAGTGAAAGAGGGTGGTCAGAAGGTGAGCGAGGGGAATATGCGGCGCATGCAGCAAAGAGTAAGAGAATACACAGGGGATGAAGGAAGTATGAGAAGAAAAAAAGCAGGAGAGATATTTCACCCAATACCCATCTTTGTACAGAGAACACAGCTGAATGCATATCAGTGTTAAAGACTGAAATATCTCTGTGAACCTAGTGACAGTCAATGACAGAAATCATAATTACTGAAACTACAAGGGTACAGTGCTGTCAAGGACATCAACTGCAACTATAACAGCTGCTGTACTATCCTACAGTGAAACACAATTCCATACACAATTCATTAAAAATCATCCATTTTCCTCTGAACTGTGAGTACTCAATGTCTAAAGATAGTCAATTCAATGACAGAACATCTTCTCATTATTACACCTCTGAGCATGTTAAGTTAGAGGAGAGATAGCAGAGGTGCTGTTATATAATAAAAAGAATCTTTCACAAAAATCGTACCAGAGGACTGGCAGGCAGCTAATGTGATTCTTGTGTTTAAAAAATAGAAATAAAAAAAAAGTTCAAGAAATTACAGACCAAGCAACTTAATGAGAGTGGTGGGAAAAATAATGAAATTCTTATTTAAAGTCGTAATAGTCAAAACATTCAAAGTCTAGTCAGCCCAAATTTTAAAAACTGATTGGAATGCTTGACCAAACTTTTGAATTCTTTTAAAATAGGCGCAGAAATGTCAGTTAGGGATAATACAGTAAGTACCATGGGTAACATTCTCCAGCCCTTCTCAGGATCTTCCAGGGCCGTTAATGGTAAACCCCTGCAGTGGGTTCCCTAGTGGTGGGATAGGCAAGACCCACAGAAAGGTGTAAATATTGGCAGGACCAGAAGATTCAATAGTTGAACTGCCTCCATTAAAAACAGAGGTGAAGGAAAATCCTGCCAATACATTTAGATTTCCAAAAGGCTTTTGATAAGATACAATAGTAACAAGGCTACAAGATTGTAAGTAAATATCATATTTTTCTGATATCACTGAGACATGTGTGTGCATGTGTACAAGATTTAATTAAACTAAACCCAGTTAGACTGCAAGGTTATACATATCTAAAGGGGGTAGATGTGAAAGGAAGCATGCTGCAAAGGAAGATGAGAAAAGTCAAAAGAGAACATTAATGAGCGGCATCAATAGAAATTTGCATAAGATAAGGAGGTGAATTGAATTTAGCTATTTTTGATTTATTATTGTCACATGTATTAACATAGTGAAAAATAATGCTTCTTGTGCGCTATACAGGCAAAGCATACCATGTGTAGAGAAGAAAATGAGAGAATACAGAATGTAGTGTTATAGTCATAGTTAGGCTGTAGACAAAAATCAACAGAGTGATAGAAACCCTACAGTACAGAAAGAGGCCATTCAGTCCATTGAGTCTGCACCAACCACAATCCCACCCAGTCCCTATCCCTATATCCCAACATATTTACTCACTAATTCCTGTAACCTATGCATCTCAGGGTATTAAGGGCAATTTTAGCATGGCCAATCAACCTAACCCGCACATCTTTGGGCTGTGGGAGGAAACCCACACAGACACGAGGAGAATGTGCAAACTCCACACAGACTGTAACCCAAACTGGGAATCAAACCCAGGCCCCTGGAGCTGTGAAGCAACAATGCTAACCCCTGTGGTACTATGTCTGACTTAATGCAAGGTAAGCATTTTATGTCGAAAGGAAAATTTGCAACTGGCAAAGATTACACCCAAATGTAATAGCCAAAATAAAATGGAAGATTTTTTATTCTGAGAAGGGAACTTTGCAATTCCTCCCCACCCTCACCCCGATCAACCAACATTGGGGTTCTCCCTTTCCCCACACACCATATCATCAGCATTGGGAGTCTCGCCCTCAGACCAACCACAAGCATCATTATCACGTCTCTACCCCCAACAAAATTAAGATGCACCCCACTCTCCGTGAAGAGTCTGCTTCCATCATTGCCCTTGGCACTGCCAGGATGGCACAGTGCCAGCCTGTGCTTAAGCACTGAATAGACATGTCCCTGTTCCCCCACCCCCCACCCAGGGGCTACACTTAGGTTGGCACCACTGGGAGCAACTCCTCAACTAATGATTGTCATTTTTTAGACCTTTGTAAACCTCACCAACATGAGGTTTGAAAATTCAGTGAGGGCCATAATGTGTCATGGGGCTTGCTAATGATGTTAAAATGTACTAAAATAAGATTCTCACCCTTTGTGGGTGTGGAGCATGAACCTCATTGTGTCACCAGTGGCATGCTGAAAAGCCAGAATTAGGTGAGTGCAGACATCCAAGTGTTGTAGAACAGGATAAGGTCATGGAGGGGTGAGATGATGGAGGGCTTTGAAAACAACCATAATAATTTTAAAATTAAGGCAATGCCTTAAAGTGAGAAACAAAATCTCACCGGCAAGAATCTTGTTCCCTGATTCTTGCAAGATTTTGCACCCGTGTCATCATTCGCATTGATGGTGCATGCGGTATCACCTCCATGGAGTGAGAGGGAGAGGTCCTGTGAAACATTTCCCCTATATCAACAATGGGTGTCTTGTGGTAATCTTACTGACATTTTTATAAATTGAAAATCAGTAAGGACTGTAGCATGAAAAGAAAGTGTTTAGTTCAGTGTTTAACTGAGCAGTAATCTTGTAGAACTACTTTTAATTGTGTAAATGCAATCTTGTGTGTTTAAGGTTTTTTCTCTTTCAACAAATGTTTTAACTTAATACTTCTAAAAATGATTTTGTACTTCTGACATTTTTGCAGTGTCTGACTCCTGAACACATGCCTTCTGGCAATAAAATACAGATTGCAATTCATTATGATAGCTTGTATAAGCATCCTTTTTGGAATTTAGGCAGCCCAGCAATTACCATCTGCCACATCACTGGGGTTCTTTGTGGGATTTAGATAAAATATCTTAAAATAGAGGAGCGTGTAATGGGACAAGCAGAAAGATAACAAAATTCAAGCAAGCCAGGTACAAAAATAAAAGTTATGCCCAGGATAAAAGCACAAAACTTTGAGCTTGAGAATCTTAGCAGGTCTGATAGTATCTGTGGAGAGAAAACAGAGCAAATGTTTCGAGTCTAGAGGACTCTGTTTTGGATTCCAGCATCCGCAGTCATTTGCTTTTATAATTATTAACGAAGTTCCCCTGGAATCAAAAATGTACATACTGACCAATCATGATTAGAAAGTTAAAAGGATTCTTCATCAGCCACGTCAATGTCAAAATTCAAAGTCGCATCAACAGACTGCAGCAAATTTTAATCAACATTGCACAGTCAATTGAGTTGTAACTGGCATTTCCTATCAGTCAGTGAGCCATGTCAATATGAAGCAAGGAATTCATCTCATAAAAGGGGTCATGAGCATAAAAGTAATTAAATATTGCTAACAAGCTCAGTTACCAAGGGATTGATTTGTTTTTAAAACAGCAAATAGGCAAAATAGAAGCATCTTGCTTTTGTAAATCCAAAGAGGCTGCAATGAAGGTCACAGCATGTAAAGTTTTGAGTTGGAAAGGCCAAGTTTGGAAATTTCTATCAAGGGAAATCAGATGTCAAAACTTGCAAATGTGGAATGATTTCCATACACAGAGTGTATGCACTGGAATGTTGCATTTCAATCTTATTGGAATAAAGGCAGTTAAATAAAACTTTACATTTTTCCTCAGCCAGTTGTTTTGTAAATAACAATGGCCACATATTTTTATAGCACCTTTAAAATTGTAAAAAAAAAATTTGCAAAATGCTTCACAGGAACATCAGACAAAATTTGACAGGGGACCACATTTCCTGGTGTTCTGTGGTGGGAGAGGGGACAAGCAATGTTTGCCACTGTGGAGGCCAATGGAAATCCACACTATATCTTCCAGTCTCACTTATTAATTATGTATCCAGGTGTTGAGCACTGTATTCCATGCAGGGGTGGGCCTGATGTCACACAAGCTGCCATATATTCAAGCACCATTTTTGAAAGGTGAATGCAATCCTTACTGTCAGCCTCTACCATAGGGGAGATAAAGATCAGGCACCTATGTTTGGAGACACTTTCCTACAAGTTCTCCTCGACCATATCAAGGTCAGGATGAATATTCTATACCCATCCGATGGTAGAGAGTGTGAGAGGCATGTCAGGGAAACAAACACAGCATGGATGTAAGTACACCCTAGCTATGACTATTACACTGCATCCTGCACTCTCTCCTCTCCTTCTCCCCTATGAATAGTATGCTTCGTTCTTATTGTGCACAAGAAAACAATACTTTTCACTGTATACAAATACATGTGACAATAACAAATCAAATCTGTGCTGTCTGGTTTTTGATCCTGGAAGTGGAAGAGAGTTCCTCCTGACTAGACCCCTCATAATTTTGAGCACCTTATTCAAATCTCCTCTCAGCCTTCTCTTCCAGGACACTGCTCCAATAATGCAAAAATTGGTAGACTACACATCATTCATATATTCCCAAGTGAAAGATGCAATCCTGTCAATCTTCTGCAGTAACACAATCTGCAATTACCTCCAACAATCCTACTTATTAAAACATTAATGAGGATGTTAAGCAGTACACTTCAAAAAAAATACTTAAAAAGGAAAGATTGGCGGTTGAATGGTATGGAGTGCACTTAGATCACCATACAAATTGTGGCAAGAAAAGACTATTACGTAGGTTTTGGCAAATTACTTAAGTTTCAAGATAAATTAATCATGACTATTTGGCAATTTGCAGGTGGACAAATGCGGAAAAAGAATTTGCAGGAGCGTTAGAATAACTGGAGATAAGCTGGTTTATCGATTGGTTAAGAGAGGTGAAGTAAATAGATAACGTTAAAAGGCATACACCATGGTAAGTGTTACTATGGTAACTTGCTGGCCTCTTTCCCAATGTAATTTTATTGTTTTTCTTGGATGTCTTCATGCTCCAGAATGTAATTCCTTACTGCAGACTGGCTGATAAATGGAGTCACGCTTCAGGTGCGTGGGTACTTTTTCTCGATGTAATTTTTTTCCAACTTGTGAATCAACAAGGGTCCTATAATCAATGTGCCTGCCCTTAAGGGGGCTTGAAAGCAATTCATTGGCCAATTGGATACAAAATCAGGGCCAAAGCACTAGTTGAAACAGACTCCATCAACTTGATGGCACGCAGCAAATACTGACAGATTCAATTACCTCACTTGGATAACAGGTGGACAGGAGAAGTACCATATGCCATGGTTGTCAATGCCAAATAACTCTTAGGAGAGAGCAAATTCAAAGAGCAAAGAAAGAAAACTTTTGCTAATTTCCACTGAAAAATAAAACAAAAACAAAAAAAACCCAGCAATTTTCAGCCACTGGGATGAATACACAACTATAATCAGAAATTCATACTTATTGTGGCATCCTTTTATCAATGACGGAAATGCAGCAAATAACCTATTTCAGATGGGGTGCCTTCACTTGGCTCACCTTTGCTGACAGCTGAAGAGGCCAATTCACACATGAAGCTATCAGATGTTACTACTGGTTGTTGTTTTAAGCATTGATGTCTGTTGCCAAGCCACTGTAGCCTCTGGTCATAGTGGTGGCGTAGTCTGGCCCACTGAAGATGTCGCTGTTTTCCTCTGTTGTCAGCTAGTGACTCCCAGGTACAACATGTGATTCGCTTCATGCTTACAAGCATACTTGAAGCAGAACTTTGGATGTCCCACTGGTCGCCTGACTCTGCCTAGCTCACCATACAGAAGGTCCTTGGACATCCTCTGGAAGTGCCCAAGCCAAAGCTACCTCTGATGAGTGTTAGTGAACATAGGAACTCTGCCTTTTGAGAAAATTGCCATGTTTGCCATATTGTCCTGCTAATATATACTCGTAATGTGCTGCAGACACAAAGATGAAAATTGTCGATCTTGTTTTTTTGATAGCTATGAGTCTATTATATTGCTTTAGTTAAGAAAGTTCACTAGTGCCTCTATTTTCTTAGAAGGCTAAGGAAATTCAGCATGTCCATTATGACTCTTACCAATTTTTACAGATGCACTTTAGAAAGCATCCTTTCCTGATGTATCACAGCTTGGTATGGCTCCTGCTCCAACCAAGACCACAAGAAATTATAGAGGTGTGAACATAGCCCAGTTTATCATGCAAACCAGTCCCTTATCCATTGACTCCATTACACTTTCTGCTGCCTTGGGAAATCAGCCAGCATAATCAAGGGGCCTACACAGCACAGATATACTCTCTATCAACCTCTTCTATCAGGAGAAAGATACAGTAGTCTGAGAACAAGTATCAACAGACTCAAGAATATCTTCTTCTGGGCTGTTATCAGACTTTTGAATGATCCTATCATATATTAAGCTGATCTTTCTCTTCATCCTACATGTAAGTGCAACATTATATTTTGTAGCCTATCCTTTCTTTTTCTGCAATGTACTTTATGTAAGGTATACTTTGTCTGTATAGCATACCTTCTCCTTGACACTGAGAAGTGAGATATCCCTGTAGTTGTTGCATATCCGCATTCAAGGTTTGTTTTTGGATAATGAGATGATATCTTAAATTGGATAGTGAACCCAAAAGGTAGTCAATTAAAGAGCATACTTCAGGGAGATAATGTGAAGGGAGTTCTTCCAGCAAGCGTGTGCCTAGAACTCCTATTTGGTCCTAATGCTGGGGTCTCGAAACCCACAGTAAAATCCAGCCTTTTGGTTCTTAGTGAAAATACTGCCAGGCTGAAATATCCCAATAAACTAGCCTTTTTTCTCTATCCTTCATTTATTTTCCAGTATCCAACACTGTATAAGATACACAGTGCAAAGTATGGATATAAATGAAATTGTGCATCCTTTTTGTAAGAAAAGAAATTCAACATTAATTAGGTACATTTAGAAAAGCAATGTAAAAATTAGTTGTTGGAGGAACAAACGATCTTAATATTTTAAAAGATTGAAAAAATAATTTAAATATTGGAATCAAGTTTAGGGGAATGCAAGAGTACGTTCACTAATAAAATGTATTTTAAAGTTCATAAGATATTAGGAGCAGCATTAGACCATTTGACAGAGTCTGCTCCACCATTCGATTATGGCCGAGATGCTCCTCTTCCCCGTTTTCCCCAACCTATTACCTATTAAAAATCAATCCAACTCCTTCTTAAACTTACTCACTAAAATGTATTATTTTCACACTAAGATCTTCCTTTATTTTTCAAAGTCCGTGAGTTATTGTCATCTTCCAAATCCAAGATCATCTTTCCCAAAACATGTTTCAATCTGTTAATCCAATTTCCATTCTTCTAACAGCAGCAGGCCTGATCAGAGCTATAATAGAACTCTTCTGATACACTATGCCTCTTTGTCCCACTCCACCTCTGAACATTTTGCAGACACAGTAGACCACAGCTCCATTATCCAGTTCCACTGGACTGCTTTCTACCTGGTTCAAGACATGTGAATGCTAAGTCGATAAAGATAGTCAAGTCTCAGTTCTGTAGATTTTTAGGCATTAAAATAATCATGCAATATGAAGATAGAATGGAAAAGTGAAACATGTTGTGCAGCCATGATCTTACTAACAGGCAGAGGAGGTGTGAAAGGTTGAATGGTCTACTCCAGCTCCATTTTCTGACATTCTTTTACACAAAAGTGGATTTGTAAAGAGTGATGCTTTTTCTTGCCTCAGCAATTCTACTAAATGTTGTAGGAAGTGATCAGGGTGTCCTACTATGGCTTATTTAGTGACCCTCATGGCAGGATTATCCAACCACACTCACCTCAAAGCTGGAAAATCTCACCTGAGGTCAATGGATTTTTGCCCCCACCCTTCTACAATTCTTGAGGTGGGGAGGATGGGAAAATTTCCCCCATGTATCTCAATGTAGCTTAAGCTGAACATCCCAATCAGTCAGCATTCTTGTGTCAAACTGATTCAACTGTAGAAAATAAATGGCTGTCTTTACATGAAATTTTGTCAGAAATTAAAGTAGCACAGAGAAATATGATACAAATCCCTTGTTTTGCTCATTATGATGTGTCAACAATGTCTGTGTTGCTTATATGATGTGATAATCACAACACATGCTCTGTTCTGCTCTTCTGGAAATTTTAATTTCTGCCTCCACCTCTTAAACCAGATTATCCTAAAACATTTTCAAAGTTACATATTGAAGGGGATTGTTGGACTGCGAAGTTGAGCTTTTTGTGTGTTCAGTAAATGCTTATCAGACAGACAGCAATTTGCAAAGTACCATCCCCAACCTTGAATACATTTGCCTGAAGCTAAAAAGATTATCGCTATCTTGGTTGAATGCATTTTGAGGAGCTACTGAAGAAGTATGATGCATATTTTGATCCGATGTTATGAGCAAACTTTTTAATCACCATTTAAAGTTTAAATTTCTGCCTTATGCTGAGATATTCAGTTCGACATTTTTTTTGTTAAGTTAAAACACGGCCAGATCTATTGTTACCAAAATATGTCAGAAGAAAACTGGAAGGGTTAAATTGAGCAGTAGTGAATAGACAATTCATTTGCCCCTCATTTGATTTTATTGTCCACTAACTTCAAAAGAAGGAAAATGTCTTTGTTCTTGTTGCTTGAAATTTCATCTTTAAAAAAATGGAGTTTTCAGGTGCAAAGCTATCAGTTACGACATGCAAGAAGGAATCTCAAAGCAAAGAAAGAGAATTGAAAAACAGACAAAACATCACAGTGCCAGCAGCAGAATAACAATACTGCACAAAGAACTGATTGAAGGACAGGCTTGTAATCATTAAGTAACTGAAGCAAGACTAAGCCAAACATCTTATGGTCACAAAAATAACAGAACACCAGATTTTATAGCCACTTAAACATGGAGGGCAGAAATAGATTTTTGGATTGCCAACCTCATTCCCAATGCTGGCAATTTTTGCCAATATGGTTTAAGGGTTTTGGATAGTGAGCCTGCCCCCTGCGCTCCACACCTGGCAAACACCATTGAGAATTAGGCATCTCCTCATCTCTGCAATCTTTTGTGGAGTTGAACTTCAGTGATGTGCAGTTCATGGCTCTCAGACAAATCGTGAATCATAGTCTGGATTTAGAAACATTTTCAAACCCATACCTCCCCCCCCCCCCCCCCCCCGATCCCGATCATGGAAACTCAATGTCACCTCATATTCCCCTGGCCACTCCCTTTGGCCTCATACCTTCCATGCAACTCAATGCCAACTTACATGCTGTGACCCGGAATTCACTATATCTATAGCCCATGAGCCATGTATCAACATTGACAGGAAACACATTCGTAACTGTTCTTTGAAAAACAAACTGCTGCTCCTGCAACCCTAGGATAATGTCAGAGTGACTAATAAAGGTGTGAAAGGCAATCAACAATTCAATTCTCTTGTCAAAACCCAATTCCTGCTGAGTTCATGCTTTTATTAGCCTGGATTCTTACCAGCCTTTAATACGCATGTTTGGTTAAGAGTTCAGAGGAGTGCGAGCTAAAGGGTCCAAATGCTTTTATTACAACTGGGATGAATTTCTAAACAACTGTTGTGGGCATTCTAACAAACCTGCCCCTGCAGTTGACTAGCCCAATGACCACCTAGGATCTGCATCTGGGATCAGTGATCATGGCTTAATTCTGCACCTGCCTCCCCAAGGCAAAAAAAAATCTCACAATCCTGGGCCTTCACAAGAATCTTGCACCATTTTTTTATGCTTATCAGGGGATGTACAGTTGAGTAGCATTGTGGCACTGTGGTTAGCACTGCTACTTCACAAGGACCCAGGTTCAATTCCCAGATTGGATCACTGTCTGTTTGGAATCTGTATGTCCTCCCCAAGTCTTTGTGGGTTTCCTCCAAGTGCTCTGGTTTCTTCCCACAGTCTGAAAGATGTGCTGGTTATATACATTGGCCATGCTAGACTCTCCCTCAGTATACCCAAACAGGCGCTGGAGGGTGGTGACCAGGGAATTTTCACAGTAACTTCATTGCAACGTCAATGTATGTCTAATCATGACAAAATAATAAATAATAATAACAAACAAACAAAACTAAGGAAGCTTAGCATTGGGCATTTCCAAGTTAGGGGTATCACAACCGAATGCAAAGACATGCTTCCCCAAACGGTGACATTTCCCACTCCCCAATTTGGCAGCAAAAATCCTACTGTAACTTCAAACGGCCCTGTTGAGTTCAGGTTTCATCCAGGCGAGTCCCATGGAACTGTGCAAGGTCTCCGACTCAACCTCCATTCATGACTCACCCACTTTCCTGTACCGGCTGAAAGAGTTTCTGTCAGAAATGGCCTTCTGCAAAACCAGGGTCCAGTCACCATTTTCAAAGGTCCATGGAGTTTGCCTGACTCCCTGAAAACCTGATATTGAACCAAAATGGACACTGCAAGAGTATTGATTGTTAAGCTCAGGAAAGTTAAATGAGATTTCGGCAAGGTTGGTAAAAATGTTTTATTTGGAAGAGAATTCAAAAGTTTTTTCTTTAAATAAACATATAAATTATGGAAAAGTGAGGCTGATTACAGATCAGAAAGGAGATCATCTTCTGGGGATAGAAGACATGGTTGAGACTCTGAATAAATACTTTGGATTTGTCTTCGGTGAGGAACGGAATGTTTCCAATGTCATCAGAAAAAGAAACATTCATTTGAAAGAGGAACAAGCAGAGCCATTTAGTTGAGAGCTGATGTTTTCAGGTCGTCCTGTGGTGATTTCCTAAGGCTTTGGACCGTTACAGTTCTGTTGTTCCTTTTTCAAACAAATGCCTCATTATTCAGTTATACTGAAGAAAATAATGTGTACTTTTGGAAACAAACTGAAAGATTCTCTATCAAATTTGTTCATAAAGGTGGTCTGTAGGAGTTACTTGATGGTTTTCTAATACACATGCTAGACCTGACCGATAATTTATTGTACTCATTGTCTCATCATGAAAGATTGCTGGCATTGTATAGGTGATGCAAAATTTGTACGAAGAGTTCACAGAAGGAGAAAAACACTATACTTAGAAATGTCTAGTACTGATCAGAATTAGAATCCAATTTTAAAAAGGTACATAACATCAATTCAGACCAGATACAAAAACAGAAAATGCAGAAAAATATCAGCAAGTCTGACAGCAACTACAGAGAGAATACAGAAGCAATGTTTTGAGTCTGGATGACCCTTCATCAGAACCACTGACCCACACCTCCAACACTCCCCATCTCCTATGGGACTCCCTCCATCCTCAAGGGGCTGCATCCCATCCCCCCTACCCCCCCCCCGCAAGGGAAACTCCCCAACCCAGAGGATTTCCCTGACCCCCATGGAGAATTTTTTCTCCCTCGCCAGGTCTGACTCTCATCCCTATTCATCACCCATCCTGACACCCCCCTTCTTCTCCTAACACCCCCCCCCCACCACCATCCTCACTGAAGCCCAATTGCCTAAACTATGTCTGACTGGGATTTGAATAATACATCTGATTATACAGTTCAGTTTTGGGATAAACTGTCCAAAATCTCCAGCTGTAGCTCAGAACGTGATTATGTCTCACCCACTTTCTCCTACTGACAAAAGTGGGGTGTGTCCGACCTGTTGTGGGTCAGATCTCACTATATCTCAATGCTGAGACAGTGTAGGAAAGAGATCAAGAATATGGTGAAATTGTGCAATGACAATAATCTTTCCCTCGATGTTAACAAAATGAAAGAGTTAGTCATCAACATCATCAAGGAGCATAATGGAGAGCATGGTCCTATCTAAACCAATGTGGATGAAGTAGAAATGGTCGAGAGCCTCAAGTTTTTAGGTGTCCAGATCACTAACAACCTGTCCTGACCTGTCCACACAGACACTATAGTTAAGAAAGCCCACCAATGCTTCTATTTTCTCAGGCAACTAAGTAAATTTGGCGTGTCTGCTGCCACTCTCACCAACTTCTACAGATGCACCATAGAAAGCATTCTTTCCTGTTATATTACAGTTTGATATAGCTCCTGTCAAAACAACAATGAACTACAAAAGGTCATGACGAAGCCCAGTCCATCACTCAAACCAGCCTCCTATCCATTGATACTGTCTACATTTCCCGTTACCTCAGAAAAATAGCCAGCATAAATCGAGGACGCCAGGCACTCTGGACATTTTCTCTTCCACCTTCTTCAATTGGGAAAGAGATACAAAAGTCTAAGGGCGTGTAACAATTGACTCAAAAACAATTTCTTCCCTGCTGTCATCAGACCTTTATCTCGCATTAAGTTGATCCCTTTCTACATCCTAGCTAAACTCTAACACTACATTCTGCACCCTCTCCTTTCCTTCTCTATGAATGATATGCTTTGTTTATATAACGTGCAGGAAACAATACTTTTCACTTTATACCAATACATGCAACAATAACAAATCAAATCAAAATGATCTTCTGCATCTGTGATCCAGCTACCATTTTTAAAAGCCCATGGAATTTATCTGAATCCCTGAAAATGTCCCATACACCAAGATGCATGCTGTCTTCCCATCATTCCATTCCCTATTAGCAATTATTTGAGCCTGATTAATTATCCATACAACTTTGGTGCAGCACCAGGCAAGTCATGATTCTCAAGAGAGTGGTGGAGAAACTGATAGTCGCAGCCAAACCAGAACTGCATGATTTGTGTGAAATGTTCTCTTGCCAACGTCTTCAATTTTCTCTCTCATGAGATTCCAAACTGATTCCTTGATGTTGCTGTAGAAAGATGTATCTCAGTGAAAAGATTGCCTTGCCTCTAACTACTCCTGGCCAAGCAAATGCAAAAATACTGCACTGAAGGAGGAGGATAGAGATCGACACATCTTCCTATTACACCTCATGGCAATATACTTTATTCAAATGGAATATCTGACTTTTCCTTAAGCATTAAAGAAATTATATGGGCCACGATTTTCTCACCCTGCTGCGGCTTTGATTTCTTTCCACAAACTGCCATAATGATGTAAAATTTGGTAGAAATGTAAATTCATATTTAAATTTGATTGAAACTTTTCCTGTCATGCTATTTCCAATTACGTGGGAGAGTATTTTGACTTCTCTCTAATCGCAATGTGATAATTAGGATCCTTCTCTGGCCCCCAACATCTGTGCAAGAAAGAACAATAGTCTTTACAGGATTAAACCATTTTTTTTTTGCAGTGTCTGAGTGTCAGGATTAGGTATGCAGCTTCAGAGTTCACTGTTTTAAAATGCCACAATTTAAAAGGAGGGAGAGAGTTCTCACTTTATCCCAACCATCCCTCTACAACGCCATTAAAATCTGATAACTCAGTCATTTTATTGCTTTGCTTTTTGCAGGTCTTTACCAGGAATAAAACAGGATGTCTTGTTTTCCTACATAAGAACAGTGACCACATCTGAAAAGTAGTTCATTGTTATGAAATGCTTTGGAGGTGCCTTGAGGACTTGAAATGTGTAATATAAATGCAAGTTCTTTCTTTCTGTTCTGTGAGTGAAGGTTTGAGTGCTGGAAAGAATTTGGGATATTGGGATATGTGGGCCAAAATGCACCAGTGTTCATGCCAGCAAGATTCACTAATCCCAGCGGCAGCACACCTCTTGCCGCAGATCTCCTGGCAGCATGGGGTGGCTTCGACAGGAACTCTTATTGATAGTGGTGGGATCGAAGGATCCTGCTGCTAGCAAATGTCACACTACCTCCCGCTCTGAGAAAAGCGCTTGAGGGGAGGCCAGAGAATTTTGCCTGCGATCTTATCCTTACAATTTTTCTATATAAAAACTTCTGTTTAATGAAATAGTAAATACATGACAGAAATGGCAAGAGATAGTGAGCTAACTGATTACCTATATTAAATTTCATCCCTCCTTTGATATGAAATAAAATTCTTATCAATAATGTCATACCAATGTCTCCACTCCTCGCCCTTCATCAACGTTGATGAATAGCTGGTCAGGTTTTTTTTTGTTCGGTTCAGGAACAAGTCAAAATAATCTCTCACATAATTGGAAATAGCATGACAGGAAAAGTTTCAATCCCAACTTAAATATGAATTTACATTTCTACCAAATTTTACATCATTATGCCAGTTTGTGGAAATCAAAGCTGCAGCAGGGTGAGAAAAATCGTGGCCCATATAATTTCTTTAATGCTTAAGGAAAATTCAGATATTCCATTTGAATAAAATATATTGCCGTGAGGTGTAATAGAAGATGACAGAAAGTGTCATCAGCTGGAGCTACAGGTTTTTGAAGCTCGAGCAAAAGTTGCAATCATTATAATGCACCAATGAGGCTGTGTGGAGAGCAGATTTCTGGAGGTGAGACTGTGCACCTTAAGCAATGGCTGGTTGTCAGACAGATAAAGAGGATACAGCAGAAACGTCAGATATTTCAAGTGCATCTCAGTCTCCATCCAAATACTGTGGGGGGTGATGTTTCCTCTGGGAATTTACAGCTCAAGTCTAGACCACACCCTTGGAAACTAATCATTTACACATCTCACTGCTGTCAGTACAATCATGCTGTAGACAATTTTATTGCAGCATTTCCTATATTACAAAAGGTCCCTACAGCCAATGAAGTATCTTTAAAAAGTGAAAAAAGTGTTTTGATGTATTGTGAGGCCTTGAAAAGCATTATAAAGTGCAAGTCTTCCTCTCTTCCTATTGCCAAACATACAATATTATTTATTTTTCAAAGCACCATGATAAAAATTATAAAGTTTAAAGGTGCAATTTTCTTTCAGAAAAATGTTAATCATGTGAATTAGGAGCAGTAGTTCCCACCGAAGGAAAAATGGTACTCAGTGCACTATCTACAGAATGCAATGATGTGGAGATGCCAGCATCGGACTGAGGTGGGCACAGTAAGAAGTCTCACAACACAAGGTTAAAATCCAACAGATTTATTTGGAATCATGAGCTTTTGGAGCACTGCTCCTTCCTCAGGTGAGGGTGCAAGAAGTGCCCATTTTGAAGAGGACTTCAAATTTCATAGAAAAGTTAATGTAGCACTAAAGGATTGCTTTACCCTTCACTCTTGAGTGACTGAACAAAAAAAAACTATGGCACTTATGCAGGAGGATGTACTTCAGTATTGTATTTGAACCAGTAGCTCTCATTCCCAATGAAATGCCATGAACAAGGGAGTTACTGAGAGTTGCTATGATGAGCCAGCTCAAATGAAAGCTGTGCTATCAGTAAGCCGCAGCTAGGTTTGATGTTCACACTTCACTTCAAAACACATTAAAATGCATTGCTTTTCAGACATTTATCTCGCATCAGCCAAAATTGGAACAAACTTGGTGCTTCATACAAAATATGAAACATAACCCTTTCAGTACGGACTTTGTTTAACTGTTTATTGAAAAGAACTAAAGAAACTAGCAAGGCTTCCTTTTGTTGTCTTTATATTCTTGTAGGGAAGATTTTAAAACATGTAGTAAAATCATGAACAAGCTCTTTTGAAACTTTTTCTTCATGTCCGTATGAATGATTAGAATAAAGCTTCTCAACATGTTTACAGCACAATAATACAAAATTCAGGGAAGGAATCTTTCATCTTGATCCCTCTAGGCAATGCATCAACTAAAGCTGGTGAGGAAAATAACTGCTATCATCCAATACTGCTGAGGAATGACCTTTATAACTCTCCTTCCTATTTTCTTTCCCCTACATTTACTAAAGGAGACTAGTTTTGCTCCCCATGTCTCAGTAACAAAGCAGCTGGGATCAATATTTCTAAATGCAAAATAAAATGGAAGGTATAATCTACAAATGTCCCATGCTATGTCATGATACATTGATGGCCCATTTCCTACTACAAAAATGAGGCCTTTTAATTATCTCCCTCACTTATGGCCTTTAAGAGAAATGCCCAATTTAGTACAAATATATTTGGTGGTTGTATACAAGGCCCATATCAACTCAAATATGTGTTTTTTCCCTCTTTATTTTTTCATGCAATATGGACATCACTTGTACATCAGCATTTGATGCCACATCCTAATTGCTGTTGGACTGACAGCTTGCAAGGGGATAGTTGTCAATGTTAATCACATTGCTGTGGGTCTGGAAATACATGTAGGCTACACCATTTGAGGATGGCAGAGTTTCTTGCTGAAGGAATATTAGTGAACCAGATGGGTTAGTAGAATCAATTGTTGTCATGGTCACCATGTCTGAGAAGAGCTTTATATTCCAAATTTATCAACTGAATTTAAATTCCTCTATCTGCTGTGGGAGGATTTGGACCCTGGTCCCCAGGAAATTAGCCTGGGCTTCGATTGTTAACTCAATGCCTTTGCTACTCTGCCTCATCTCCCACAGAGGTGCGCAGATTTTGTAGCTAAGCCCTGGAATTGGAGAGCAAAAGTCTTCATTCTAGATTGAAGCTTGTCTTCCAGAGTACGTTATTTTAAAGATGTTTTGCAGAACAAAATAAGCAAACTCTGAAGTAGAGAGAATTAAAATGGACGACTGAAGAAGGCCTGCATTTCTCTCTTGAAAGTAGAGTATGACTGTTACGTGGAGGAAGTGAAAAGTAGTGTTATCAATTCTTACTTCAAGAGAGATTATTTCAAATGCCTGAATTTTATCAGTAACAATAAGAAAATGCTTATTTGTTCACCATCATTATTCCCCTGAACTGATAGCAATTTCTGGGGTCTGCACACGTGTGTTATAGTTTACAGAGTGACTTGGACAAGTTGCAGAGCTGGGCTGAGAGGTGGCAAATGGAGTTTAATGTGGAAAAGTGTGAGGTAATGCACTTTGGCAGGAACAATAAATGTGTAGAGTATAGGGCTAATGGTAGGGCTCTTAATAGTGTTGAGGAACAGAAGGATCTTGGTGTATGTGTCAATAGATCCCTGAAAGTAGGCAGTCAAGTGGATAAAGTTGTTAAGAAGGCATATGGAGTCTTAGCTTTTATTGGTAGGGGGATTGAATTTAGGAGCCGCAGCATCATGTTGCAACTGTACAAAACTCTAGTGCGGCCGCACTTGGAGTATTGTGTGCAGTTCTGGTCCCCACATTATAAGAAAGATGTGGAGGCATTGGAGAGGGTACAGAGGAGGTTTACCAGGATGTTGCCTGGTATGGAGGGCAGGTCTTATGAAGAGAGGTTGAGGGATTTGAGGTTGTTTTCGTTAGAAAGGAGGCGGCTAAGAGGGGATCTTATTGAACATATAAGATGATTAGAGGTTTAGATAGGGTGGACAGTGATAGCCTTTTTCCTAGGATGGAGAAAGCTAGCACGAGGGGACACAGCTTTAAATTAAGGGGTATGAGTTATAGGACGGATATCAGAGGTAGGTTCTTTACTCAAAGAGTGATTAGGGAGTGGAATGCCCTGCCTGCAGCTGTTGTAGATGCGCCAAGTTTGGTGGCGTTTAAGAGGTTAATTGATAAGTATATGGAAGAGAAGGGAATGGTTTAGTTTGGAGGGGCATTGCTTTTTATTTTGGTCGGCACAACATCGAAGGCCGAAGGGCCTGTTCTGTGCTGTAATGTTCTATGTTCTAAAATAATGTGGAAAACTAGAAACTGTCAGCGGTGCCGTACATCTTCAGAAAGTGCAGTATTGAGGAACCCATCCCAATGCAATAAATGGATCAATAGTATGTCTCATTATAACCAAAAAACCCTTGTAATAGTAACATCTTGTTGAATGAGGTGCAATTGCATTTTCAAGTTTCATGATGACAACTGAATACCATCATAGGTTCAGAGCAGATATTTATGGAATGTCAATATTTCCAATTCAGCTACAAAAATTTTAAAGTAGTAGATTTTTTAAAAGTTTGAGTGTAATCGCCCTAGCAGCACAGTGGGCCAGGAGATATAATCAGAAACCATGTAGCAGGCTTCCTGTTGGACACCATGGCCTCTGCGGTGTCCAGTATCATCAGCTCTGGCGCGGAGATGAATAAATTATGCTAATGATCATTAGTATATGATGAGTGGGCCCGGGACTGAATTCTCCAAACCTGCTGGCCTCACCCCCTTCCCCAACAGAAGTGTCTCACTCCAGCAGGGTTTACAAAATCTCCCCACAGGCAAGGGCCTGTTGGCCGGATACCACTACAGTGAAGGCAGGCCAGGGAGGCTCCAAGGAGATCAGGGGTAAGAGGATGCCCTCCTGGGCACTGCCAGCTTGGATACTGGGCATCAGGCAGTGCTAAGAGGGCAAGGGAGACCAATGGATCGGGGAGGGGAGTGTCCCATTGCCAGTCTGCATTTGGTGTGACAGAGGGAGGGAGGCCAGCAATTAGGGCTGTACATCAGGGTGGAAAGCAGTTGTAAGTCAGGAAATCAGGACTACAGGGAGTGGGGGAAAGATTGAGGTGGACTGGGGGATGAGGGCAATGAACACGTCCAGGAGCCCAGTAATTAGGTTTGGGGAGGGTGTCGCAGGGGCAGCAATGGGGGAGGTGGTTGTTGTGCTGACTAGCGATTGATCGGGAGGCCGGCAGTGTGGGGCTTACTCTCAGATAGAAATTCAAATTTTTCGTCAACGGCAGAAATTTATTTTGGAATACTCCATACCAGTTCTGGTCACCATACTCCCAGAAGGATGTGGAGGTTTTGGAATAGATTAGCTATGGAGGAGAGATTGGACAAACTTAATTTCTTTTCACCTGAATGTTGGAGTCTGAGGGCGCGACCTGATATAAATTTTACAAAGTTCTAGGAGGCTTAGATAGAATGGATAGTCAGAGTCTCTCTCCTAAGGTGGAAGTGTCATTTACTAATTGACATAGGTTGAAGGGAGAAGGCGAAAGTTTAAAAGGAGGCAAGTTTTTTTTATATAGAAATGGTGATAAGCACCTGCAATTTGCTGCAAGAAGGGGTGATAGAAGCAGATACGATAGCCATGTTAAAGGGGCATTTTGACAGATATATGCATAGGCCCGGGATAGAGGGATACAGACCGCGTAGAGGAAAAAAAGGACTTTAGAAATATGTCGACACAGGCTTGTGGGCTGAAGGGCCTGTTTCACTGCTGTACTGTTCCTTGTTCTTTGGAATAGGGGAAGTCCATACCAGAGAGATCATTAGATTTTTGTGCGTGGCATTATTTAATTTTCAGTGGTGAGTATTGTTGATATATCACTGACAACAAAATCAGGGTCAATATATGCTACAGCCATCACTGGAACCTGGGTTTGAATCCACGATGAGTTGAATCTCTTCTCTTTTCAGGTACCTGACAAATGAGTTTTATTAAAAAGAACCTCAAGGAGGTGAAGTTCAACTCTGGCAAATGAACACTAGAAAGGATAATTGGGCAAAATATAAAATGGGTAACTAACTCGCTGTTGTACATTTTGTGCTCATACTAAAGCTGATTTCACTGCTGACTGCTCTATCCAGTTTGGACGGAGAACAGACACACAACAGAAATCTCCTTAAAATTCAGCACAACTTCAAATTATGTCATTCATACTGATCAGTATAAGAAATGTAGGAAAATATTTGATGGGTTTTCATGCTTTAAGGATTAAAATTGCATTATTGGAGGAGGTAGAATAAATTGCACTTGCCAAACATTCTTCGAACCCATAATATAGCAGACATGTAAATTATTAGTTATAGCCAAAGGCTATATTCCCTGATCAAACTTCCTTCAACTTGAACCGCACAAAAAAAAAAACAGATCACTTTCAACTCTGATAAATGAATATAAATGTTGAATCATTTTAAGATGATTGCAAGCGGATGTTTATTTCATATCCAATTTTGGTATGTAACATTGCTTGTCTTGCATCCTCTCTCTCTCATTATATATCGATCTTTACAGGTATAATGATCTCTGATAGTTGATTCTCAACGAGAGATCTGGTTGATCTTAGTTAACAAGATGCACAAGTCCACTGAAAGTTTAAGAAGCATAGGCAATTAAAGTGATAGGATAGTCTGTTGGAACTACACCTTGCTCGACATTGTGAAGAGCTTTGGACTCTGCTTCCAATTCTCCAAATGCTTAATGGCCACTACCTGCTGTACGAAATAGGAAGTTATTGTGGCACACTTCCTAGAAGTCAATACATTTTATATTTTCTCTGAGAATATACAGCTACAGTCATTGGACTTTGTAAGAATCTCTTGTTCATTACGGGAGGATATAAGGTGGCTTGGAAGGGGAAGATGGGAGAAGCTGAAACATTTTATAAAAATATCGAAATATACACAACATAAATCACATACTCCTGAGTTCTTCATTCCTTCAACTCTGATTGCTTTTGAATTGTTGATTCTACCTTCTCCAGCCATGTTTTCAGCTACATATGTCCACCCTGAGTTGGATGATAAGCCATGATCACAATGAATGATGCAGCAGACTCAAAGGGCTGAATGACCCTCACCTGCTCCTATTTTCTATGTTTTGATTTGATTTATTATTGTCACATGTATTAACATACAGTGGAGAGTATTGTTTCTTGCTCACTATACAGACAAAAAATACCTTTTATAGAGAAGGAAATGAGAGAGTGCAGAATGTAGTGTTATATTTATAGCTCGGGTGTAGAGAAAGATCAATTAATGTAAGGCAAGTCCCTTCCAAAGTCTGACAGCAGCAAGGAAGAAGCTATTCTTGAATTAGTTCGTACGTGACCTCAGAATTTTTTATCTTTTTCCCAAAGAAAGAAGGCGGAAGAGAGAATGTCCGGGGTGCATAGGATCTTAATTATCCTGGCTGCTTTGCCGAGGCATTGGGAATTGTAAACAGAGTCAATGGATGGCAGGCTAGTTTGCGCGAGGGACTGGGTTGCATTCACATCCTTTTGTGGATCCTTGCGGTCTTGAGCAGAGCAGGAGCAATACCAAGCAGTGATACAACACAAAAAAGAATGCTTTCTAAGGTGCATCTATAAAAGTTGGACAGAATTGTAGCTGACATGCCAAATTTCCTTAGTCTTCTGAGACAGTAGAGGCATTGGTGAACTTTCTTAGCCAGTGTCTGCGGGGGAGGGGACCAGAACAGGCTGTTGGTGATCTGGGCACCTAAAAACTTGAAGCTTTTGACCCTTTCTACTTCATCCCCATTGATATAGATAGGGGCATATTCTTCTTTACGCTTTCTGAAGTTGATGTCAACAAAACGAAAGAGATTGTCATTGAGCGAGAGATTATTGTTGCCACATAAAGTTCACCAGGTTCTCTATCTCATTCCTGTACTCTATCTTGTCATTGTTTGGGATCCAACCCACTACAGTGGTCTCATCAGCAAATTTGAAAATTGAACTGGAGGGGAATTTGGCCATACAATCATAGGTGTATGTGGAGTATAGTAGGGGGTTGAGAACACAGATCATCCTCAACACCGGTGCTGCACAAGACTAATGTTCCCCAGAAGGAAAAATTAGGAAAATAAGAATAAAAGCAAATTACTGTGAATTTTGGAATCTGAAACCAAAAAAGAGAAAAGGCTGGAAAATCTCGGCAAGTCTGGCAGCATTTGTAAAGAGGAAAAAAGACCTGTCTTTTCAAGTCCAGATGATCCTTTGTCAAATAAAAATAAGAGTGCTGGAGCAAATTACCTTAAAATGAAACAAAAGTAAAAACTGGGAAATAAGAATAGTGGTCTCAGATGTTTTGTTTTCCTATTGGGCCTTTGTGTAATATTTCTTTCTTCAAAGATGTGATATTGTATGCATGCTAATGCGATATCACTATGACACTTCCTTGTCTAAGGCTGGAGAGTAAAAGATGCAGCTTCAACGTTAAACATTCATTACTGTCTGCAAATCTCTATCAGTAGGGCTTCATGTGTATCTTATGTAACTATAGGCCAGCTAGTTTAACTTCCGCGGGGGCGGGGGGGGAGGGAGAATGCTTAAATCTATCAAAAAAAGAAATAGTTAAGACATCTAGATAGAAATGGTCCCATTGGGCAAACACAGCATGGATTCATGAAAGGCAGGTCATGTTTAACTAATTTACTGGAATCCTTCGAGGACATTACAAGCGCTTTGAGCAATGGGGAACCAGTGGACGTGGTGTATCTGGATTTCCTGAAGGCATTGACAAGGTTCCGCACAAAAGGCTGCTGCAAAAGAGAAAGGTGCACAGTGTTACGAATAAAGTGTTAACATAGAAAAAGGATTGGTTAACTAACAGAAAGCAAAGAGTGGAGATAAGTGCGCGTTTTCTGTTGATCAGTGATAGGTAGTGTGCCTCAGGGATCAGTGCTGGGACCACAATTGTTAACAATTTGGAGTTGGGGACCAAGTATAGTGTGTCAAAGTTCACAGATGACACCTAAGATGAGTGGTAAAGTGTGCAGAGGACATTGAAAGTCTGCAAAAGGATATAGATAATTTGAGTAAAATGAAATCTTACCTCTAGGTAGGTTTTCAATACATCAACAGTTAATTCTATTTTATTTAAATCTGCTTCAAGGCTTTTCCTCTTGAGCATAGTTGGGGATTAGATTGAAGTAAAACTTAGACAAGAACAAGCAAGGGTGAGGGTAAAAAAAGTGAAAGGAATAAAAAAAGACACAATAATTCCTATGTTTTAGAAACTGTTTGGTATGGAAAGAAGCAGGTCAAACCATAAATAATAACTTCAAAGATCACAACAACATTATGGATTTTCCTTCAATTACTTAGAGGCAAAATGAAAAACTTGCAAAGCCTTCAGAGGTTAAATACATTGACTTGAACTCACTTTAGCGCAAATTATTCATTGCCTGGAACAGAACAAAGTAGATGAGCCCTGTAGGCTTTTTTTTATTATTCAATGTTCTTGGACATTTTTGGCACATTCATGGAAGTATCCATCTTTTCATCACAGGCATGATACCTCCGATACACCAATTCCATTGCCTCTCCCAAATAAAGCAAAAGAAATTCAGGAAACTGGTTTCAGGGTGCATTTTGCCTTTGGGAGATTTAAGCATAGTAATTTTGTTAGCAATAAGTGCAATAAGCAAGCAGTTTCAAGACAGAACTCGAGCTGTAATCTTCTCTCAGACTCCTCTCCCCTCCATTCTCAGTAATGTTACGCAAATAGTTGTTAATTTAAAATAAACTTGTGAAAACTTGCAATGAATAAATTGCCAACACAACACAGTATGCTTCCAAACAAGTCACACTTTATTTTCATTTCAGTATTTAGAAGAACAGATTTTTTTTGAAAACAAGGAAATGGCCACAACATAGTTGCAAAGTCTTCAGGGAATTTATGCATCATCAGCTATTGAAATCTGTAAGGGTCAGCAGAGAGCATTGGAAATACTAGAAAATGTAGTAACTGGGACAGAATTGGATTCCAATTAAACACAAATGTATAATGCTTTTAAAGCTAGGTACCATTGAATCAACCTCTGTTTTCTTGAGCTAAATATACAAATAGGCATCTTATTCTTTTGAATTACTGCAAAGCTTAGGGAGTTAGCATTGCTTTAAAATGCTAAGTGAACTTACTGAACAGGCACAACGGAACCTTTTTTTAAATTGTAACATTAACTGGGTTAAATCAACTTTAATCTAACTGCACAGACTGACAATATATGGCATATGACAGGAATGGAGTGGGTTGGGCAGGGCAGATTCCCTACCCCACCTTTGCTCAGGTTATGCCTTCCATAAATTTGAGGTTATTCAAAATACTGATGTCCATTTCAAACTATGTACAAAATCCAATTCACCCGTTACCCCACGTTCCCTGATGACTCTCACTTAAGCATTTGTTTGATTTTTAAAAATTCATCTCATTGTCAAAACTCTCCCCATCTCTTTCAGCTCCTTGAACCTAGAATAAATCAAATCTGTGGTGTAGAAGGAGGCCATTCAGTCCACCAAGCCTGCACCAATCCTGTGACGAGCATCTTACCCAAGCCCATCCATCCATGTATTTACCTCATTAATTCCCCCAGCCTACACATCTTGGAAAAAGGGGCAAATCATCATAGAAATCCTACAGTGCAGAAAGAGACCATTCAGCCCACCGAGTCTGCACTGACCAAAAAGCTACTCAGGCCCCACCCCCATATCCCTTCATATTTTACCCACTAATCCCTCTAACTTACACATTTCAGGACACTAAGGGGCAATTTTAATGGCCAATCAACATAACCTGCACATCTTTGCACTGTGGGAAGAAACTGGAGCACCCAGAGGAAACCCACGCAGACACAAGGAGAATGTGCAAACTCCACACAGACAGTGACCCAAGCTGGGAATCAAACCAAGGTCCCCGGAGCTGTGAAGTAACAGTGCTAACCACTGTGCCGCTCAAATTAGCCTGACCAATCCACTCAACCTGTACATCTTAGCTCAGCGATATCTCTACTCACCTAATTTTGTCTTTTTGAACCTCCCCGTTTTAATCAATCCAATATTGGTGACAATAGTTAACTAAATCCTAACCTCTGGAATTCTCTCCTTAGACCTCTCCACCTTGCAATTGACTAAGATATTAGTTATTTGCCCTAACATCTCTTTATGTCCTTTGGTTTGTTTTAAGACAGAATGATGAAATGCCTTGGGATGTACTATTATTATGTAAAAGTGATAGATAAATATAGGTTATTGCTGATGGCTCTGCGTAAGTACAGAGTTTCCAGTTCCTTGGGAGAAATAAAGTTCAATCCAGGTAATTCAAATAAGATACTGCGTGATTAAAAATATTCTTATTACTGTCTATAGTCTGGTAGAGACAGCAAAAAAAGCTAATATCTAGCTAAATATAGTTTGTGAATTAAAAAGCTTTTGATTGATGACAATAAGCCAGGAACAGGAAATGTCATTGCTTTAAAACAAAGCTTTGTTTCTGCATAACCTATATAGCAAAGGTTTAAATAAAGAGGAAAAATAAATCCATTGGGAAGATGCACCATGAAAAACACACTTTTTTCTGTATCAGTGGCTAAGTATGTCAATGCCCCCTTTGATTCCATTCAATTAACACATCGGAAATAAGACAGAAGGTGAAGATGACTGTCCAGTCACACCTACGACTTGCTGATCAGCTTATTTTTAATGGAAGTATGATTATTAGCAGCTCTAAACAAGCCACAACATTATAGATTAGAAATTTCCTCACCCACCGAAATGAAAAGCAATTGAAATTATATTACAGAAAGAAACATGATGGCACGTATAAATGCAACAGTGAAGTTTTATGTTCTAGTCATCTGAGGATGCATCAATTCTAAGTAAATACAGTCGGTGTGTGGATTATATCTTTAGAATTGAATCACTGATACACCAATTGTATTCAAAAAAGAAACAATGATAGCTGCATCTCAGTCTTCTGCATGTGCAAATTTGGGATCAAGGATGTATAGATGTATTTGTGTACAGTTATATCTCTTTTTCATTTATGAAGAAAGCACTAAGCTTTCTTCCCACATTCCTTATTTTCTTATCAGCAACCGATGGCTATATATGTTACAGTGAAATATTTGACTTGCAGTGGTTATTGTCACAGATAACCTGTGCAGAGTAAAGCACCCAAGACAGACATGAGAAATACCGAGTCACTCACCCTTACTCAGTTTGACTGACAAGCCAGAGGCCTTTTGGTTGGAAGTTCTTGTGCACAAAACTAAAACTGTTTTCAGAACAGAAACGTTTAGTGGGGTAGGAGGTAGGGGGCGACTTGGAGGAATAACACCCCTTTCTCTTTACCTATGTCAGTGCTGTCAAAATGGGTACTTATTGCATGGATGTAGTCCCATGGGTCTGCTTTCATCTGTTATGTATTTCCAGGGCCTGGGAAACTGGGTCAACACAAGTTAAAAATAGAATGACTGCCAAAAAGACACACTTCTTATAATAATTAAACAAACAGTCCCCATGATCAGATTGGCTGGCTGCCTGCCCCTCTTCCAGCATCTGGGCAGGTTAGGTTCTACGCTGGGATTTATTTTGAATTTTAACTTCAGACCTGATCGCAACAAAATTGAAAGATTCAATTCAATATTTGTCACTTGATATAACTTTTAATTAGCTTCTGAATAGATGACCATGAAAGAAAAAGCCAAGTAAATGTTGTTGTATTCTAACTATGTTACAACTCTCACCAATTTTTTTTTTTTTACAGATGCATCATAGAAAGCAAACTTGCTGGATGGAGCACAGTTTGTTATGACCCCCTGCTCTGACCAAGACTTCAAGAAGCTACAAAGGGTTGTGAACAAAGCACAGTCCATCATTCAAACCAGCGTCCCATTCATTGATTCTGTCTGTACTTCCCACTGCCTCGGAAAATAGCCAGCATAATCAAGAAATCCCTGGACATATTCTCTTCCATTTTTTTCCCCCTTGGGAAAAAGATACAAGTGTCTGCAGTCACGTATCAACCGACTCAAGAACAGCTTCTTCCCTGCTGCCATCAGACTTCTGAATAGACTTACCATATATTAAGTTGATCTTTCTCTACGCCCTAGCTATGACTGAAACATTACATTCTGCACCCTCTCCTTTCCTTCTGTAAATGCAGTATGCTTTATCTGTATAGTGTGCAAGAAATAATATTTTTCACTGTATACTGATACATGTGACAATAATAAAACAAAACCAAAAATACTAAAGAATCATGACTCTTAAACTTACTTTGGTCATGTCAACCCCTCATTAAGTTCAAAAGCACAATCTAGTGATTAACTGAAAATTCTGAGTTGGACAAGTCAATTAAAATACTGTAGTTATTTTTAAAAGCACATTGCTTTCATAAAATAATTACTTGCCACTTTATTTAAATAAAACCATTGGCCACATTGTCCCTGTTGACAGCCCACCATCCCACCTTCCCTTAAAATGGGGCATCAAGTTACAGTTAAAATGCATTGATCAATAAGAATTTATTACAAATATTCTGGCACATAAATCCAGTCTCAACTTTGGAAAGAATCCAACATGCTAGCTGAAATCAAAAACCTGATCAAAATTTTAAGCCCCTAGTTTGATTTTATAAACCTGCTTAAGATAAATAAATCATAGAAAGGATGTCAGAAAGAAGAGCAGGAGGGGGCCATTTGGCCCCTCAAGCGTGCTACCCCAATCAATAAAATCATAACTGATCCCATGTTTCCTTAACTTCACTTTTTGTGTTCCTCACACCAAACCCAGCCCATTCCCCCAGTCCTCTTTAATCCTCAGCTTCTTTGTTGGTGAAAAATCTATTTAAGTCAGCTTAGAATATGTTCAAGGATCTTGCCTCCACTGCTGACAAGGGAAAAGAATTCCAAAGACTAATGGCCCTTTTAAAGAAGAAATACTTTTTCATCTCAATCTTAAATAGGAAATCGCTTATTTTAACATGAGATTATAGATTCCCAAGGAGATGTAAAATCTTCTTAGCATTTATTCTATTAAGTCCCCTCAAAATGTTACTTGTTTCAATAAGACCACCATCATTTTTCTAAACTCCAAAGAGAATAGGGCCAACCTGCCCAATCTTTCCTTCAAAGACAACCTCATAAATACCAGGACTCAGCCCAGTGAACCTGCTCTGGACTCCTTCCAATGCAAGTGTATCTCTCCTTAAAGAAAAAGAGATCAAAACTGTACAAGTGCTCCAAGGGCTATATTTTATGTTCATAAATTAAGTGGACACCCAAAGCACCCCCCCCCCCAACTCTGCAGATGCAAAATATGGCAGGACAACTTTAAGATATCAATCTACCATCATTGTGCCAGTCTTTAATATTATGGGACACAAGACAGTTGCAGATATCGGAAGACAATATGCCATTATGAAGTAACAATCTCAATAGCTTATCAATTGGTTCATGACCCAATTGTACAGAATTTTTCATTGCCAAAAGTTGGAGCGGGCAATCGTAACACTCAGAAAAATTACTTCATGAAAAATGGATTTGAGTGTTTTCCCAATGGAAGATGTTTACCTGGCCTATAATTCCTGTTTTCAGTTTCTCTACTTTCTGAAATAGAGATATTACATTTACAGTTTTCAATCCATTAGGAACTTTCCAGAACCTAGGAAACATTGGAAGAATACAACCAATGTGTCATCATCTTTGCAGCCACTTGAAGATTTTAGGATGCAGGCTACCAGATCAAAGGGATTTGTCAATATTTAATCTCATTATTTTTCCCGGTACTTCTTCTGTAGTGACCATAACTGTTCAAAGTTCCTCTCTTCTTTTTGAATCTTGACTTTTTAAACTATTCTTGGAATGCATTTTGTGAATTTTAATGTGGTGACAAATACAAAATACTTGTTCAAAGCCTCTGCCTCTTCCTCATTGCCCATTATTTCTCCAGACTCACACTCAAAGCAATCAGCATTCCTTTTGACTATTCTTTTCCTATTTATATGTTGTCTGTTTTTATATTTCTTACTAGTTTTTGCTCATGCTCCAATATTTTCCTTGCGTTTTTTTTGCTGATGATTTCTAAACATTTTCTGATCTTCTGAGTTGCCACTAATAGTCATTTCATTGCATGACTTGCCACAGATGGTGCATCCCAGACTATTTCTTTCTCAATGGAATATATCTTTGCTGAAAGTTACAAAATAGCTCCTTAATCGTCATTGCTTAATGAAGTGGAGATGGATTTTCTTTTTGCTGTCTCTTCCAGTGCAACAGGAAGATCAGCTATTACATGTCAGTATCGCTCCAGTCAGATTTTCTTCGCTGCCACAGCACCAATCTTGCCCTAAGCGAAGACACAATGACCGCGCTGTGACTATGATTTGTTAAATTCCTCCTCCTCTTCCCTATTACTGCTGACAAGTTAATCACACCATCTTTGCACAATGTTTTTCCTCTATTTTGGGATATGGCCTTTAGCCAGGATATTCAGGAGAGAAGTTAGGGACCACTGCTTCATAAGAAGAGATTCAAGTGTGGAAGTCTTTAACATGTAAAAAAAACTGCTAACTTAAAGTAGTAATTTTAAATCTGAGAGTGATGGGGGGTTTTTTGTGGTCATAAATATAAAACTTCTATGACTCTATAGAGGTGGGCACAATTTTGTCTTCTAAAAATTCACCAAAGATCATTAGCACCTTCCAAACCCTTCCACTTCCATCAAGAAGGACCAGGACAACAGATAAATGGGAAGAACACCACCTGCATTCTCTCCCCCAGGCCACTCACCATCCTAACATGGAAATATATTGCTGTTCCTTCACAGTCACTGGGTCAAAATCTTGAAATTTCCTCCGTATTGGCATTGTTGGTCAACTCACAGAACAGGGACTGCAATGATTCATGATGGCAGCTCACCACCACCACCTTCTCAAGAGAAACTAAGGATGGGCAATAAAAACTGGCCAGCCAGCAATGCCCACATTCCACAAATGAAAAAAAAAAGCATTTAGGCAGTTAAATGGATAAGATTGGTGTAGAGGGATATCAGGCAATTGGGAGCAGCTTGTTACAAAAATTGGACAGCATGGACAAGTTGTGCCGAACAGCCCATTTCCATACTGTAAACCTCTAACTCTAGAAGGATAGGGAACCTGGACAGGCAGATGAAGATAGGGTTCAGATAGACAATGATCTCACTGAATGGTGGAAAGGTTTGTGAGGCTAAATGGCTGGCTTCTTTTCCTCTGATCTTGTTATTTAGCTGAAAAACTGGAGATAAATGGGTGGGATCCTCTGACTTCCTCCACAGGCGGGATTCTCCCATTCTGCTGCAGTGGCTGGAATTTTGGCTGAGTGCCAAATTCTCCATCCTCTCTGCCAATGGTGGAGGGACATGAATAACTGGATAATTCTGGCTACTTGTCTTGGGTTACAAAGTGCTATTTAAATACATGTATTGGCCTTGATTGGGGGTTAAGGATTTAAGGTATTCACAGATTAGGAGCAGGAAGAAAGAGGACAAATCAAAAGACACCGGGTTGAATTTTACATTCCCCACTAAGTGTGGCTTTCATTGTAAAGTGGTGCATAAAATGGGAGGAAGCAGCATGTAAAATGGGGTGGATATTGATCCCACCATCTTCCCACCCACTCCCCCCAGACTTATCCCCATAATGCAGAGGGTGCCAAAATTGGCAGGCTCCCTGCTATATCTAATTAAATAATTAAGAGTCAATGAGGTTTGTTATCAAACCAATTCACCCAAATAATACACTGCCCATGCCATAAAATGTTTGGCATGAGAAAAGGCAGGAGTGGGTACCCCACATTATTCAGCCTACCATTTCTGCACAGCATTGCACTACATTGGATGATATATTTGACTTTATGATATATTTTATCTTCTAGCAATAAGCTTTATTAAGTCCTTTTAATGGCTTTCCAGTTATGAAGAGAATTGCCAGTAATAAGGTGTAATAAACTAACTAATGTACTGAAGTTGAGATTAATCTCGATTAAATAGTGCTCATGGGAAGGAAAATTCAATCCTTCCTATTCATGAAGAATTGCTGAATGGGGCAAGCATTGATGGTCATACTGGACTCCAATTCAACGAAAGAACACAGCTCTAAGTGAAATACAGAAAACATTGACAGAATCTCTAAATGCCATGAATTTTTATGTGTCACATGTTGGAATTCAACAGAAAGGATTCAGAGTGATCAATCTCAGTCTAGTATAAAAGCAAATCATTGTGGATACTGGAATCTGAAATTAAAAAAAAAATCAGAAAATGCTGATAAATTTCAGCAGGTCTGGGAACATGGGTGGAGAAAGGACAAGAGTGGGGTTCTCTAGCCCTGCCATCAGTGCACCCCTACCTGCGGGTTCTCCAGTGGCGTGGCTTCAGTGGGAAATTCCATTGACAGCAACAGGACCAGAGAATCCAGCCATCCACAAATAGTGCCCCACCCCCTGCTGCCAGATACAGGTGGCTAACATTTTGAATTTGGATGAGTCTTCATCAGAGTTCCAAAGAGTCATCCAGAATTGAAACATTAGCTCTCATCTTATATTCTAGTTGGCTGGAAATCAGAGATAAAGGGTCATTTCAGAAACCTATATATTTAAGGTTCCCCCTCAGTCTACTGATTATGTATATTATGTCTAGGTTTGGAAGGTGGTGGGCATTCACTGGGGGATTAAAGTTCGTCACAAGTAGGCTTACATTAACAGTGCAATGAAGTTACTGTTAAAATCTCCTGATCACCACACTCCAGTGCCTGTTTGTGTACACTGAGGAAGAATTTAGCATGGCAACGCACTTAACCAGCAAGCCTTTCGGAGGAAACCAGAGCACTCGATGGAAACCCACGCAGGCATAGGGAGAACGTGCAGACTCTGCACTGAAATCGCAGCCTGGTCCCTGGCACTGTGAGGCAGCAGTGCTAACCACTGTGCAGATCAGTTGTACTCCATTAAAAATACACACAACCTAAACTGTTAATGTTGGGTTTGGCAGTGCTTGCATGTAATTTGTAACTGTTTAAATAATTGCTTCTAAAAATGTGCAGAAAGTTTGCCTCTAGTTACGTCCTTCACCAACTGGTTTTCCAAGAAAGTAATGCCTACCAGGTACAAAGTGAATTGTCAAATTGAATTAACAGTCACTGTTTTTGTTCAAAATCAGAAAGCCATTTTTGAACAACATGCATGGTTTTGCATCACCTTGTGGAGCAAGTTTAGTATACTGTCCTTCATAACAGGAAGTACACTTCAAAAATAAATAAGTTAGGTGGGAAACAATTTAGTAATAGCTAAGGAAGCAAGATCTACATAATTGCCAATTCATTTTTTTTTATGTAACTGATGAAAACCAGCCAATATTCAAATGTACGTATATAACACACATACATATGTCAATGTAATATCGTTTCTCTCATTAAGCATACATTTAAATTAGTTTACAAATAATTCTTCTGTGCGACAACATCATTTTTATCTTTATTTCCTACGTAGATCTTCCCAGAGCCTTTACAACTCTTCAAGTTAATCAGAAAGCATAGATATGAAGATTTCCTGCGATTCAATGTGGATTTTTTAACTAATTTCCAAAGCTAGCATCCAACTTCATAGGCGTTATATTTAATTATTAGTGTTATTGGCAGTTTGGGCATTTAAATAAATTTTTGATTCTCTGTGTTTCTGGCTAACTAAATGGTACAAGGTGGGGTCTGTGAAGTGAATTCCTTATTGTCAGTCAAAATAGTTCTACCAACGTCATCAAGAAAATGTGAAAGACTCTGTGGGAAATGAAATTAAGAAACTCATGTTAAGCTTGTTGGGACTTGAGTAAGGCTGACAGTTCAATCCAATACTGAGAGTGCATTGCACTGTTGCAGATGCAATAATTTGGATGTGACATTGAAATGGCAACTCCAGCTGCGTGCCTGTTCAGGTGGCATCAAAGATTTCCTAAAGGCAGCTTTCTCCTTGGTGACATAATAAGGAGAGGGATTTGTCAAGAAGCTGCAATAACTGAGGGTCACATTTTCATGTCAGAGGCAATCAGAGGGGATTGATTCTGTCTCCAAACTGCTGGCAGGAATCTTTCATGGGCTCATGCCTTAAGTGATCTGAAGGTAAGCCTGCCACCAAGTAAGCCTGCCACCAAGTTGTGTGTGGGCTAGGTTCAGTGTAGATGTGTTAAAAATGACCTCCATCTGCAAAAAAGGCTTAGCACTTTTGAGAAAGCCAATGGCTTACTCATGTACAGTTGAAACTTCTGACAATTTTAAATACCTTCCCTATCCTCAGTTTCTCATCCATTTTATCAGCCAGAAAAATTTATTATAACTTTTGGAAGCCACTGAACAATTCATAAAACTCCATAATTATATTCACTGGAGTTAGAGAGCAAGATGGGATCTCAGAAATTTATCAAATTCCAACAGAGTACTTTCAGAATGAAATGTTCCCAATGGTGGGGGAGTCCAGAACCATGGGTCATAGCTTGAGGAGAAGGGGTAAAACTTTTAGAACTGAGAAGAAATGTCTTCACCCAGAGAGTGGTGAATGTGTGGAATTCACTACCAGAGAAAGCAGTTGAGACCAAAACATTGTCTGATTTCAAGATGAAATGTCTTTTGGGGATCAAGGAATATGGGGTGAAGGGGGCACGTTAAAAAAAAAAAAAATCAGGGTATTGAATTTGATAATCAACTATGATCAAAATGGTTGGCAGAGCAAGCTTGAAGGGCCAAATGGTTCACTCCTGCTTCTAGGTTCAATGTTTTAAACACACCTCATAACTATTATCTCAGCAAACTTCTCGACTGAATGCATAAAAGTAGTGGAAAAGATTAAATCTATGCACAAGATGATTGTACTCAGTTATCTTTGAGTGTTCTACCCTTTTATCCATTTGATGAGCTTTAATACATCTGAAAACTCTTCCACGTTTATAATGCTGATCTTTTACTTGGCAGTATGCCAGTTGGCAGAAATAACAACCTGGCATAAATTGTTGGATAGGTAGTTATATCTTCATATCCAGCATCTTCTGAGTTCAAGTTAGTAAACACAAATACCACAACATTTAATAATGGATTGTAAATGAGACAAAACCATTTAACTTACATTTATATTCTTCCCACGGTTCACTTCACACTTCCATGCAGCTGCTGTAAAACTCAACAGTCGATAACATCTGGCTGCCCCTATATAAAATAAAAATCCTTACCGGGCTGGGTTCTGTAATGACTTTAATCAGGCAATTGAGGTGGGTCTGTTAGAATATGAACTCCCTGATTAAGGGGCCCCTAAGTTAATTTGATTTTGTTTATTTGGTAGACACTGAAAGATGTCCCTGATTAAGAGCCAAATTGATGGGTCAACCAGAGAGTGTCTTGCTTAGTACTCACCCAGATCTTCTGGAACTCCGAGTGTAGACTGCCAACGGAAAACACTGTTGTCAGACTTATAAATAAAGGCATTTTGATGAAGGAACTTCTGCTTCCAGGGACTTATTACAGATTCTCAATGAGTCTACAGTGCTGTCAGTTTTATCCTTCATAGAAGCAGGAAGGTTCTGGGATCCGCTCCCTCCACAACCCCAGAGAAGATAGCCAAGGGCAGGGACTAGCTTGGGCCTCCAGGTTCAATAGCCATTTTTTTTCAGGATCCTCCATTTGGTCCCAATTGAAAATCCAGTCCCAGTCTTAATTGTTATTGAGCAATCTAAACATTAAAAACACCGTGAAATAGAGCTTAGCCTCATCTTTCCTCTGACAAGTTTCCCTAAGCTCCTGGAAACTCATACTAAAGGCATTAACTCCAAATGCCTGTTTAATTCAACTGAAATTTGCCTCATTATCATGTGCTAATGATGTTAACAGCTGGGCTAATTACCGATCTGGCTGCCTAATGATGGTGTTGACTCCAGTGAGTAGATAGCTCACACACAGCCAAGCCTGTTCTCAGTTAAACCAGGAAGTGGGCACTTTGGAGTTCAGTTGTACTTCCATTTTCTACAATTTTCACCTCCAACCTGAACCACCCCTGAGAGTTAAAAACTCCCCCTTCATTGTCATATCCAGGCCCAGCATGAATGACAAAATGGAAATCAGGATATCTTCACATGATATTAGTAGCACATCTTAATGATACATCCCGGAGGTCTATAGACGTCACGAGTAATTAAAAGAGAACTCAAAAAGGACAACGAAAGCTTGCTGTATTTTAATAAAGGGAAGGGAAATGCAACTATATTATTATTATTCTGGTAGCCATCATCCAGAGATCATTAGGTACTGCTGTAGCGACTAGAATTAAAAAAGGTCATCATATGTAATTAACCCAACTACCAAAACTGTTACAAAGTGCAGAAATTGGTACTGATTAGTAAAAGGACTAACTGACTGAACAGTGAATATAAATACCATTGCAGTATTGATACTCAGGATTTGTTTCATGGAGCTGCTTATAAAGCTGTCCTCAAAATCTAACAGAAAATATATCAGCACTGCTGTTAGAATGGTGGACTTATTTTATGATTTATAAAGTTTTTGTTCTATATCACAAACAAAGACCACTTGTATAAAATAGAACAGAAAACCTGAAGGAATAGATCAAAGCTACTGCTCCAAATAGGTCATCGTTTCCTACAGGTTGTAAAACAGTCGCACCGAAGTTACACCTCGGCACAACCAGACATTAATCTGCTCTGGTTTATGGGATGATTCCAACATTATCTCCAATAGAGGGTGCTGTTGTCAGCTTCATTCACATTAGAAAGGTTTGAAAAAGCCTCACTGAGTGCAGCAGCAAATATTGAAGTGTCCAGCAAATTATTAAACCCAGGTACATAGTCTGAAGTCAGTGATGGAATGTCTCATCAAAAGATTTTTGTGTAAGAAAGAAGACAAAAAACAGAGGAGCTTTGTAATGACTGAAGCTCTGCACACGTAACAGTTTATTAAATAAGTTGGGTGGCACGGTGGTCAGCACTGTTGCATCGTAGTGCCAAGAACCCCGGTTCAATTCTGGCCTCAGGTCACTGTCTGTGTAGAATTTGCACATTCTTCCCATGTCTGTTTGTACGGGTTTCCTCTGGGTGCTCCGGTTTCCTCCAAAGATGCATGGGTTAGGTTGATTGGCCATGCTAAATTTCCCCTTAGTGTTAGGGGGGTTAGTAGGGGAAATACAAGTGGTTGCAGGGATAGGGCCCTGGTAAGATTATTGTCAATGTGGGTTCGATGTGTCCAATGCTTTTGCACTGAAGATGATTCTAACTATGAATTCTACCTCTTCTATCTAGCTCCAATTAGGGATGATCTCATATTCCAGTGGGGTATATGTAAAGGAGAAAATGAAGGTCACTTTTATTCCTCAATTCATAATTTGAGCAAATAAGAGATTATTGTATTAATTACACTTCAAGTGCTTGGGAAAAAGCATGAGCATATTTTTGAACATACATTTTTATCTCAGCACATTTATTAATTGATTCAAGACATGCTATCCTGAAGGGGGAACTGCCATGAACTTTGGATTTACCGAGCTTAGGATGATTCAACCAGAATGCTGTTTGTGTGCAAGTCTGTTGCACTGACAGGAATAACACTTCGGCTTGGATCAGAATAAAAATAGATGATCGTAATGTATGGTTTTCATGAAGTGAGTCATGTCTGTAGAAAATTATGTTAGACTGATGCAAATAAAAAAAATCCATTTTTAAAAAGAATAAGTGAAATAGGCTTTTAAATCAGACCAATAGCCAAGCAATTAATAATCAGCCTAGATTTTTTTTTAAAAATCTAAATTGTGAAAGCACTCTCATGTGCAGATGCTACCTCTGGTAATTTTTGCCCTCCAGCGTTATGCAATAGTTGCCACTCACTTGCGGTTCAGTTGTAGCTACAGAAATGACATTCCGTAGAGGAATACAATGGCAACTGATCAAAGCTGTACAGAAAAGGTTGCGAGAAGTTAAAGACCAGGAGGTAGGTCTGGTATCAAACCACAAGGACAGCAAGAAGTTTCCTGGACGATCTGACTGGTTCACCATTTAAAAAAAATCACACAAATCTTGCCTACTGACGAAATAAATAACTTGAGCAGGGAATGGAAAAAAATTAGAATTTTGGTAGCATTTATCATTTTCAGTATAATTAATATAAATGAAGATTGAAGCTACATAAAATGTCACATAATTCTGTAGGAGCAGTAAAAGCAGATGTAACAATGCTCTGTGATGGAAAGTATATGATTCTAATCAGAAGGAAAGCCGATTAGAAGGAGCCAATTAAGTGAGGTGGACACGACGGGTCGGTGGCGGGGTGGGGGGATAGTGCATTTAATAGGTGGTGACAGGGTCTAATCTGCCAGCTTGAGAACAGGTGAGAGATTGCTTCCCCTCTTCTGGAGAAGGTTGTTGCATTGAGAGCCAATCAGGAACTGAACTGGACAGCAGACAGGTCTCCCCCAAGATCAATGACACTGGAGCAAAAAGTCCCCTCCAGCATCCCCCCCCCTCCCCACACACACACACACACACACACACAGAGCAGCTGGCAAATCAGAGGCAACAGAGGCACTACCAGAAAGGTGGTGGTTCTGCCAATATGACAGCAAAGTCCTAGTATTGTCACTGGGTCCCAAGCCAAGGATAGCAGAAGAGAGGTTGCAACATGGGGCAGTCAGTAAAAAGGCCATAAAAGAGTTGGCTCTCAGCTGACTTCTTCCCTCATCTCCTCCTTGACACCTGCTCTTGAAATAGGCATTGGATGCCTATGAACAGGAGGCCCCATCTTCCACCCTGGAAGTCTGCAAGAAATCTCGCATGTGTTTGTTCGTTATCCTTTCTGCATAGTGAACCCCTTGCCCACTACTGATAGAGGGTAGTGGGGCATGGGAATCAAATGGGAAGTCTTCGGTGGGCCTTGCCAACATGGATTAAATAGAAATGGAGGTGGAAATACAACGGATGTCGTCTCCTGCCCAAACAAAATGTACTCCACCCTGCCACTGGGTTGGGGGGGAGGCGGGGGGGGGGGAGCGGGAAAGAGAGAATATTAAACTTCATTAATTAGTTTTATTTGGAATAACAATGAATGATTGAATTAACTGTGGGACTAAAATTTGCAAACCATTTGTTTCCCTGTGGGATTATCCAAATTATGTAACATTCCGATGAGTGGCTATACATTTATAGGATTCCATTCTCTGCCATTTGAATCTTTCATTAAAAAAAATATGAAACTCTGTGAATGGTACTTTTGAACCATTCTAGAGCATACAGGTGAATGCAGCATAGGTCTTCATTTAAGAATATGGATCAGTATTTTAGGCCAATCCTGAGAAACAGGTGTTTCTATTACAACCAGGGCACTGAGATGGAGGATTCTTTCATTTTGATTGCCTTAAAATCAAATCAACTTGTTGTACAGTCTTCACATTCCCAAATGGAAACACGTCACAAAAACAGATTTTCTGAAAACTGAGCTAAGGCACAGGCTAATGAGGAGAAATAAAAGAACTTTGAACAGATGAGATTAAAGGGGGATTTAAGTAGTATTTACAAATATAAAATGAATAAAAAGGGACAGACTACTTCCAATTGTTGAGAGAACTAGAATAAGAAAACATATGCTACAAGATCAAATGTAAAGAGTAGAATTATTTTTTGTTGTTGAAAACAGAGGATTGTGTGGCTTTGCATTGCAATCCAGGATTTTGTGATTAGCTTGGGGTTCAATGTCAGAGAAAAATAACAGGATTTCAAATCTTGAGAACAAGTATGTTTAGATCTGCAAAATACTAAATAGGTTTCTTTCAACAACTTGGGTCATTGTCTTTGCAGAGTCCACACATTCTCCTTGTGTCTGCATGGCTTTCCTCCGAGTGCACCAGTTTCCTCCCACAGCCTAAAAGATGCGCTGATTAGGTGCATTTGGCCATGCTAAATTCTCTCAAGGCTGGAACAGGCACCAGAGTGTGATGGCTAGGGGATTTTCACAGTAAGCTCATTGCAATTTTAATAGAAATCTACTTGTGCAGCTAATAAAATAAAAATACATATATAATTGCAGTTGCTGCCATAAATGGCAGAAGACAGGCAAGTCTGCAGTAACAGACGAAGTTCCTTATTCCTGGGAGTAACTACAAAAGGAATTTGGAAATATAAATGAAAATTTCAGGAATATAAAATCCTAAATTGAGTAATTAAGGCTTAGTTCCTCCTGTCCAGGTGGTCAATTGCAATGACTTTCACTCCATCCAGGTGGTGTCCTGCTTTTGGGAGTCCATTAAAAAGTCCTCCATCAGGTTCTCTTTGGCCACCCCTTTCTTCTTCCACTTGGGAGGTGATGGAAGTATTCTGCCAGTCTCAGTTTTCTCTCCATCACAATGTCTCTGACCAGTTCTCCAGTACTTCTTCATTGCTCTCCCTGTGATACCCAGGAAATGCAGTAAATGCTGGTGAAAAATGTAGACCTTACGTGACATTCTTTTTCAGATCTCTGTGGCATAAACTGTAAGTGGCGCTATAACGGACATACAGTCCCATCCTCACAGCCATGTTGATGATGTAGCCACCGGAAAACCGATGAGGCTTTGCTGATTCTCGTCTATTGGATTTCTGTAACAACAATGCACTCAGCATTGGAAATACCTTCCTCAAATACAAGGACGTCCAAAAAAAGATGTGGTGATCTCCAATTGTTAATTGAAGTTAACTAAAAATACATCAACAACAGATGACAGGCATCCCTATAAGTTGTGCAGGTTAGGTGGATTGGCCATGCTAAATTGCCGCTTAATGTCAGGGGGATTAGCAAGGTAAATGTATGGGGTTACAGGGTTAGGATCTGGGTATGATTGTTGTTGGTGCAGGCTCAATGAGCAGAATGGCCTCCTTTTGCACTATAGGGATTCTATGATTCTATGTCCAGACATGTGAAGGTGATGTAGGATTAGAAAATCACTTAGTGTTCAGTAAGATCTATCTGAAGTGAAGGCAACCACAAACAGAAACCGTAGTGGAGAAATAGAAGGACAAGGAAATGTTAGACAGTTTCTGGCTGACCCTTTCCATCAGATTTGAAGTACTACTGAGATCAAGCAACATTGGTGAACAGTAGGAAATCTTCAAAAGAGGGATTAAAGAGAGTGCAGAAGGAGAGGAGCCTGCTGGAGGAGAGGAGCCAACGAAAAATAATGGATCACTGTTAAAACATGTAAATTGATGGATAAAAGGAAGCTGGCAAAGAACAATGAGCAGGAAAAAAAACATTGAACAAGGACTAGAATACAAAGAGAAGCACAGAAGACTGGATAAAGCCAGATGGTGAAAGAGAAACAAATGAGGGTGGATAGAGTTAAAAGACATGTGGACACAAGAGGCAGAAAAATCAGAAAGACCCCAAGATGCTGTGCAGAACTGTACGGGAACTAACTGGTGCAAGCAGTACTAGTACTGAACGAATCAAAGGCAAGGGCGGCAGCCAAGCATCAACCTGGAAGAATTTGCTAGAAGAAATCCAAAGAACCCAAGGCACCTGGGATCAATGAGATAGAAGCAGAGCTATTGAAACATAGCCAGAACACTGTCATGACAGAGCTCACAGACCTATTCAATAGGATCGGAACTGCGGAAGACATCCCAGGGGCAATCAAGTTGCCAAGGAAAGGGAACCTTAGTAACTGCAGCAACGTTGCTGTCAGTACCTGACAAGGTCTTCACATAGTGCTCCTCAACACATTGAAAGCAGAGGTAGTTTGTACCCTTCATGGAAAACAGGCAGGTTTCCAGAGTAGCTGATCATGCTGTGAACACTCAGGAATATCATAATTGAGGGAACAAATCTGCTGTACAAACAATTAGCGGATATTGCTCAAGTCTGGCAATCAAAGGGAAACCTTTACAAAAGAGCAACTTTGTACAATAAAAGAATCCACATATTGAAAACAATTGACCTTTGGGCTGTGTGACAAATGTATACATTTACAGAGCAACAGTTACCTGATATTTGATATTTAAAACAATGTCAGAAAAATTAATCCGCCCTGCAAATAAGATAATGAAATTCTATGAATTAGTGTACCTATTGCCAATTGCATCCAGAGAGATCTGGTAGAAAAAGCACAATGTGATATTCAGGTGAGAAAAATAATGGTTTTGAGTGAATGTAAGACAATCCACTGTAATGATGAAGAATCATGACTGGGAACTGAAGTGAACCCTTCCAAAGATGTGTGTTAGGTTGATTGGCCATGCTAAAAATTGCACCTTAGTATCTTGAGATTGGTAGATTAGAGGGATTAGCAGTTAAACATGTGGTGACATGAGGGTAAGACCTGTGTGGGATTGTGGTCAGTGCAGACTCGATGGGCCAAATGATCTCTTTCTGCACTGTAGAGTTTCTATGATTCTACAAAAGGGAAAAAGGCTACAGAGGGAAATAGAGTTGGCAAAAATAAAATTGTGTGCCAAATAATTCAGATCCTTAGCCTGATCCCCGCAGCCCCAATATTTTTCTACGAATGCACGATATGTCTCTTTGAAAAGTTACGTTTTCTTCCTGCAGCTAAAAATTGAAACTTCATTCAGTGGAAACCTTTGAGCTGTACAGCTCAATGTGACTTTTAAACTACTTTACATTTTAAGAGATTAAAGTGCATTGAACCAAATAGAAATGCTGGTGGTAGTAAACAGCCTTTATCACAGTTTGCATTCTATACCACTGGGCCGGAGCAGCTGATCTTCGCACTCAGCATTTCAGTTGCTTAAAACAGACTGATGGAGCAAAAATAATCCCAATTCACAATGGATCAGCATGCTTTAAAACAGGAAAAATAAAGTCAAATTTATCCTTCAGTCTGAGAATTTATGCGTCCAGACACTTTTAATCTTTTGCTCATTTTGACTGGTTTGACAGTGCTATAGTCTTAACATTTCTGGAAGTTCTCCCAGTGAATTTCAAGCAGAACGCGCAAAAATATTCTCAAATTTCTGCTGATTACAAAGCAATTGTCCTTCCCTGGACACATCAGAATATAAAAAAAAAGGACAGGGGGCTTGGGACGGTAGGAGTAGGGTGGGGAAGACAGCAACATTCTATGATCCTTGGCCTTGGGTGAAGGTTGTGGTGGCAGGAGCCATGGCCTTCCCACTGGCATTGACATGCCATAGAGATGGTGGCCCCTGATTGACCAGCCACTCCTGGAAGGCCGAGCTTTGACTACTGGGGTCCATCTGGGTAAGGCCCACTGTTGCTCTGTCAAGGGCCTGAGAGGCACTTAATGTACTGGGCTTTCCCCAAAATACGCAATGTAAGGAAAGCCACTCTCAAGACTCCTGTTGCCTCCATTAAATACCATCCATAATCCCAACTAACTGGATTTTGAAATAACTCACGGACTTGAGCCTTTGTCCCAGGAATCCATTCCAAACGTTGGTCTGTGTGTATTGACATTCTACTTGTCACCTGTCCCAGACTGATGTTTCACCAGTTTGAGCTGATGTTTTGGTGCCTTAGTTTAGCTTGAAGTAGCTACTCTGGATTTGTCTCAAATGAATCAGTGTCTTATGTACAAACAATATTAAATCAGCATTCAGAGCTTTGAATCTTTTACTTTCCCTCAGAACAGCAAACATCAACAAAACCAAAATATATCAAAATGCTGACGGGTCTTGGATACTGTTAAGCAGGTTTTAATGAAGTCTTTGTGGTCTTAAGTATCTAGTGACTGCAAGAACTATGCATTTATGTACAGTAAATAGTTCAAGCTAGGATAAGTGTAGCACAAGGCTGACCCCAAGGTACAAGTCATGTGTTCTCTTAGAATACTCACATTACCCTGATATATACAAGACTCTTATACCACATTTTAGTGAATATCATTCAAGTAATAGCCCACAACAAATATTTTCAAAGTGATTATAGCAATAAAATCTGTCCAAAAGTGACAATGGCCCAGTCACTCTATAAAGATGCTTGACTGAAATTCCCATAAACAACTGGTCTTCTTGTACTCCAGAATCATCTGGTGACACTGATTGGTACTGCTGCCTCAGTGCCAGCAAATCTGGATTCAATTCCAGTCTTGGGTGACAGTGTGGAGTTTGCACATTCTCCCCATGTCAATGTAGGTTTCCTCACAGTGCTCTGCTTTCCACCCACAATCCAAAGATGTGCAGATTAAGTTGATTGGCTATGCTATATTGAGCTTCAGTGTAGTGAGGTAAATACATGGGATTACAGAGAAAGGGCCTGGATGGGATTGTTGTCAGTGCAGACTTGATGAGCTGAATGGCCTTATTCTGTACTTCATTGATTTTAAATCAAACAATATAATGGTCGACAGTACCTGTCTGTGCTTATCTGCAGCAATACAAATACTTCACACACTCAAACTAGCTGTATAGCTAGAACGATTTTTTAAAATATCTGGTTTACAATAAATAACATTCCTATCCAGTTCCACAAATCAGATCAAAGCATCTCAACAGGTCTAGCTTCTCTTTGCTCCAATTCAACCAAACCCAAATGCCATCATTAACCTGAAACTAACTAAAGTATGATTTTTCGCTTTATTGTGTATTTATATACATCATTAAAAGCAACATGTTTCAACATGTGGAAATGTATTAGTAAGCCAAGAAACAATATCCTGCTTTCTGATGAAAGGCTGTGAAACAGGAATAAAATGGGTTACAAGACAAGAAACAAACATGACAAAAATCATTGGACTGAAACTGAAAGAAGCCTCCCTTACCAAATAGACTTTTGATGTGGAGATGTGGCATTGGACTGGAGTAAACACAGTAAGAGGTCTCACAACATCAGGTTAAAGTTCAACAGGTTTATTTCGTAGTAACAGCCACTAGTTTTTGGAGCACTCGCTGCTCCTTCATCAGGTGAGTGGTTTTTCATTCACAAACAGGGCATATAAAGTCACAAATTCAATTTACAAAATAATGGTTGGAATGAGAGTCTTTACAGGTAATCCAATCTTAAAAGGTGCAGACAATGTATGTGGAGAGAGGAATAAGCATAGGTTAGAGAAATATGTATTGTTGTGAAGACTAGCACAGATGCCATCCATCAGATATATGGTATATACACTCAGCCAATGGTATATACAACTCAGCCAATGGTGTCTACCTGATACACTGTAGGGAAGGATGTCGTGAGGCATTTTACATTGGGGAGTCGATGCAGACGCTATGACAATGGGTGAATGAACACTGCTCGACAATCACCAGGCAAGAGTGTTCTCTTCCTGTTGGGGAACACTTCAGCAGCCAAAGGCATTCGGCCTCTGATCTTCATGTAAGCATTCCCCAAGGCGGCCTTCACGACACACGACAGCACAGAGTCGCTCAGCAGAGACTGGTAGCCAAGTTCTGCGCATATGAGGATGGCCTCATGTCACACTATCATTTCCCCCACGACGTGCCTGGGCTTACAAAATCTCACTAACAATCCTGGCTGGTGACAATACACCTCTGTTTACCCTGTGCTTAACGCTCTCTCCGCCCACATTGTCTGTACCTTTAAGGCTTGATTACCTGTAGAGACTCACATTCCAACCATTATTTTGTAAATTGAGTTTGTGTCTTTATATGCCCTGTTTGTGAACTGAAATCCCACTTACCTGATGAGGGAGCAACGAGTGCTCTGAAAGCTAGTGGTTTTTGCTACCAAATAAAACCGTTGGACTTTAACCTGGTGTTGCGAGACTTCTTACTGCAAATAGACTTTCAGAGAGATGGCTAAAAAGTAACCAAAGCCGGAAAACGAATCCTGAAAGATCACAACAGCTAAACCTGGCTGCGTGGAGGTTAGGGTGCCATGTATAAAGGGCATCCAGATCAGAACATGTGTGATTGCCCCCCCCCCCCTCAACTCACCACGGAGTTCAGATACACCCCTATCATGATTGAAGTCCCCTCCACCCCTATGATCCGAATTGGCAGCTGTTCCCCCAACCTCCGCCAGAGTCTACACCTCTCACCCCCAACATCAGTGTCAGCAAACAACCCCAATCTTCCCCTTCTCCCAGAATATTGGATCCCTTCCCACCACTCACACATTCAATGCTAGCACCCCTTACCCTCCTCAAACTGGCATCCTCAGCTCCCACATCCAGCCAAACAGAAGTTAATTCCACCCCAAACCGCCATGAGACTCACTAGGGCTCACTCCTGACATAAGTTAGCGCTGCCAGATTGAAATGTTACCCACCTGAAGTGGGCAGTGTTAGAAGGCATTGCTGGGCAATACACATCTCCCCCTGGGACCAGCACTAACCTTTACACTCCTGATGTAGAGATGCTGGTATTGGATTGGGGTAAACACAGTAAGAAGTCTGACAACACCAGGTTTAAGTCCAACCAATTTATTTGATAGTAAATTCAAGCTTTCAAGGCTATTCTCTTTCACCTGACAAAGAGGATAGCCTCGAAAGCTTGTGAGTTTACTATCAAATAAATCGGTTGGACTTAAACGTGGTGTTGTCAGACTTCTTACTATCTTTACATTCCTGCCATGGACAGGTTCACATTTAGGTAAACCTGTTGCAAACCAGGCTGATAAGATTTCATGTTGGTGTGGTGTGAATATACAGCAGGTGTTCAATGTCTAGTGAAGGGATATTTAATATGGAAATAAATTTAAATGTATGTACATCATTGTGGGTGTGAACCGGATTACATTGTTGGCAAGGGATGGCAAAAATCATGATCTTGCCAGGTTTTGCCACATCTTGACTTCATGCCAGCACTCTAGCAGACAGCAAGAGTGGGCTCAAGATCCCACCTGTGGAATCAGTTGTAGAGATAAAGAATAATAAAAAGTCACTTGTGGGAATAGTCCATAGCCCCACACAATAGATACACTAGAAGAACAGTGGAGTATGTAAGAAAGTTACAACAATAATAATGGGTGACTTTAACATACATGGGAAATTGTGAGAATCAGAGATCAGAGAAGGTAGCCTGGAAAATGAATTCATAGAGTGATTTAGGGGCAATTTCTTAGAACATTACGTTTTTGGGCGCAGCCTATCCTAGAACGGGTCACATGCAATGAGACAGCACTAATCTATAACCTCAAGGTAACAGCAATTACAACACGATATAATTTTGTACTTGTTTTGAAAGCAAGAAGACTGGGTCCATGAGCAGGTGTTTTAAACCTAAATAAAGATAATTACAAGTGAGTGAAGACAGAGATGACTAAGGTGAACTGGAAGACTAAGTTAGCAGATTAGAGCTACAGCAGCAGACATTTCATAAATATTGTTAGCATTCAGAGAAGAGCATTGAGGATAATCTTATCCAGAAAGAAGTGCTGCATACAATCTACAAAGATTGGTAAAGCATTAGACAGATTTGAAGAACTAATAAATATTGACCAGAAAAGATAATAAGGAGGCAGAAAGCATCAATGAGAGAAAGCTAGCTACTCACATGAAAACAGAAAATAGAATTTTCTGGAAGTAATTGAACAGGGAAAGAATAACTAAATTTAGTGCTGGTCCTTTGGAAAATGAGTCTGGGGATTCACTAATGGAAAACAAAGAAATTTTTTTCTTGAATTGGGGCATTGAACAGATATTGTGTCTTCAAGGTAGTGGACTTAGAAAACTTCTTGAAGTTTCTTGAAAATCAAAATGCGATAGGGCGGGATGAACTCAACACAAATCATCAGGGAAAGAATGCCAGGAAAACTATTAAACCTAAAGGCTGACCAGTCCCAGGATTAGATGGCCTGTGTCCTGTGATTTCAAAAGAAGTGGTGGCACAAATAGCAGATTCATTAGATTCCAGAAAGATTCAAGTAGATTGGAAAATAACTAAAGTAATTATTGAAGAAAGGAGGGAAGCAGAAAGCAGGAAAACATAGGTGAGGTCAGCCATACGTTTATCACATGGTAAGTTTTACAATCCATTATAGCATGACACTAAGATAACCAAGATTTGATCAAGCAGAGCCAATATGGCTTTGTGAAATGAAAGCTAATCTGGTAGAGTTTTTTGATAAAGTAACATTCAACATGGATAAAGGACAACCTGTAGAAGTGAAGCATTTGGATTTCTGAAAGGTATTTGATAAGGGATCACAAAGGCTACGTGCCTGATAAGAGCACATGGTGCATTTTGACATGGATAAATGAGGATTGGCTCACAGAAAGTAGGGATAATTGGATCATCTTTGATTGGCAAATTGTAATTAGTGGATTGCCATAGGGATTTGTAATAATTCTGCCAAGGCCAGTCTACCATCCCTCCCCACCCCACCTACCCCATCCACCATCTATTATTCAATTCCCACGGCGCCGGCCTTCGTTACTCAATAAGAGAGTTTGTACTCCACGAAACCACAGGGAGATCTATTGATGATACCCCATATCTTTTGTGGTCATCATAACAGGATTAGTTCTGGGTCTTCAGTTGTTTAAGGAGCTGAATGTATGATGGCAAAATTTGCAAGTGACACCATATCCATATCTATCAGCCTTTTACTTTAGCCAAAGATATCAAATTGCTTATGTGTACTCACAACAGCATGTAACACATGTGGTAATCACAGGTATTCATTGCTCATTTTTAATTGCGATCCAAGATATATTTTGATATAAGCAAGTGAAAAAACATAATTCAATCTGAAAGCATTTAGATGTAATCACAGAGACAGGGATTATTTACCATCATGACTTTACAATTTTTCCTCAATTGTGTGACAGTTTCCAGTGGATTCATATAATGAATAAGCTGCTCAAACATTAATATGACACCACTTGTAATCATTTATTAGCAGCTCAGGCTCATGCTTATTGCCAATTATTGGAGAAAGAAATCTTATTTGTAAAGTAAATAATCAAGTCCAGCAGTTACATTGGATGAGAGGGAGTTGTAGAATGTATCAGAGGAAATTATGTCACAGTATTTTGTTGAAAGTCATGGCGCAAGTGTTTAAGCCAATAGAGACTCACAGGGAGGGAGATACAGGACTAGGTGTTAAGTGGTTTCAAAACTATTGCACAGTAAGACATCCATGCTGCATTGAAAAAATTTATAATGGTGGATGTTTAAGTAGGAGGAAGTTTCATAGCGCACAAAATGAACAGGAAAAGAAAGACCATTAACCTATTGACTCAGTTCTTTCTAGCAAAGTGCTATTTACACTGTTCCAGATTCTTTCAGTGCTAACAAACTCAAAAACTTGTCCTCAAGCCTCAAAAGAGGCTCAAATCAAATCTATAAATTATCAACCATGACAGTGTATTTTATTCAACCTTCACTGGCTGCATTTTAGTGATGACATTATCTTGGTCCCAGCAGGATCAGAACTATCATGTTGCATACAAATCTCATCTCATATGTCTATATTTATTCATTGTAACCTTCAATTTCAGGATTAACCAGACATTAGTTCAGCCCTGCTTTTTAAAGTACACAGCAGGCTGTTTGTACTGTGTATTAATGCTGCACATGATTTCTGTGAGGAAATTGTGGTATCTTGTGCAGCATTGATTTGATACTTGCGGCCAGTTTTTCAATTATACAGAGTTCAAATTAGACAAATTACACAAGCTATGCATGCCATGTTGAAGGTTACAGTATCTTAAGAACAATGAAGAGATACTGCATTTGCATCAATTGATTTATTTATAAAACATGCAAAATGAATGATTTAACAAAGTCAAAACGCAAAGATACAATAAAATGTGAAGTTATAATTAACAATGAAGGCTTTCATAGATAAACAGGAATATAAAGTATTTCGTATAGGTAGTCTCAAGGGAGAAAGACAATCACTGAAAATCTCAACAGGTCTGACAGCATCTATGGAGAAAGCATAGAGGTAACGTTCAGTCTGGATGATCCTTTGTCACAGCTGAAGACAAAGAAAATAGGACAAGATTTATACTGTAAGGACAAGGGGGATAGAATTGACAAAGATTCATAGACAAAAAGAGAAACAGAATGTGAATAGTGGTTGTAAAGACTGAGAATCATGCTAATAGCAGCCCATTACAGTATATTCTTACGAAGGGTCATCCAGACTTGAAATTCTGTTCTTTCTCCACAGATGCAATCAGACCTGCTGAGATTTTCCAACATTTTCTGTTTTTGTTTCAGATTGCAGCATCCTCAGAATTTTATCTTAGGGAGATAAGCAGGATTGGGCTTGGGAAATTTTTGCTTGCTGATTCACTGAGAGTGTAGTTGGGGTCCAGTTATGTAAGAGAAATAAAGAAATCTCTTACATGTTGCACTGCTTTAATTCCACAAAGATGCAGCAGGAATCTGGCAATTCAGGGAGCTGGAACTGGGGAAGCCACTTGCCAGCTCCCCAAAGCGGTCCTTGCACCACTGCAGCTGTCAGGTTTTCTGAGGCCCAGTGCAGCCAGCCAGAGTTAAACCTGCAAAGCAGGTTACTGCTGAGAATTCCAGCCACACTTAATAATTTTTAAATGCCAAAGTTCTTCCAAGGAGCAGGTTGGCTGCTTGCCCACTGCCTCGCCTTAGTAAAGCACAGAGATTGACGTCAGAGCCAACTTCCTAACACACTCATAATCTTTGTCCATTCAAGCCCTCACCTACTCACCTATATTAAAATTCAAACCTTTCAGAACTATAAGTTGCCAGAGGCTAAAACATCATAGATATTTCAAAGGACAAGCTTTGTGCTGACACAAAAACTCATCTACCAAAACAGGCTGCCAACTGAGGATGTGCCCAAAACACAAAAGCAGCATTCCAAAGCACATTGTGAAGAAAAAGAAGCTTTTGGTTGTCTTGGTCATCATAGTTATACTTCAACCCAGACTTTAAATGGTGAAAAGGAGGAGGAAGAAAGTGGCAGCAAAGAGCAAGTCTGTGGAAGTGCAGGTTCTGCCGATCATAATGATACTGATAAGTGGGAGGGAGCACTCCTGGCGGAAGACACTTGGAAAATAGCCCTCAAGATAATGTGGGGGCTCCAAGCAACAATCAACAAGTGAGCACAACTACAGATTGTAAGAGACCACCGTATTAAAGAAAAAAATCTACAGTGTAGAGAAGTACTGAATAGTGGTATAAAAATTAAATATTGCTCCAACTCTAAGTATCTGTGAATAGAAACTGGATTAATGGGCAAAATGTTTCTTTGCTTGCCACTGTGCCTAGGTACTTGCCTGACATTCACAACACAGGTGAAGGCAGCCTGCTGACCACAATTACCTGTTGTCCTTGATGACATTGCAGCCAGCCTCTGAGTCTTTGAGACCTGGGAGGCCCTGGCTTACTTTGGATGTCCTGCTGTGGTGCAGTTCTATCCTCTCCACGCAAGAGGCTGAAGCTGATAGGGTCACAGGCCACGCATCGTCAGGGCTCTGAGTGAAGGTCTCAGGGCTGTCTACCTGTCATCCCTCTTCCTTTTGGGTGTCTGTGGACCAAAGCCTGACTCCCTGAGGTGAAGGGGCACTTGAAAGGAGGTTAGAACATAGAACATTACAGCACAGAACAGGCCCTTCGGCCTTCGATGTTGTGCCGACCAAAATAAAAAGCAATGCCCCTCCAAACTAAACCATTCCCTTCTCTTCCATATACTTATCAATTAACCTCTTAAACGCCACCAAACTTGGCGCATCTACAACAGCTGCAGGCAGGGCATTCCACTCCCTAATCACTCTTTGAGTAAAGAACCTACCTCTGATATCCGTCCTATAACTCATACCCCTTAATTTAAAGCTGTGTCCCCTCGTGCTAGCTTTCTCCATCCTAGGAAAAAGGCTATCACTGTCCACCCTATCTAAACCTCTAATCATCTTATATGCTTCAATAAGATCCCCTCTTAGCCGCCTCCTTTCTAACGAAAACAACCTCAAATCCTTCAACCTCTCTTCATAGGACCTGCCCTCCATACCAGGCAACATCCTGGTAAACCTCCTCTGTACCCTCTCCAATGCCTCCACATCTTTCTTATAATGTGGGGACCAGAACTGCACACAATACTCCAAGTGCGGCCGCACTAGAGTTTTGTACAGTTGCAACATGATGCTGCGGCTCCTAAATTCAATCCCCCTACCAATAAAAGCTAAGACTCCATATGCCTTCTTAACAACTTTATCCACTTGACTGCCTACTTTCAGGGATCTATTGACACATACACCAAGATCCTTCTGTTCCTCAACACTATTAAGAGCCCTACCAATACCCTATACTCTACACATTTATTGTTCCTGCCAAAGTGCATTACCTCACAAGGTAATCACACAGGTTAGGACGTTCTGTCACTGTCAGCTTCTCGTATAGCCACAGCAAAACCTCACCCATCGATACTGTGATGAACACCTTGGCAGAATCTAGTTGGTTTCCTGGACGAAGGTCTCCATGGCTTCTGCCAACCTCCCCTCGGAGACCTTAACCCATACATGTCAGTGAGGAGGTGGATAGAATCTTCCTCCTCACCTTCTTCCCTGTGGAAGGTTTCTGACACCTCTGCCTGATATTCCACTGCCTCCTGCAGCATCTCAAACATCCTGTGTCAGACTATCCCACGAGGCTCACCATCTGACTGGGATTTTGCCTCTCCCCAGCAGCCCACAGATGCCAGTGAGCTGGATTGTCCTTGCCTCCTCCTGCTGACAAAAGATGTCCATGCAGTTACCACCAGAATATGAGCCACCTGCCTGAATAGTTCCTAAACTTACCGAGGTGTAGGTTTGTGCTGGTAGAGGGTGCAGGTGACTGCTATGACAACTCCATGGGAGGGAGGGGAGAGGGGGTGGGGGGTGGGGGAGGTGGGGGTGATGGGGGACATGTTTTGCTCACCCTCATCTTCCTCATTCATCTGCGGCTTGCTGGTTGTAGTGGCCTCAGGATTGAACCTCACCTTCTGCTTGGCGGCATGGCATTATGAGATGAGGGAATGAGTGACTGGAGGACTACCTCAACTTTCTACGTAGAGACACTAAGCTTTGTTCCTTACCGGATAAAGCCTAGATGCCAACCTCACCAAGTCTATCCCTGCTTCCCTTCTTCATATGGTATCAGATGCCAAAGTACATGCTCCCTCCCATTCTCACTCTCTCACACTTGTGTGCCAACTTGTGCTTCACCAGGAGAGAAACGGTTTGAGAGGCTTGGGAATGCAGGTGGTGCTCACATGGTGCCAGTTGACAGCAGAAATCCTCTGGCTACTGAATTCCATGTGAAAGCTCCACTACAGTTAGACCACTCGGGGTTTCTGGCAGCACCTTCCAGACAATGGGCTGATGCCCACTAAGAGAATAGGCACAAGGAGGCATGGCATCTGTTGCATTTGCTGTGCTCTCCATGTCAAATCCTTTCAAACTATGAGCTCTCTGTGTGGTAGGATCAGTAACCTGCAGTTACCACTCTACCTGCAGACTAGGTGGACTGCAGCATAACTATAAAACATTAATGCTTCACATTGACGAGCTGTTTATGCACGGGGCTCTGTCCACTGTGACCCATCACTCTGAGTAAGTTGGTGCAATGGAGGGTCCGCTTACCTTAACAGTGCAGGTGACATCATTCATCATTTTCCTCTTGTGTGTGCTGCTCACACTAACTATCCCTGTGGCTGCCTCCCACGCAGTGTTGGTGACTCAAGGGTGGGTCTCCTCCTTCCATCCTGGCATAAAAGGAAACCCCTCCTCTAATGCATTCTGTAGTACCTTCAAGAATGTGTTATTGTGTCTGGGTGTCACTAATTTGATTTATTATTGGTATTTTAACATTCTGATCCCTGGTTACATTAAACTGCATTTCAATTCTAAAAATCATAGAGATTTTTTAAAAAATGGAGAAATTGTATTGAATGACATCGTTCAAATTGTAAAGGACATACATTATGACAATCATAGGTGGAAGATTTTAATCACATTTTTCACTTAATACTTCATTTGATGTTTTGAATGAAATATCATTTGTGTTTTAATTTTACTATTAATATACAGCGAAAAGTATTGCTTCTGTGCATTGTACAGACAGAGCATATCATTCATAGAGAGAGAGTGCAGAATGTAGTGTTGCAGTTGTAATGTGAAGTAGGCCTATTCAAAAGTCTGATGGCAGCAAGGAAGAAGCTGTTCCTGAGTTAGTTGGTATGTGGCCTCAGACTTGTGTATCTTTTTCCCAATGGAAGAAGTTGGAAGAAAGTATGTTCGGGGTAGGTGGGGTCCTTAACTATGCTGGCTGCTTTTCCAAGGCAATGGGAAGTGTCGACAGTGTCAATGCACGGGAAGCTGGTTTGAGTGATGGACTGGGCTTCATTCACGATCCTTTACAGTTTATTGCAGTCTTGGTTACAGCAGTAGCCATACCAAGCTGTGATACAACCAGAAATAATGCTTTCTATTGTGCAGGTTGAAGAGAGTTATATCAAATTTCTTTTGTCTTCAGAGAAAGTGGCAGCATTGGTGGGCTTTCTTAATTATGGTGTCAGCATGGGGGAGCCCGGATAGATTGTTGGTGATTGGGACATCTAAAAACATGAAACTCTTGACCATTTCAAGTTGCCATTTCTATTCTATTTCCTAGATCACTGTTCAGATTGGGCGAGGGCAGCAGGTATCAGGAGCACCTTTTAAATATGGTGCCCGGATATAATGGTGGATAGTATGACATCCCGCCCGGCCAACTGGTATAAACTTTGGGAAACCCCTCTGCATAATCAGTGAGTTTAGCATCACACTATTTGGTGTGATTTCCTGACAAGGTAAATACTTCCACTTCTGAAATATCTGGCCAATATTTCAGATCATTGACCTTGCACTAGGAGGATATCCAAGATTGATGAAAGATGGAAGAAGAGAACACCACCCAGCAACACTATGAGATTGAACAGAGCAGCTTATGAAGGTAGCCATCTTCTCAAGGGTAACAAATACTGGTCTTGCCATTGATGGCCACATCCCTTGAATGAATTACAACATTTATTTGGGAAACACTACTATTAGAATACAGCAGAAATAGCAAGCCAAATGATTAAACAAAGCATGCAAAGGGACAGACTGGAAAAATGGCAAAGCAGACGTGCATGCCACTGATAAAAAACTGGTAGGGGACAATAGCTGACATTACGACAATCATCTCTAGATCCCTTTATCCATCATTCTACCTAATGAGACAAAATAAAAGAATACAGAAAAACATTGACAAAGGAAGAAGATAGGAAAATTATAAAAAAATGACAGAAACTTAATGAAGATGCAACATTATTGAAAACATAAACCATGCATGTGACAACAGCAGTATCTGTGCTAATTTTGCCAATCATAGTATATAGGAATTTACAAGATGTCAATCCAGAGACAAATGCCCTCCAATGACCTATTCATAAAATAAATCTTTATTAAGTTTAAGCAAAATCAAGGGAAAATGTTCCCCATGAGTCTAGCAAACCTGATTAACACACAAATATAACTTCCACAACGGAATCACACATGTCTGATTACATCCCACAGACCCTTTTAAAATGAGGCGACATCTCACATTCTGTTCCCAGTGGATCACTTAATTTCCCACATCTTTTCCTCGTAAGATTAACATTTTGTAAAATAGTTCCATCGTGGAACTCTGTGCAGTATTTCACTGGGAATACAACTCTGCAAATCTGACAGGAATGCCGAAATGTGAGGCAAGATTAAACATCTTATGCAAGGCTGAGAATTAATGTTACTTGGAACAAAATCAGAAACCTGTCATAACAACAGATACTAAGCATTCCATCCCAACTTAAGTTTTTTTTTCCTGTTTGGGCTCCAAATGTCTTTCAAATGTATTGCCCCAAATAAAAGCAATCACCTACAAATCTCACTCAAGTTTTGAGATGGATATCATTATTTTCTTCCTATTACAGACTGATTCAGTGATGACTGAGCTCATAATGCCTTTCCTTGTGATTTTCTCACAGAAGGACTGCCATTCCTTCCCAGGAAATCCCAATAAGTAAAAATGTTTACTTACCTGAAAGCTGTTAAGAGTTGACCATTGCCTTCTTGAGCTTCAACGTGGAGGCTGCACTCTCAGGATTTACATTATTCCTCTGTAAAATGTCATTTAAAAACAAGGAAATCTTGGTACTAAATAAAGAAAGCAGCCAAACCAGTTTAGACAAATAGAACACAGATTTGTTGAGTCATTGACCAAGGGTAGTTAATCAATTGCTGAACAATGTTAAGGTTCAATTGCTTTGGATTCCATTGAAATTAATATAAAAGGGGTCACAACATATATAAATATGACCAAGATACTCAACGTAAAGTGTCACAGCCTTCGTGAACAGGGAGTTATGCCAAATAAAGGCATTTTTCAGGTTTTTAAATGGAATCCCTTGAGAAACAGTGATCAAATGCTCATTATTCAGCTGCCTTAAGAGCTGGTTTTCTGGGTTTTCTGAGTGAAAGGTTCATTCTCTCAAATGCTTCAGAGAAGGATTTGGCAATGACTTGGAGCTCAGTTCCTGAGTGAGTGCACACACAAATGTCATCTGCATGCTGAAGTACAAGTTGGCGTGATTTTGGTTTTGGATTGAAGGTAGTGATAGTTGAATAGTTACCATCTGTTTTGTAAATTTTGTCCAAGCCTGTAAGCAATTTGAAACTCACGGAGATTGAGATCAACCATGAGTTCCTGGTCGACGTGACCCATTTTCCATATATTAGGAGCATCCTCTCAATGAAACTATGGAATTCATCATCACTTCCAGTGTGTCCCCTTAGCTTTTGATCTTCAGAGAAAAAGAGTTATTTCAAAGATTAGGGTCTCATCCCATGACCAAGGTTATAATTTACCTGACAGCAGTGACCTCCATGCTCCTCCATGCTTCAGAGACCTGGATGACTTACAACAGGCAACTGGAAGCACTAGAGAAGTACCAATAGCAGCGCCTTCGCAGGATCCTCCGAATCTGGTGACAACAATGACCATTGCCAATGGATCAAAATCAGAGAATATCCCACATTACTATAGAAGCATCAGCTGGAATTCTCCAGCTCTTCAACTCCGCCACTGTTGCAAGCAACGATGGAGAATTTGGAGCTCAGCCAAATTTCCATTTACTGCTGCAGGATTGGAGAATCCCACCGGTGTAAACAGCCAGAGAATTACAGCCACCACTATCAGATTGATGAGGTTCAAGGAGGAGGTCAGCCTGAATCTTCTTGGAGCAATTTGGAATGGGCAATAAAATTGGAGAGATTTCTGCCCAGTGCAAATAAGTTTCTGGTGTCAACAAGATGGGAATGTTTCACTGGTTCCAAACTGTGTTTGGACTTAGAGAACCTGCCATTGAGAGGTTGTTATGATGGTGGAAGATGAGCGTGGGGAGACAGGAAAGTGGTCAGGAAAATCACAGGCTACAGCAATTTAGTCAGCTATTTTGAAAAAAAGAGGGGGACTGTCCAGAAACTGGAGGCAAAGTGAATGAGACAATGTGCATAGGGAATACCAAACAATTTATTATACTCAGTTGGATAGACAAATTTTCACCATGTTTATTAGCCCCAACAATGTTGCATGTTCATAAATAATATTAGTGATGTTTTGCATTGCTATAACAGTGATTACCAGAGAAAAACCATTTATCTTGTGCCTTCTACAAACCCAGGGTGACCCAAAGCACTTTGTCCATTGAAGTATTTTTGAAGCACTGTCATTGTTGTCATGTAGGAAGCGCAACAACCTTTTTTAAATGTACTCTCTTGTTGTACATCCTGAATTGCTCTGGAGAAAGCGTTGGCGAGCTGGCTTCTGTACACATACTCCCATGGTATTGCTCAGAAGGGAGTTCCGGGATTTTGATTCCACAACAGCAAAGGAGCAATGACATAGTCCCAGGTCAGGATGGTGTGTGGCTTGAAGGATCCTAATTTGTCTGATACCCTTGTCTTTCTGGTGGTTGAGATAACAGGTTTGGAAGGTGATGTTGAAGAAGCCTTGGTGAATTGCTACAGTGCAACATGGACATGATGTATACTGCTGCCACTTTGCAGCAATGGTGGAGGGAGTGAATGTTTAAGCTGGCAGAAGGGGTGCTAAGAAAGCAGGTTGCTTTATCCTGAATAGTGTCCAGCTCCTTGAGGATTGTTGGGGTTGTACTCACCCGAGCAAGTGAATTACATCACACACAGACATGTGCCTTTTAGCTGGTGGGCAAATTTTGGGAATGGAGTGAGAAGGTGACATTTTGCCTCAAAATTCCAGGTTTCTGACCTGCTGTTGTAGCCACAGTATTTTTATGTTGAGTCCAGTTCACTTTCTGGTCAATGGTAACTCCTGAGAATGTCAATTGTGGGGGATTCAGCGATGGCAATGTCATTGAATATCAAGGAGAGATGGTTTGATCCCTCTTGTTGGAGATGGTTATTGCCTAACACTTGAGTGCATAAAAGTTACCTGCTTTTATCAGCCTAAGCTTGAATATTATCCATGTCATGTTGCATTTGGACATGGACTGTTTCAATATCTCAGGAGCTTCTAAAGATGTTGAACATTGTGCAGTCATTAGCACACATCCCTGCTTCTGATCTTATGAAGAAGGAAGGTGATTAAAATAGTTGAGGATAGTTGGGTTGAGAATAGTTAGGAAACTATCCTGAGGGATTTGGGCAAGGTTCCACAACAGTAAAGTGATCATTTGTTTTTTGAAGAGTAAGTATTGGGCACACACTGAGGACAAGCTACTTTTAACCCCACCCCCTGCATTCCTCCAGTATTATGGGATGTTTTATATCCATCCAAGAAGGTAGGTACAGTCTCAGATTAACATCTCATCTGTCAGCCTCACTGAAGAAGGTCAGCCAACTTTGCTGTTGCCTGCTTGGTGCTGGCAAGTTGTTGTTAGCTCAGGAAATGGATGGTGCTGGCTGTTAAAGTCATATTGCTGGTTTAATCAGCAGTTACTGACCGATTTGATTATTTATGTACTTCCATGAGAGCTTCAAGGACATTCTCTTGCTTGCCTCCAAACTGCCCCAGGGTAGGGGGAAACCCAGAAGTGGATGGGATGATGTTTGGAGTTAGATCTGAAGTCACTTTCACAGGTTTAACTCCTACACACATTTATACCCTCATCCAATTTCTTGGGAAAGTCAATTCCAGTCAGGAATAGTTTGCCAATTTGTAATGTAGGCATAGAACATAGAACATTACAGCGCAGTACAGGCCCTTCGGCCCTCGATGTTGCGCTGGCCAGTGGACCCTCTAACCTAAACTATTCCAATATCATCCATATGCCTATCCACCGAACATTTGAATGCCCCCAAAGAAGGTGAGTCCACAAATGCTGCAGGCAGGGCATTCCACGCTCTCACCACCCTCTGTGTAAAGAACCTGCCTCTGACATCCATCCTATAACTACCACCTCTTAATTTAAAGTTATGTCCCCTCGTGTTGGTCATCACTATCCGAGGAAAAAGGCTCTCACTATCCACCCTATCCAATCCCTTGATCATCTTATACGCCTCAATTAGGTCACCACGTAACCTTTTTCTCTCTAATGAAAATAACCTCAGGTTCCTCAGCCTTTCCTCATAAGGCCTTCCCACCATACCAGGCAACATCCTGGTAAACCTCCTCTGCACCCTTTCCAATGCTTCCACATCTTTCTTATAATGAGGCGACCAGAACTATACGCAATACTCCAAGTGGGGCCGCACCAGAGTTTTATACAGTTGTAACATAACCTCACGGCTCCTAAATTCAATCCCTCTACCAATAAAAGCTGTTGTTTTCTTCTTGTTGTGGACCTAAAACAAAACATGTACTCTTCTGAAATCCTGAAGTCCTCACTGGAAGACACCCCATTCCCTGCAAACTGACAACAGCCTCATCCCTCAGTAGTGCACCTCCTTGACCAATAAAATTGTCACTGTAGATTGTCCACCTGTTAAAGCAAGAGTCTGATTTTTATTTCCATTTATTGTAATGGAAATTGGCTGCTCTCAATCAATCTCATGCAACAAAAAAAAATTATATTTTTTTAATTCGTAATTCTTGGGAATTAGATATTGTTTGATGTCAAGATTAACCATCCACTCAATTACTTCAGCTAATGCAGTGTAAATGGTTCATGGTATCACCGGGAATGTTCTCTGAGGACGTATGTGGGCAATGGTCCAACTTGGATGACCACAGTCACAATTTGAGCCCTGCGTGATATCCCACTTGTGGAGCAAGTGATCACATCTTCCCTGGCTCAACCTCAAGCAGCTAAGGATTTTCCAGGTTTTCCATTGAAGCTTGAAACCTGGGAAATCACCACTTGGATCAGTCATCATGGTGTCAGGAATGTTTGCAATCAACAAGGAGGTGCACTACTGAGGGATGAGGCTGTTGTCAGTTTGCAGGGAATGGGGTGTCTTCCAGTAAGGACTTCAGGATTTCAGAAGAGTGCATGTTTTGTTTTAGGTCCACAAGAAGAAGAAAACAACAACCATCTTTGATCATCCTGATAAGGTTAGTTTTTCAACCAGGAAAATCCTGCAAACTGATGCTGTCAAGAAGCCAATGATCCCTGGCTACCAGATCCCAATCTAAGAAGCAAAAAAAACTGGAAAATATTTTATTGTAGTTCTATCAATGTTGATGCTATATTGCACTTCTAAGCAGCACAGATATAAGTAGATCTCTATTTTTTCAAGGGTTTTCTCTGGTTCATTCCCCATGGCGATGCTTTGAACAATCAGAGTCGACCCATCTGGTTTGAATTTCAAACAAAAACGTGGCAGCCAGAGTTCTCTGTTGCATTTTCCATGGCAACACCTCTGAGAAACAGAGTCCACTAATCAACACTCTCATCTCATGCAGCATAATTTATTGTTCTCTTTACTGTTGGTTTATCTTGTGTATCTGTCCTGATGAACGCAAGACAAAAAGTTTCAATGGCATGTGTCTTCTCTCAGCAGCACTCAAACTCTATACTATCTAGCAACTTTTTTTATTCTTTCATGAGACGTGGGCTTTACTAGCTGGGCCAACATTTATTGCCTATCCCTAATTGCCCTTGAGAAGGTGGAAAGCAATGAATTGCTAATAGTTAAAGATCCAATGTAATAAATTGTGTTGCTGATAATATATTCCATTTTATGTAACATTTTACCAACCTTAATTAGCACCCTTATTAATGATTTTTAACCTTGACTAATATTGCTGGTCCTTTAATTGAAATAATTCAAAATTTCATGGCCAAGTGTCCCAATGCATTGCTTCACTAATACCATCCCGAGCAATGAATCACTTGCATTTTGAGTAACCTATCAATGAAGATTATGAAACAGAGATGTCATGTTTAGCCAAGAAATGAATCTGACAGGCACAATTATAACAGCTCTGATCAGAACTTATTGCAAATCAAGCATTACATTTTCAAAAGGCTTGTTCAATAATGTCTATGAAACCAAGTTTGTTGTAATTATTTTATACTGATTGATTTTTGAAAAGTGACCTTGATAATGAGATATCACCCCAATTAACCCATTAGAAATAGCAATAAACTTTAACAGATAATTGTCTCTGTTATTCGTAAATACAGAGAACAGCTGACCTGGTTAAATGGAGCACTCACAGCAGTGGCTGTGCTCCTTTGAGCTTGTGTTAAGAAACATTATCCTTGTGGTCTCGAGAGATCTTCACAGCACTCTAACTGACCTGCAGGTGCTTTGATGCTGAATCTGAACCAGGAAATATGTAAATATGTTTTCTTCTTACCCTTTTGCCCTGGTGAGCACAACATTGATGGAAAGAATAAATTGGCTTATATGTTCCTTATCTCACAATACTGAGTAGCATTGCTAGTGTGTACATTTATGCAGAAGGTGAAACAACAAGCATACTATCCATATGTATCATTGTTCTACAGCAGAAAGTTTTTAATCAGGTCAGGATTATTTGTTCGTGACAAAACTTGTCCAATTCAGATTTCAATTCAGAAAAACAACACCCTGGGTCTTTCATTTTCTCCTAGCTTGCATCCCTGATTTCAATTGTCCCACATTGGGAGATCATACTTTCAGCTGCCTTGTCCCAAAGCTCTGGAGTTGCCTCACTAAAACTTCATGCCCCGTTGCCTCTTAAAAGATAGTCCAAAATATCCACCTCCCTTGATCAAGATTTTTTTTGACATCTTTCTCTTTTTAAGGCTCAGTGTGAGCAAAATGTCAAAAAAGTTTTCATTGACATCACTCCTTATAACAGTATAGTATTACTGTATTGTACTGTATTAAAGGCATTATAAATGTAAGTTATTGTTCATCATATAAACTTTGTACACCAAAATATTAATATTTTCTTCTCCGCAAAACTACAACATACAAACACGACGACAACAAGATCGAATACTGATAGAAACAACAATCTTGCTGTTTTTCTTCCCAGGGCCCTGTCCTCACCACCCGTGCAAGCAAACTCTGCACCCCCCCCCCCCCCCCCCCCAACCATCCCCTCACTCTTTAATAAAACAACATTTCTATTTAGGGTTGAATTGAGAGGGAATTCTAGTCTGAAGATGCATTAAAACTTTACGCAACTGGAATTTTCTGACAATAAAACACAAAGAAAAAGCCTCAAGCCAGCTTTCAACCTCACTTTTGTATCTATTCAGTAGTATGGTGATCTCCTGAGTTTGATGTGTTCCACTAACTGCTTTTCTATGCCACTATGCTAGGATAATTACTTCTGTCCACGTGGACAATCAGATCAGCAGTGTTTTCAATTTTACTTCAGCATTTTTTAGCATGTAGCGATCATAGTTAAGGCCAATCCGACCAAGACAATAAATCCTGACTCAGTGCTGGACTGGACCATGTTATGTGTCGTCAAAAATACCAGAAAGTCTCTTTCTGTAACGTAGACCATCTTTGAAGTCAAATATTTACCTAACATTTCAATTATTGATCATTTGCCCATAGCATCATGAATTATGACCTAGGGTTCAAATAAAATTTAAAATATTAGATTGCCAACAAAATAAAATCAAATTTTCATCCTGTTAGATGTTTTGACCTTGATAGTCTAGTTCCACCTCATTTAGATTTTGTAGAAATCATAGAAACATTATAGTACAGAAAGAGGCCATTTGGCCCATCAAGTCTGCACTGATCACAATCCCCCACAGGCCCTACGCCCATATCGCTACATATTTACCCACTAATCTCTCTGACCTGCACATCTCAGGACACTAAGGGTAACTTTTTTTAGGCATAGCCAATCAACTGAACCAGCACATCATCGAATTGCATGAGAAAACCAGAACACCCGGAGGAAACCCACACAGACACGAGGAGAATGTGCAAACTTCACACAGACAGTGACCCAAGCTGGGAGTCAAACCGAGGTCCTGGAGCTATAAAACAGCAGTGCTAACTACTGTGCTACCATGCCACCCAGTTCATTTACGCAGTTGCGAACCCACAGCTGTCACTTTGTCACTCGGTTTCTATCCATTATCACGGTTTGTTTGGTGAGACTTGTCAATGTGATCTCCAAGTATGTGCGTACATTATGGGGTCAATTTGCACCATACCCACTCAGCAAAAACTAGACAAGTGGTAACATTTTAAATGAACAGACTCTATCCATGCCCAACTATTTGAGATGTTAATCAGCAGAGTTAAAAAATGGATGAGACAGCCATCAAAATCAGTGCATTCATTAAGACACACATGGAGTTTGAAGGCTGTCTACAAATGTATATTTATTTCAGAACTTTTATTTTCAGTGCCTTTACGTACATTCTGGCACTGTGGTTAGCACTGCTGCCTCACAGCGCGAGGGACCCGGGTTTGATTCTCAGCTTGAGTTGCTGTCTGTGCGGAGTTTGCACATTCTCCTCATGTCTGCATGGGTTTCCTCCTGCTGTTCTGGTTTCCTCCTACAGTCTCAAAGATGTGCTGGTTAGGTGCATTGGCCATGGTAAATTCTCCCTCAGTGTATCTGAGTATGTCGACCAGGAGATTTTCACAGTGACTGAATTGCAGTATTAATGTAAGCCTACTTTTGACAGTCGTAAATAAACTTAAATTTAGTAACAGCTAGCGTAATATCATTCCCTCTATCTGCACCATAGCATGTGTCTCATAGTGCCTCAGTATTAAACTGCAACTTCAATGTGGAGAATTAACATGTGCCAATTCTCTTTATCTCATCTTCTCTCTCAAGATCAAGTATATTTCAGTTTCCTTCCTCTCTCTATATATGCCTACTTTCCAAAAAACCAGACTTTATGCACATATGAGCATACCGACAGAATAATAATACACTTAATACAAACATTGCATATATGTGATGAACCATGCATTAATTTTTCTCTACCTCGTTATTACTCATGATTAAATCAGAGCTTTAAGAGAAGCAAAACATTGTAGATTTGTTAAAATTTACTATGTAACAACTGTTAATTATAATTTCAAAAGAACATATATCCTGTCTGTGACTCTCAGTAATACAAGATTTTTCAACCAAACTGAAGAGCTAAGAAATGCTATGCAAATCATCATCACTGTTGACCTTAAAGTAGAAGCCCTGCAGCTTTGTCCTGTAAGTCACTTTGTACTTTTATACCATTCAGGTTTGAATGTCAGTTTCAGTGATTTTGCCTGGCTTCACTTATTTGTTGTGAAAAGGCAAAAAAAAAAACAAATTAGGTTGGATGCATTCAAAAGAAAACACTTGCATTTATGGAGTGTCTTTCAGGACCTCGGGATACCTTGATGCATTTTACAATCAATCAAATAATATTCAATTATTATATTTCACTGAGGTGAAGCAACTAAAATGCCCTTGAACGTGGCATGACCCCTATTCTCTCTGATGTTAAGTTACGATTTTATGCTAAAATGTATCTCTTCAATTGACAGAAAATTGCTCTTTTTTTGTGAACAGTGACGCATTGATACATCCATGTGAAATTTAGGATTATTTTTAAAAATGCAATATTTTCTTTTTGCACTTGTCAGCTTTTTTCAACTTTTTTCATCCAGTACTAGCAACAATTACACATTAGACACAGAGTGGAAGGTCTTTCAACTCTTGGCCAGCAATATAGAACCATAGCATCATAGAATCCCTACAGTGCAGAGAGGCCATTCAGTCCACTGAGTCTGCACCAACTCTTCGACAGAGTATCTTACCCAGGCCCTATCCCTGTAACCCCACATATTTACCATGCTAATCCTTCTACACATCTTTGGATACTAAGGGACAATTCAGCATTGCCAATCTGCCTAAACTGCACATCTTTGGACTGTGGGAGGAAACCTGAATATCCAGAGGAAATCCACACAGACACAGGGGGAACGTGCAAACTCCGCAGACACAGTGACCCAAGGCCAGAATTGAACCCTGATCTCTGGTGTTGTGAGGCAGCAGTGGTGACTGTTGTGCCATCATGCCGCACCTTAGATATTTAAACTCCAGCCCCAGGAGTGCCCCAGTTTTCATTTTTATTTTATATATCATTTATTTTTAGGGATATCAGTTACTTATGAGGAATTTCTGAGTAAGACATACAATCATAGTGGCAATTAATGCTAAATTATGGGCAGTTTTATGAAGGTAAAATCACCATAGCCCCTAAGATGATCATAGGTGGGGAGCTACAGGTGATGATCCAACCTGAAGATCACCACATCTTAGGGCAAGGAGCAAGATTCAGAGGGAGGGCCTTAGTGAATAACCTCTGCCACTTCAGAAATTGGATGTTTGCTGTTGATTTGTATCATGAGCCAGCCTTCCAGCCAATTGATCGAACCGACTCCTTCTATACTCAGTGGGTGTTTGATGCTGGAGAAATCTGAAAATGCTGGAAGCATTTCAATCACAGATCCTCATGATCATGTTTTACTCGCTTCCAGTTCAGTAGCTAATCAAATTATGAGACTGAGTGTGAAGTCCAGCAGCAGAGGTTTGCGGCAGGTTTACAATCCCTGGAGATTGGGAAATATTGTGGATTGATGTTTAAAGATGGAGGAGGAAGCTAGAGTGGCAATCAGGAGGAAGTGGGGGTGGTGGGGTGGGAGGGGAGAACATGAAAAGACTAGTTTAGTGAGGGATAGTTGGACCAGGAATTGGGAAGGAAGGGGACTGGGAGGGACGACTTTGGAGATCAATCGTGACAGACAATTTCCTCAAGGGACAGTGGAAGGATCCTTCACTCCTTATCTACAAGCAGTGCTCTAATAAGCATTTACCTATTGTTAATCAGATGGTCCTATCTCCCTTTAGTTACCCTGAGAATCCTAGCTGGATTGTGATAAATTGAAATTGTTGCTACAATCTGAGAAACATATGGAACTTAATTAATAAATTATAATCATTAACTTGCCTCTCCAGAGTTGTTTGTTTGGATCCTCTAACCACCCGCTTGTGAAGGAGAAGTTGGTGTTTACTTGCCCACTTAATGCTCACCCAACACTTTCCCATCTTTTTTGCCTATGAGAGGATGGATTGAAATCCCCCCAGCAATTTCTCTGATTAGGAACCAAATTAAAACTGTCAAAACTCAACTAAAGTAAGATTCTTACAATCAAAGAAAACAGACAGTCAGCCAGTGAAGCCAGTCCTCATTCAAAACCACTTGTGTGGAGTTTGCACATTCTCCCCATGTCTGCGTGGGATTCCTCTGGGTGCTCTGGTTTCCTCCCACAATCCAAGGATTTGCAGGTTAGGTGGATTCTCTACAATAAATCGTGTAGTTTGGGAGTAGTCTTGGTAAATGTGTATGGGGATAGGGCAAGGGAGGAGAGATTTTTTTTGGAATGTAGGTGTAGACTCAATGGGCTGAATGGCCTCTTTCTCCACTGTAGAGATTTTATGGTTCTATGGTTGCATCAGCAAAAGGGTTGTTTACAAATCAAATGGCTCACCTAGACTTCATACCAGTATGGCAGTCGTTGTTTGTGTTAGGGCCTGCCGCTGATTGTCACTTTGTGAAGCAAACATTAACTCCCAAATAAACACCGCACTAATTTAGTTGCTTGAAAAGACCTGAGAGGATACCTTTGGAATGTGGTTGTTCTCCTGGAATATGGCCCAAGAGTCTGCTGAGTAATCCCAGCATTTTCTAACTTTATTACAGCTGGTCTCAAGATGGGCGATCAGATCCTCAAAGTTATGGCAGGTCACAGAAATTGCAAGGGATGGTCTTGGCTGCGATGAAGCAGGATCTGGCTGCTTCAGGATAATAATTGTGTGTTAGATTGTGTGTTAGAACAATCATTTAGTACCTGCAAAACATTAAGACAAAGGAATTTGCAAAACAATAATAAATGTAAAGAAAGCAGCACTTTTAACTGAAAATGCATCCCCTCCTCCCTATCATGATTTACTGCTCTGTTCAAAATATAATTAACTCTTGCTAAATGCACTGCAATGGATTCAGACAATCTGCGTAAGAAAAGCAAAGAGAGAGAAAACGAGTGACATTTACGAAGTGCCGAAAGCAGTATTTCTGCAAACATAGTTCTGGGAAACAGCTGTTGGATTTTACATTCACAACTTACTGTTGCAATGACACACTGCCTTCTTGCAGAGTATTCAAGTGCAGTTTAATGCATTAATTCCCTTCATGGGATGACAGGAACGTGTCCACGGGCCAGTGCTTTCCCATCGGGACGACAAGAAAATCAAAGGGTGCATCAATCTAGGTCAGTGATGCTCATTTCCCGGTCTAGCTGAAGAACAGAACTGGAAAAGGTTAACAAAAGCTAGAGAAAAGGTCTTTCTTCTTTAGAGAAAGTTAAATGAATCATGATGTCTTCTTTCCGTATTTATTTCCAAACAGTATTGCATTTATTTGAGGAAACATTAAACTTGTTGGGAGGAAGTACAATAGAATGACAAAATTATTTATAGATAAAACAATTCACAGTGAATTACGAAACCAAAACTAGGCCACCTGACCTAACTGGTGCAAACTGATAATTATGCACCATGTGGATACCAGCCACTCATTTACATTTAAGTTTAAATTTATTTATTAGTTGTCATAAGTAGGCTTACATTAACACTGCAACAAAGTTACTGTGAAAATCTCATAGATGCCACATTCTGGCACCTATTCGGGTATACACAGGGAGAATTTAGCATAGCCAAAACACCTTACCAGTATGTCTTTTGGGTTTCTATTCTCCACTATCTTCACTGCCTGTCCTATATAGAAGCTAGTCCATACTCTGACATGATCCTTCCATGCCATCTTGGATCTTCCTTGTGCATGTTTTACAGGTGTTTTGCCTTGCATTACCTCTTTTTCTAAACACCCCCACTACTGTTCACATCACATGCCAAAAATATATCAGCTTTCTTGTTAACACCAGCTTTCACACAGCCCACACGGCTTGGCTGTCCATAACACAAGTAATAGCTTCCTGAGTCCTTTCATTTCATTGGCATATTGGACCAATGCAGATCTCAAGAAGGCAGCTCACTGCCAAATTTCAAGGGCAACTAGGAATGGGCAATAAATGCTGGCCAGCCGGTGATGTCCTTGTCCTATGAATGAATAATAAAAAAAATCAGATGTTCCTAATCGTAACATAACATTCTTGTTGATGACCCAACTTTCACAGCCTTACATTGTCACTAACCACGCAAGGGCTTTCAGAAGATGAATTTTTGTTATAATCGGGATGATATGGTTGCCTCATACTCTTTTAAGTGAGTTCACAGCAGCATGACCCTTGCTATTCCAGTGTGAATATCTTTGGTAGACTCTGAACATCACATTTGAATTTAACGGAAGTCCAGTGGTTTGCTACTTCATTATTGTTCTACAACTTATTGTTGATATTATAAAATATCATTAATATAATTTAAACTTCCTGCCTGCAAATTTTATGGATTCCTCTGTGTACGCACGTTGATTAATCCCATTTAGGTTACTGTTCATTATTAATTATAATCTAGCAAGAATATGATTAATCTCAAAGTCTTCCTTTCACTTTGTTTGATGTACTTAAGTGCTTCTCCTTAACAAGGTCATTTTCCTGTCCTTGTAATGAGTGTCGTTACAATAATGAAGAGGAAAATGCTAAGAGATTTGAAAAGTCACAGTAAATGCTCACTTGATTGTGCAGAGTGTACTGTATATGATTGCATTAACCACAATTATGTGATTAAAATTATTCCTGTACATCACATCTTTATTAAGGAATGCAATTGCTGCTGAATGAAGTCTTATGTTTAACTAGGCGAGGCCAATGCAAACAGTTCTTGATTTCAAAGTGCGACTGCACATCAAGCATTGCGTGCCTGCACCATGAGACATTGAAGTTAACTAAGCACACAATTGATATTCTACTACCACCCCACCCCCCCAAAATCCATGGTAAGTATAAAGGTTTGATGAGGGTGCTATTAATAAAGAGGAAGTGAATAAAGTTTATTTATTAGTCACAAGTAGTCTTACATTAACACTGCAATAAGGTTCCTGTGAAAATACCCAAGTTGCCACACTCTAGAACTTGTTCAGGTATACTGAGGCCAATTCACCTAATCTGGACTGTGGGAGGAAACCAAAGCACCCAGAGGAAATCCACAAAGACAAGTCAGGATTCAAACCTGGGTCCATGGTGCTGTGAGGCAGCAGTGTTAACCGCTATGCTACTCAGCATTTCCAACTTGCTGTAATACATTGTTTGCATTTTTATGTTGGTGTTGCGAATGCTGTGTGGGTGTTTCAAACTTGAGAGATGGCAAGCTTTACTAACGTAGTTAAATCAATCCCTGACAGTGCAATGAGGAGCCTGATTCAAAGTTAATAGTGGTTGGCTAGGTTTCCTAAGGTTCAAAAAAATGCAAGAATGAAATGAAGACAGGAACTTTTTACAGCACTCCTTGTGGAACAGGGAAATAGGAGTGTTCCTCACAATGCCTCAAGGAAGTCTTCAGTCCATCAATCTGCCTTCTTTCCTTCCTACCCCTGTAACCCCTCACATTTACCATGACCAATCCACCTAGCCTGCTGATCTTTCTGACTTTGGGAGGAAACCAGAACGCTCAGTAGAAACCCACTCTGACACAGGGAGAACGTGCAAGATCCACACGGACAGTTGCCCAAAGCTGAAATAGAATCCAAATCCATGGCGCGGTGAGGCATCAGTGCTAATCATTGTGCCACCATGCCATTCTTCTTTTTGCTAAGGTTTTGCAGACCTTTTCTCCCATTAGCACAAGTAGCAACCTCTCTAACGCTTACCCCAATCTATCGCTCCATCCCTCTCAATTGCTGGGGACTGTCCTCTGCCTGTCTGCTTTCTCCTGTCATTCACCTTGACTGCTGCTAGGAGAAAACAGGCAACAAAGATTACAATGAGATCCTTTCATTAGATTAATCAGAATCTCTGCGTCCTTGTCCTTGGCAGGTTTTTGCTGCACTGCCATGTTCCTTCTTATGCAACCCCATGAATATTGGTTCTGCACTATCTACTTAGGTTCATTCTGTGAGCAGGTTTTGTGCACTTGAAAATGTTTCCATAATTCCATCTGGAACACCTGAATAATGGAATTATTGTGTGTTTTGTTATCACGATCTGATTTCCCAATCTTTCGGAATCAAAAGAAGAGGACCTCTGGAGATTGAACCTCTGTCCAAACATGTGCATGAGCTTAGGATCTCAATTAAGAGGAAGTGCTCCTAACAAAAGCAATGCTTCCCATTGTTCTCTGCAGCATGGTTAGGTAGTCACATAACACTGCACAAATATGTTGTGGGCTCCTGCAGTTTCCACAGGACAAAATGGCCCAAGCTACTTTTCATTGTCCAGGCCACCCGATTAACAGGGTTTGAAGCAACGTCTTCATTTCACAGACCTGTCAACACAAAAGCTGGATAATTAATAAAGAATCAGTGTTAGATCAGATGATGCAACTTTACTGCACTGATTTCCTGATAAACAATGGAGGAAATTAGTGGAAATTAAGAATGCAAGTATGTTTTACCTGGCTGTATTGAAGCTGGATTTGCCCGGTAAGATTATCAGATATGCCTGTGATATGCTTGCCTTAATAAGAGCTGTGATGCTAAATTACTTATGAGACTTCTGGCTGTCAGCCGTGTATCCTGCAGCTGTCATTGTTTGTTTGAAGTCAGTGTTACTGTATTGGCATAATATGACAGAAAGACAGATTTTACAGTGGTTATGATAAAAGTACACCTAAAAATACTGTGACAGGAAGATAGGATTTTACTGGAAAAACAGTGTAGGAAAGTGCCATGGGAATTTCTAATATTGTAGAACTTTATTGCTGGAATCTTTTGATGCTTCCAGTGAAACAGAGTGAACCGGGTTGTGTTAAGGTGAATACTGTCTTTAAGTTTGGCTTGATAATGCTGACTACAATACTGCAGGATATCAATAATAGATATTGCCTCCAGGACGATCTTTTCTCACACAACCTGGTGTGCATATTTCCCTTGTTAAAAGGAAAAGGTGCTTGTATGACTTCCCATCTGTTAGATGCACAATGTAAAGCAAGATGAGTTGGCAACAACTTTTTTTTTATTATTATCTTTTGGAAACATGTGAAGATCCTTGAGAGGGTACAGAGGTGGCACACTGGAATAGCTCCAAGGATGAGGGAATTTAGCCTACAAGCTTAGATAAGAGAAGATGGGGCTGTTTGATGGGGAGGCAATGACCTAGTGGTACTATTAATGGACTATTAACCCAAAAACTCAGCTAATGTTTTGGGGACCTGGCTCGAATTCCACCATGGCAGATGGTGGAATTTGAATTCATTATCAAAAAAACCTGGAATTAAGAATCTACTGATGACTGTGAAACCATTGTCGATTGTCGAAAAAACCCATCTGGTTCACTAATGTCCTTCAGGGAAGGAAATCTGCTGCCCTTACCTGGTCTGGCCTTCACGTGACTCCAGAGCCACAGCAATGTGGTTGACTCTCAGTTGAATCCTGGCAACTAGGACTGGGCAATAAATGCTGGCTAGCCAGCCACATGAATGAATAATGAAGATTTCCTAGGATCTGTTAGAGGTATGCATGATTTTGAAGGATTTAGACAAGGTGCAAAAAGGAAAGCTATTCCCATTACCTGATGGTGTTAGGACTAGGTGATATGGATCTAAGGTTCTGGACAACAGTTATGGGGAGAATGTGAGGAAGAACATTTTTATGTCGTGAGTGTTGGTGAATTGAAATATGCTGCTTGCGAGAGCCATGGAAGTGAACATAATCCATGATTTTAAAAGAAATTGGAAGGGCACTTGAGGGATGACATGGATACAATGGAGGAATGGAATCGAGTAGATTGTTCTGCAGAGATCCAGTATGGACTTAATGGACTAAGTGGCCTCCCTCTTCTATAATGGTTGGATTTTATGGGCTACCCATAGATGGGAAAGCAAGAAGGTCAACACCTAAAGTAGGGCATCATGCCTTTGACAATGTGTCCTCCAACAGCCCACCTGCTTCCTCTCTGATTTTATAAGTTGTGGGGTAAGGGATCAGTTGGGCTTCCTGCCTAAGGTTCAACTCAGACCTTAAGTGAGCAATTAATATCCACCACTCATATTTACTGGAGAGGACTGTGCCCAATATTCAGCCTGGCAGATTAGTCCTTGCAGGCTGCTAGCTAGTGAAAGGGAGGTGCCTCTTGTCCAGGTCCCTGATGCCAATCAGAGGCCTCCATCACAATTTTCCAGCCTTTCATCCATAGTACCCCACATGCCTGTCCAACATGCTACCAACCCTCACCACCAACATCCCCCCTCACACCCCCAATGCCGGCTAGCCCAGCCCCAGCAAGATCCCAGAATTATCTGCAGGTCAGAGTTCATCGTCAGTCCCTCCTCCTTGGCTTTGCTACAGTACCAGCAATGGCTACCATTTCCTGTGACATTGTCAGAACTGCAGAATTGCTAGCTTCTGAGTAGTCAGCAAAACTTCAAGGTGGGACTTTTTAAATCTATTCGTCTGTGAAATATGGGTGTCGCTAGCTGGCCAGCATTTATTACCCCATCTTTAGTTGCCCTTGAGAACTTACTCCTGAAGAAGGGACAGAAGTCTTGATTCATATCGAGAATGATATGAATCATTCTCATATCATTCTATCCATCAGCCAAAAATTAAAGAGGGACAAGATAGCTAAGCGGAAGTAGGCTCAACCATGACATTTATGCTGAGTCCACCTTCAGCATTTTATCCAGCCATTTGACCCTATGACTCTTTGAAGTTATGCTGGTGAGAGGAGTGGGTGAATACTGAGATTGCTGTTTCAAGATGGTGTGGGAGCATGATTTTTTTTGGCAAGCTGTTCCCAGTATATCCTCCAATTCTATGTTTTGTGCTATGCTTCTAAAACTCTATTCTAACTCTTGCAAAGCCTCTAACAATGCTCTAATTCAATCTCTTACAGATTTGGCATGATCTTTCTCCACATTCTAGCTATGACTATAACACTACATTCTGCACTCTCTCCTCTCTTTGGTATGAGTGGTATGCTTTGTCTGAATAGTGCACAAGAAACAATGCATTTCACTGTACATTCATATATGTGACAATAATAAATCAAATCAAATCCATTACACTAACAGAGGTGCTAACCCCACGGAAAAGGACTAATGTAATATCTATACCAAAATAATGGTTTATAACTCAATACAGACTTCACAAATAGTAACCTTCAGACTTACATTTGAATCTGTAAAATTCAATTTGACAATTCCTCATCTGCTGTAGCTTGCTTTGCAACTATAGATTTTAATTGAAATTGATAAGGGTATTGATAGTTGATTGGTTTGTTAACATTGTGATATGTTGCAATTAATATATTGATAATACTTGGCAATAACAACACAAACAATGCAACTATAAAACATGATATGAAACCTGGCTGTGCTCATAACAGCCTTAATGTTAAATAAAAGCAAATTACTGAAGATGCTGGAATCTGAAACCAAAAGAGAAAGTGCTAGGAAATCTCAGCAGGTCTGGCAGCATCTGTAAAGAGATAAAAGAGCTGACATTTCGATTTCAGATTATCTTTTGTCAAAGTTAAAAGGCTGGGATATTTTTCTCTGGAGCACAGAAGGTGAAGGTGATCTTATAGAGGTCTATAAAAAGGGGCTCAGATCAGCTAGATAGGCAATATCTTTTCCCAAAAGTAAGAGAGTCTAAAATTAAAGGGCATAGATTTAAGGTGAGTGGGGATAAGTACAGAAAGGTCCATAGGAGGGGCAAATTTTTCACACGGAGAGTAGTGAATGTCTGGAACAAGCTACCAAAGATAGTAGTAGAGGCTGGTACAACTTTGTCTTTTAAAAAACATTTAGACAGTTACATGGGTTAAGATGAGTTTAGAGAAATATGGGCCAAATATGGGCAATTGGGACTAGCTTTGGGGTTTTAAGAAAAGGACAGAATGGATAAGTTGGGCCAAAGGGCCTGTTTTCATGCTGTACATCTCTGACTCTATGACTATGACTCTGTAGGGTGAAAGAATGAAAGAATAGCCTCAAAAACAAGGGGAAAGGCTGCTAATGGCAGTCCACAAAGAGAATAGAAGGTGTGAATAGCCCAACAGTAGATACGCTGAAATCAGAGGGTAAACTGTGACAGACAAGAATGTGTGAGGAGGGGGGAGATGGATGGGAGAGAGGTAAAATTGAAAGGGAAACAAAGGGGGAGGAAATATAAGGAAAGGGCTGATGAAATAGGGGGAAGAGTTGGAGGGAAGAAAAATAAAGACAGGCAATAAAGAAATAAAAGGTAGAGAACGGTTAAAAATTAAAATGAAAACAAAGGGTCGAGGTGGCGTAGAGCTAATCAGCTGAAGTTGTTGAATTTGATACTGAGACTGGAAAGCTGTCAGCCTTAATATTAAACCTAAATAAATGAAACTGAAAATACATGTTGATCCTTGAGTGCCTTGTGTGAATATTTGGCTCTGTGTACTCATTAAAATAGTAACTTTAAAATAATTCAGGCAGTCTTTTAAAGTGCTTACTTGGTACTGTAACATATTTCACCAAATAATTAAAGGGACCACTTAGTCTACTTTAGTAAAGATTTTTTTAAATAATAAGTGAGAAAAGCAAATAATACCTATTGACAAAGCAAATATAGTACTGTATTGATGTTATGAGGTAAAATAAAATAGTAACTTTGGAAAGCTGCTAAGCATAATAGAATAATCATTGAATAGCATCACAGATTCCTATTGTGTAGAAGGGGACCTATAGATTCTAATCGAGTCTGCATCTATCACAATTCCACCCAGGTCTATTCCCGTAACCCCACACATTTACTCTACAAATCCCCCGACACTGGGGTCAATTTAGCATGGCCAATCAATCTAACCTGAATTTCTTTGGATTGTGGAAGGAAACCAAAGCATCTGGAGGAAACCCATGCAGAACGAGGGAGAAAGTGCAAATTCCACACAGTGATCCAAGTCCAGAATTGATCCTGGGTCCCTGATGCTGGGAGGCAGCAGTGCTAACCACTGTGCCACCGTGGCACCCGGTGTGTCATGTGCCGTGTTTTATTTTACAATTAATTTTGCCATAGCACAAATAACATTCCAGCCATATTATCATGATGTATTATACCAAAAGAAAATGAAAAACATTTGAAGTGGCAGAAGGAACTGTATGTTCCACTGCATCACAACACCGTGTCTATGATTCTGAGGCTTAGATTGGAAACAATCCCAGACTAATCAGAGGAAAATATTCAGTCTCTGATGGATACGAAGAGATCCAAGTGAAATAATCTTGGCCAGTCTTAACCCAGTTCTCAATTGTCAGTTCAAAACAGTCACCTGCCATACTAATTAAGGGAACAAGCTGATTTGGAGAGCGTAGGACTTGAAAGTGCCATATTTGTTGAGAAAGGATCGTTTTTCAAATTCCGGAGATAAATCTCATCAATGGGGCATATGTAGACAAAATCTCCTGATCCTGGTACAATGTTTAAGTTTTGAAGGGCAGATTTTCCTGTTTCCAACCCTTCCCCAACTTTTCAATTACCAGGAGGAATTCAGTTAAATTAGCCATCTCCCTCCAGCAAGTCTACCATATGACCAGTTTTATTATCAAAGGAGAAGGCAGGATGTTGGATGACTGAATGCTCTGAATCCATCTGAAGAAGAAACTATTAAAGTTTAAAGCTTATTTATTAACAGCACAAGTAGGGTTACTTTAAAACAGCAATGAAGTTACTGTCAAGATCCACTGTCACCCCGCTCCAGTGCCTTTTCGGCTACACCGAGGAAGAATTTAGCATGGCCAATGCACCTAACCAGCATATCTTTCTGGCTGTGGAAGGAAATTGGATCACCAAGAGGAAACCCATGCAGACAAAGGCAACACAGTGGCACAGTTGTTAGCACTGTTGTATCACAGCGCAAGGGACTTGGGTTCAATCCAGCCCCGGGTCACTCTCTATGTGGTGTTTGCACATTCTTCCCCATGCCTGCTTGGATTTCCTCCAGGTGCTTTGATTTCATCTCACAGTCTGAAGATGTGCAGGTTAGGTTGACTGGCCATGATAAATTGGCCCTAGTGTCAGGGGGTTAGCAGGGTAAATATGTGGAGTTACAGGAATAGGGCCTGCGTTGGGTTGCGGTAGGTGCAGACTTGATGGGCTGAATGGCTTCCTTCTGCATTGTCGTGATTCTATGATTCTATGAGGGGAACATGCAAACTCCACACAGAGAGTGATCCAAGCCAGGAATCGAACCTAGGTCCCTAGTGCCGTGACACAATATTGCCTCATCCATTAACTCTGCCTGTACTTCCCCCTGCTTTGGCAAAGCAGCCAGCATAACTAAGAGCCCCATGCACCCTGGACATTCTCTCTTTCACTTTCTTCCATCAGAAAAAAAAGATACAAAATTCTGACGTCACATACCAACTGACTCAAGAACAGCTTCCTCCCTGCTGTTTTCAAATTTTTGAATGGACTTATCTTGCATTAAATTGATCTTTCTCTACACCCTAGCTATGACTGTAACACTACATTCTGCACTCTCTTGTTTCCTTCTCTACGAATGGTATGTTTTGTCACACAAGAAACAATACTTTTCACTGTATGTTAATACATGTGACAATAATAAATCAAATCAAAAATCTACTGGAAGGTGGATCAGTAGCCTGAGGATACAGGTCTAAGTTATTTGGTAAAATAATCAAAATGGAGGTAATGAGAATATACTTTCCACATGTAGTTATTATGATTTGGAATTCAACTGTCTAAAAGGTGGTGGGAACAGATTCAGCAACAGCATTCAAAACTAAGTGGCATATATATTCGATAAAGAGAGGTTTGCAGTGTTATGGGGAAAGAGCAGGAGGTCAGGCTAATTGGATAGCTCTTTCAAAGAGCTGATGGAATCACAGTATGCCAAGCGACCTCCTTCCCTGCTACATTATTCCATGGAATTAAAAATTTAAAACTGTTTTATGAGCACAATTCCAGTTTTCTCCTCAGTTGTGACAATATTTTCTCTCTTATTGTATTTCCGAGTGCAAGATATTGATTAGTAAGCAATGCACACATGTTTGTTTTAAAGCTACTGCAGATAAACCAAACAGTCGATTTTTCATATTGTGCGTGAACAATTCCAGTTTGTAATAAAATGGGGTTTTGCTCGCCTTTGTTTTTCACTGGAGGGATTGGAGTTTGCAAACATTAACCTTGGCACAATATGTGAACAATCTTTTGCTATCAATCGTGTAACATTTTCTCCATATTGTACATACAGATGAGCGCGGGGAACTATATTCCACACAATTGAACCTATTCAACTAACATACAAATAATGCAGAACTTGCACATTAGCAGAGCAGGTGGAGGCTTACTCCTGCTCCCCTAATTTGCAAGTTCTGCATTATTTCTATATTAGTTGAAGAGATTCAATTGTGTGGATTATACTTTCTCAGGCACACCTGTACATACAATGTGAAGGGTATGTTAAATGATCAATAGCAAAAGATTGTTCACATATTGTGCCAAGGTTAATGCAAGAATAGGACATTTGGTTCCTTAAGCCTGCTTTGCCATCTATAAGATCATGGTTGATATGACTGTAATCTCCATTCCTGGTTACCCCTGACATCCTTTCACAGCTACCCCCCCCCCCTCCCAAGAATGAAATGGGATCAATGGATGTGGGGAAACTCAAGGCTTCAGTCTCTCACACAGCCATATTGCAACACACAGAAAGTCCATTGCTCAGGTGACCAATTTATTGTAAGCTTTTAAAATGTGATGGTTTGCGAAAGGCAGAGAAGCTAACAAACTCTTAAACGCCTAGTTATATTTAAAAAATGGTGTGGAGCCAACAATGGGAATCAGAGACCAAGATTTTTTTCAATTCCATTCTGTTCAAGGTCTAGTGAAAAGATGAAGGCCAGCCAATATGCGCAGTTAGACGAGACAAGTGATTCTTAAAAGGACACACTCTGAGGTGTTGTCGGGGGGGTGGGAAGGCTGAGAAAACTCTTTCACAACACTTTTTGTTCTTATTAATGCCCACATCCTTACAAAGAGAATACAAAACAAATATTGTCCAGGGTGGATGCTGGACAGATCTAGCTCTGTATCCAGAGTCGGCAGAAGATGTAGGAGTTTACAACTGAATGTTGGCTATCAAATTAAGGTGCACTGGTTGTAAAGTAACTATCTGCCATGAGGAACCACGTGGCCTACTCATACAACCAAGTGGTTCCCTTTCTGATGCCAATTACTGTAGTGAGGTTAACACTGGAGATCACTAAGGAATTTGAAAGCAAATCGTGCAAGTCTTTGGGTCAGAGTGAATAGGAGACAAGAAGCATCAATAACCAGTTGGATTGTCTTGAAGCTAGAGGACAATTTGCAGGAAATCAGCAATCACAGTTAGAAATCATAGAACATACAACATAGAACACTACAAACAAACAGGGCCTTTGGCCCACAAGTTGCGCCGATCATATCCCGACCTTCCAGGCCTATCTATAATCCTCAATCCCATGTACTCATCCAGAAGTCTCTTAAAAGACCCCAACAAATTTGCCTCCACCACCAACGATGGCAGCAGATTCCACTCACTCACCACCCTCTGAGTGAAAACTTGCCCCTGACATCTCCTCTGCCTAGAATAAATGGCCTAGAATAAAATATGATTTCAGAAATAAATAGTGTCAAAGTGAGAAATGAAATAGTCTTCTCAACACTTGGTTGAGGAAATTTCCACTCATCCAGGATTGGCTGTCAGACAAACATTCTGACGATTTGAAGAGAGGGTGGAGGGGTTGAAAGAGGTAGCAGTATCAATCTGCCAGAAAAGACTGAAAAAGTACCAATTTGAGTGAACAGCTGCTGTTTCAAAGCCATGGGATTTCAGACTGAAATGCCAAAAGATGCTTGATGTTTTAGCATGGAAATCGTTTTTGGCAGGCATGGCTCAAAAAGGATTATGATGCGGTTTAAAAAGCTTACAAATATGGAAAAGAATTAAAGACATATATTTGTAATTATTTCAGAAGCTTCTTATAGTGGTAACATATTTCTTCAATTACCTGTATCCACCTCTGTTCATTGCATGCTTTTCCACTTGTCATTGGGATTTATCTGGATAATAGCAGATTCATGTTGCATGAAACAATTTAAAAGCCCCACAATTTAACACATCATAGAATCCCTATCATGCAAAAGGAGGCCATTTGGTCCATTAAGTCTGCATCAACACTTCGACAAGCATCTAACCGATGCTTGGGGTAACCGAGGCTTACCCCCACCCTATCTTTGTAACCCCAAGATTTATCCCACTAATCCCCCTAACCTTCACATCTTGGAGGATTCGAGGCAATTTAATATGGCCAATCCATCTAACCTGCACATTTGATTTGATTTGATTTGGTTTGATTTGATTGATTATTGTCAGATGTATTAGTGTAACACTGAAAAGCATTGTTACTTCCGCGCTATACAAAGCATACCATTCATAGAGAAGAAAACAAGAGACTGCAGAGAGTAGTATTTCCATCATAACTAGGGAGTAGAAGTAGAGGTAGTGCGAGGTAGGTCCATTTAAAAGTCTGATGGCAGCAGCGAAGAAGCTGTTCCTGAGTCGGTTGATACGTGACCTCTGACATTTGTATCTTTTTCCTGACAGAAGAATGTGGAAGACAGAATGTCTGGGGTGCATGGGGTCCTTAATTATGCTGGCTGCTTTTCCAAGGTAGCAGGAAATGTCAACAGAGTCAATGGATGGAAGGTTGGTTTGTGTGATGGATTGGGCTACATTCATGATCTTTTGTAGTTTTTTACAGTCTTGGGCAAAGCAAGAGTCATACCAAACTGTGATACAACCAGAAAAAATGTTTTCTATGGTGCATCTGTAAAAGTTGATGAGAGTTGTAGCTCTCCAAATTTCCTTCATCTTTTGAGAAGTAGAGGCATTTGTGGATTTTGGACTATGAGAGGCAACCAGAAAATCCACACAGACATGGTGAGAATGTACAAACTTCACACAGACAGTCACCCAAGACTGGAATCGAACCTGAGTCCCTGGCGCTGTGAGGCACCAATGCTAACCACTGTGCCATCATTCCATAATATCATCATTATCATGATAAAAGTTCATGATAAAAGATTACCAGCCTGAAAATAATTCTGTTTCTCTATTTTTCTCATCACAGATGCTGCCTGACCAGATAAGTATTTTGGACATTTTCTGTTTTTATTTTGGATTCCCAGCATCCACGCTACTTTGGTTATGAATGAGAGAATAACTAGTGCCTGGGTATGCTGAACACTGTCATAACAAACTCTGAGTTCTGGTGATGCCTGTAAATCATAATATCAAGATGAAAGTGGTTTGTTACCTAAAACCAAATACACTAAATCCAAGAACATTTAATTTCATAGAATCATACAGTGCAGAAGAAACTCCTCAGCCCTTCGAGTCTGCATCAACAAGCGAGAAACACTTGAACACTCATTTAATCCCATTTACTAGTGCTTGACCCATAGCCTTGAATGTTATCATAGATTCCCTACAATGCAGAAAGAGGCCATTTGGCCCATTGAGTCTGCACTGCATAGAATCCTACCCAGGCCCTATCCAGGTAATCCTACATACTTATTCTTCTAATCCCCCGAGCACTAAAGTCAATTTAGCATAGCCAACCAATCTAACCTGCACATCTTTGAACTGTGGGAGGGAACTGGAGCACCTGAAGGAAACCCATGCAGATACAGGGAGAATGTGCAAATCCACACAGATAGTGACCCAAGCCAGAATTGAACCCAGGTCCCTGGCACTGCGAGGCAGCAATGCTACCCTCTGTGCAACCATGCCAGCCAAATATTATGACATGCCAAGCACTCATTCAGGTACTTTTCAAAAGATGTGAGGCAATCTGTCTCTACCACCCTTCCAGGCAATGTATTCTGGACCATCACTCCCCTCTGGATAAAAAGGTTTTTCCTCAAATCCCTCCTAAACCTCCCACCCCTCACCTTGAACATATGTCCTCTGATGATTGACTCTTCAACTAAGGGAAAGAGCTGCTCCCTTTCCACCCTGTCAATGCCCTTCATAATCTTGAACACCTCAATCAAGTCATCCCTCCCACCCCCTCAGTCTTCTCTGCCCCAGAGAAAATAACCCAAGCCTATCCAGCCCCTCTTCATAACTTAAATTTCCATCTTTGGCAACATCCTGATGAAACCCCTCTGCATTTTTTCCAGTGCAATCACATCCTTCCAACAATGTGTGACGAGAACCCGAGCTGTGGCCTCAACAAAGTTCTATACAACTCCAAAATTAATTTTTCCATAGATAAATTTGTGAAGATGGTTATGAGCATGGGACTCCAGGGCGAGAATTTATGGCCTCACTCATCCCAAAAACATGAAATCCCATTTGAAGTCAATGGAATTTCCCATGTTCCGCCCCTCTCTCACTCCAATTCCCGTGGCGGGTGGGCCTGTAAAATTCTGGCCTACTTGTGCAAAGACTTCAAAGATTCAGGTCAGAATCTATAGGATGTAACACTGATAGTTCAATACAATGTATGTCTCTCAACTGTATATTAGATTTGACATGTGAAATGAGCTTGGATCATTTGTTCACCTTGTAAGTTTGACACAGAAATAGAATACATCAAAGTTATCCTGCAGGACACTAACTATCCTGATCAAATCAGATTATTGATTGCTATGCATCAAACAAACTCATCGAAGGCTTCCACCTTTGGATCTGAAAAGTGCCTGCTCTACCCCAAATTAACCCGGGAAGGTAAAGTATCTTGAAAATTTGAGAACAGATTAAGCAACTATTACACTTGGCCAGATCCTCCCAAAAAAAATTTGAAGTGCCAAATTCACGTTAAAAACTGGAATAAATCCTGTTTTTTTGGCATGACTTTCAAAACAAAGCTCCCACACTTGGTAAATCACACAATGCCCCAGCAGGATTTACAATAAAAGTCTGAGAGCAGAGTCTATTCTTGTTGGAGCAGTCAGCAACATTGCACTGAGTAGGTCACCGCACTGATTTATCACAGCAGAGATCAGCACATGTACAGTAGCCCCACACTACCAGCCTCCCGATTCTGCCCAGTGATTGAGCTGGCCAGCCCACAATAGCACAACACTGCCCCTCTGATTCTGCCCATTTCCCACCCCCACCTCTTGATCATTGGTCTCCCAGGCCTCTCCAGCCAGTTCTGGTCACTCCCCATCCCCCTGCCATTCCCCTTCCCCACCCATCAATCCTGATCTCCCGATTCCCACAACTATGCAATGGCCACAAAACTGATATTTCCACTAACAGGATGCTGCTATTCACCCAAAAGACATTCTTAGCTGTGGGATTTACAGCTGAGCAATGCCAAGTATGAATTTCAGTGCTGGTACAATGCCAAGTACATAGGCTGTATGTATCAGTAATTAGCTGATCAAATCAAACAAAAAGTTCCTTCGATTGTCATAAAGGCAGAGTGCAGGCCATAGTTAACCACCGGCACTTGCTGAAGCTAAAACAAAATGACTATGATCAATCTGATTTTGAGATTGGGCAGCATGTACTAAACACTCTTCAGTGAACTAATAGTTAGATCAACAACCAATTTAGTACAATTAATTGAGCTTGTAATGTGATTCATTTATGCTTACTCAAAATTACATACGTATGCAGGGAACCAGGGGAGTTTAAACTGATTCAGAGGGGGGGTGGGATCCGGAGTAGCATGGATGTTAAGAGGGATGAGAATGGGGGGGTCATAGACAAGAACTGTAAAGCACAGCAGCGCACGGGTGGAGTAGGGCATGGTTTGAAATGCGTATACTTTAATGCAAGAAGTATTCGCAATAAGGTGGAGGAACTTGCAGCTTGGATCAGTACCTGAAACTTCGATGTTGTGGCCATTTCAGAGACATGGATAGAGCAGGGACAGAAATGGTTGTTGCAGGTTCCAGGGTTCAAATGCTTCAGTCAGAGTAGAGAAGGAGGTAGAAGGGGGGGAGGAGTGGCATTATTAGTCAAAGACTGTATCACAGTGACAGAAAGGAAGTTTGATGAGGACTTGTCTGTTGAGGTAGTATGGGCTGAGATTAGAAACAGGAGAGGAGAGGTCACCCTGTTGGGAGTCTTTTATAGACCTCCTAAAAGTTCTAGAGAGGTTGAGGAAAGGATTGCAAAGTCGATCCTGGACAGGAGTGAAAGTAATAGGGTAATTGTTATGGGGGACTTTAACTTTACTAATATTGATTGGAATAGCTATAGCTCTAGCTCGTTAGAGGGGTCAGTTTTTATACAAAGTGTGCAGGAAGGTTTTTTGACTCAGTATGTAGATAGGCCAACTAGAGGTGAGGCTACATTGGATTTGGTGCTGGGCAATGAGCCAGACCAGGTGTTAGACTTGGAAGTTGGTGAACATTTTGGTGATAGTGACCACAATTCAGTTACGTTCACCTTAGTGATGGATAGGAATAGGCATGAACCTGGGGGCAGTAGTTATAGCTGGGGGAATGGTAATTATGAGGCCATTAGGAGGGAATTAGGGTGCATAGGTTGGACTAGGAAACTACAGGGACTGGGAACATCTGAAATGTGGAGCTTATTCAAGGAGCAGCTGCTGCGAGTCCTTGATAAGTATGTCCCTGTCAGGCAAGGAGGAAATGGTCGAGTAAGGGAACCATGGTGTACTAAAAAAGTTAATTTGCTGGTTAAAAGGAAAAAGGAGGCTTATGTCAGGATGAGGCTTGAAGACTCAGTTAGTGCACTGGATAGCTATAGATTAGCCAGGAGGGAGCTAAAGAGTGAGTTGAGGAGAGCTAAAAGAGGACATGAGAAGACTTTGGCTGATAGGATCAAGGAGAATCCTAAAGCTTTGTTTAGATATGTTAAGAATAGAAGATTGGTTAGGGCAAGATTAGGGCCAGTCATAGACAGCAGTGGGAAGTTGTGCGTGGAGCCTGAAGAGATTGGAGAGGCACTGAACAAATATTTCTCTTCGGTATTCACGTAGGGAGATGTAAATGTAGTTGTGGAGAACACTGGGATACAGGGTTGTAAACTGGAAACTATTGAAGTAGATAAGGAGGATGTGCTAGATATTCTTGAGGGTTTGAAGTTAGATAAGTCCCCTGGGCCGGACGGGATTTACCCTAGGATTCTCTGGGAGGCGAGAGAGGCGATTGCAGAGCCTCTGGCTCTGATTTTCAGGTCGTTGTTGGTTACAGGTATAGTGCCGGAAGACTGGAGGATAGCGAATGTGGTCCCATTGTTCAAGAAGGGGAATAGAGACTTTCCGGGGAATTATAGACCGGTGAGTCTTACTTCTGTTGTGGGCAAAGTATTGGAAAAAATTATTAGGGATAGGATTTATAGTTATTTAGAGAGAAATGAATTGATTGGGGACAGTCAGCATGGTTTTGTGAAGGGTAGGTCGTGCCTTACTAACCTTATTGAGTTTTTTGAAAAAGTGACCAAAGAGGTGGATGGGGGTAAGGCAGTTGATGTGGTATATATGGACTTTAGTAAGGCGTTCAATAAGGTGCCCCATGGAAGGCTTCTGCAGAAAATGCGGATGTATGGGATTGAGGGTGATTTAGCTAATTGGATTAGGAATTGGCTAGCTGATAGAAGACAGAGGGTAGTGGTTGATGGCAATTATTCATCATGGAGTTCGGTTACAAGTGGTGTACCTCAGGGATCTGTTTTGGGGCCCGTGCTGTTTGTATCACTGTCCACCCAACCTAAACCTCTAATCATCTTATATGTTTCAATAAGGTCTCCTCTTAGCCGCTTTCTTTCTAACGAAAACAACCTTAAATCCCTCAGCCTCTCTTCATAAGACCTGCCTTCCATACCAGGCAACATCCTGGTAAACCTCCTCTGTACCCTTTCCAATGCCTCCACATCTTTCTTATAATGCGGGGACCAGAACTGCACACAATACTCCAAGTGCGGCCGCACTAAAGTTTTGTACAGTTGCAACATGACGTTGCAGCTCCGAAATTCAATCCCCTACCAATAAAAGCTAAGACTCCGTATGCCTTCTTAACAACCTTATCGATTTGATTGCTGAATGATCTGGATGAGGGTATTGAAGGATGGATTAGTAAATTTGCAGATGACACCAAAATCGGAGGAGTGGTAGATAGTGAAGAGGGGTGTTATAGTTTGCAGAGAGACTTGGACAAGTTGCAGAGCTGGGCCAAGAGGTGGCAAATGGAGTTCAATACAGAAAAGTGTGAGATAATTCACTTTGGCAGGAATAACAAATATGTAGAGTATAGGGCTAATGATAGAACTCTTAATAGTGTTGATGAACAGAGGGATCTTGGTGTATATGTCATAGATCCCTGAAAGTCGGCAATCAAATTGATAAGGTTGTTAAGAAGGCATACGGAGTCTTAGCTTTTATTGGTAGGGGATTGAATTTCGGAGCTGCAACGTCATGTTGCAACTGTACAAAACTTTAGTGCGGCCGCACTTGGAGTATTGTGTGCAGTTCTGGTCCCCGCATTATAAGAAAGATGTGGAGGCATTGGAAAGGGTACAGAGGAGGTTTACCAGGATGTTGCCTGGTATGGAAGGCAGGTCTTATGAAGAGAGGCTGAGGGATTTGAGGTTGTTTTCGTTAGAAAGAAGGCGGCTAAGAGGAGACCTTATTGAAAATATAAGATGATTAGAGGTTTAGATAGGGTGGACAGTGATAGCCTTTTTCCTAGGATGGAGAAAGCTAGCACGAGGGGACATAGCTTTAAATTAAGGGGTGGTAGTTATAGGACGGATGTCAGAGGTAGGTTCTTTACCCAGAGGGTGGTAAAGGTATGGAATGCCCTGCCTGCTGCAGTTGTAGATGCGCCAAGTTTGGTGGTGTTTAAGAGGTTAGTAGATAAGTTTATGGATGAAAAGGGAATGGTTTAGGTTAGAGGGGCATTGCTTTTTCTTAATTGGTCGGTGCAACATCGAAGGCCGAAGGGCCTGTTCTGCGCTGTAATGTTCTACATTCTATTCTGTACAAACAAAAGAAATTTGTTCAAGAGTCTACAATACCTGGTTACTTTCTTGTCAGTTTTTCCAGCAATCAACAATGATTTCATGGTCATCAATAAATTCTTAATTCCAGACTTTTTTTATTGATTACAAATTCCACCATCTGCTGGTGGATTAATATTGCTCGCCTATTAATCCAAAAACATAGGTAGTATCTTGATAAGCCAGGTTCCCAGATCATTACCTGAGTTTCTGGATTAATAGGTTAGCAATAATGCCACTAGGCCATCGCCTTCCCACAAATGAACCTCGGAGTTCTTTCTATTCCTTGGTGCTCCACTTGATTAGATCCGACTCACAGTCGGTTTTCAGTACAGGCAGCCAGCAGCAGTCCGGTCCCACTGAGTTCAGGCAGGAAGCAGGCTGGATGTACCATGTGCTCTGAGTGCATGCTGCTCGCTCCTCTGCCGAGCACTTAGCAAGCCAGCAGTGTGGAGTCGGCTCACCCCCTGCTCAATGAGAACAAGTGCTGACAGATCATGAAACATAGTTTTCAGGATTGCACAGGCAGAGAGAAACTATTTCCATTGGCTGGGGAAATCTAGGAATAGGGACAATTGCCAAAATATTCAAGCCAAATCTCCCAGGAGTGAAGTGAGGAAAGATTTCAATAAGTAACAGGTGGTAGAAGTGTGGAACTATCTTCTGCAAATGATAGCTGATGCTGGATCATTTTTAAATTATATATAAGAGTTTATTAAATTTCTGTTAACAAAATATGCGGAGCAAAGGTTGATGTACGAAATTATGTTGCAGATTAGCTGCAATCTCAATAGTGGAACAATATTGAGGGGCTAACGGCCTACTCCTGTTTTAATGTTCCTCTGAAAATTCTGGCCGGAATTTTCCCACCCCACCCGCCATGGGAATTGTAGCGGACGGGGATCAGATCACGCAAAGTTATGTTGACCAATCTAGAGGCGAGCGCAGCCTGAAAACCACAGCCTCTATCTTTTCTTTACATTCCCTATAGAAAAGTGTAACTGGTTATTGGGGTTTATATTAAGATCCCTCATGATATGTACTGGATACGGTGATTATACGTTGCCACATGCGTGCTTATGGGGAACAGGCAGAGTGGTGAACATGAAGGCAAGGTCAGATCAGCCATGATATTACTGAGTGGTGGAATAGGCTTGAGCGGCTGAATTGCCTATTCTTCTCTGAGTTCTTATGTTCTTATCTTAGTCTTCAGAAGACAAGCTGACATAATTAGTCTTTGCCATATTCCAGAAAGGTGGTAGAACTCTCGGAAGAATCTCTGTTCGGATTAAATTCAATGCGCTGATCTTTTAACTGATTGTGTGATTTATGTGAATGAGGGCACAAAATAAGCCAAACAATGTCATTCCAAGAAGGAAGTGAGCAAGAGAATTAAATTAATCAAGGGGTTCAGCTGGAGAAAATGGAGAGGATGACTCATTCTTAGAAAAAACACTCAGATGACACTGATTCATTCTGGGAAATTAGGCACTCTGCTTTTCCCTTCATTACACAATCTAAATTCAGCTCCCAGTGACAGCTCTGGGCAAAAATATTCATCAAGGCGAAACTTGTGGGAAGCCTCAGACCTTAAAATAAAAATTAATGTAAAAGACATGAAATGTAGTTTAATGGATAACTTTCATCAAGTTATGCATGTAACATTTTATTTAAATCCTTACTGTAGGTACTTTAAATTCATCTTACAGAGGACAAAATGAAGGCAGATTAAATTAATTTGTATAATCAAAGCATGATCTTCATCCTCTAAAAAGTAGTAGCTATTATGAGTGGCATTGTATGATACAATGGTTTCAGGTTTTGGCTCCATATCACCTGTTTTTTGATGTCAAGGTGCCATTTTGAGTGCAAAGTAATGTCTACGTACCCACAATGAGAACACGTATTCCCAGTCTAACACATCCTGACCCCTAATGGTTTTGAACATCTCTATAAAACCTTCCCTTCTCTGTGGAGAATGGTCCCAGATTCTAAAACATAACTCAGTAACTGAAGTACATATGAACACATGAAAACAGAGCAGATGTTGGCCATTCAGCTCGTTGAACTTGCACCACCATTCAATAAGACCTATTCAAGTTTCAAGTTCTACATTTCCATCTACCCCTGACAACCTTTGATTCCCTTGCCCGACTGCTGCCTTATAAATATTCAATGACCCTGCTTCCATTATCTTCTGAGACAATGAGTTCCAGGCCTGCAAAACCAGTTGAGAGTAGACATCATTCCTTACCTCTGTTCTACAAGATTTTAAAACAGTGGCCTCTTAAGTTTTGGACTCACTCACAAGAGGAGACACCTTTTCCATAACTGCCTTGTCAAGACCATCAGGATCTTATATAACTTTAACCAAGTTACCCTTCATTCATCTAAACTTCAATGGAAATAAGTCCAACCGATCTCATTCCAGGTATCAATCCAGTAAACTCCTCTGAACCATCTCCAATGCATTTACAATCTTTCTTAAATAAGATAGTAAATAAATTAAAATACACACTGTATTCGAGCTGGTATTTCATCAATGCCTGAATATCTGAGGCTTTGTAAGGAGTCTCAACACATCAGGTTAAAGTCCAACAGATTTATTTGGCAGTACTAGCTTTCAGAGTCTCATTCCGTCTTCAGGTAAGAGAAGGAGCCTGAAGAAGGACTGAGACTCCGAAAACTTGTGCTGGCAAATGAACCAGTCGGACTTTAACCTGATGTGGTGAGACTTCTTACTGCACTAACCCCAGTTCAATGTTGGCAACTCCACATCATAATTGAGGCTTAATACTCTTACTTTTATGTTTAATTCCTTTCATAACAAAGGATAGCATTCTGTTAGTCTTCATGATTACATGCTGTAACTGTGTACTAACATTTTGTTTCTCACACACAAGAACACTCAGATCTCTCTCCGCATCCTTGAATTCTGTTATTGTTCTCCACTTAAATACTTTGTTTCTTATTTTTCCTGTCAAAGTAAACAACTTTACATTTTCCCTCAATATGAGTGGGATTTTACAGCCGCTCTCATCCCAAAACCATAAAATCCTTGCCCGAGTCAACGGACCTTTCCAGGCCCACCCTTATCCAGTCCAATTCCGTGAAGGCAGATTGGTAAAACTCACTTTTATATTCCATTTGCCAGATTTTTGCCCACTCACTTAACCTATCTCTATCCCTCTGAAAAGTCTTTGGCTGGGATCTTCCCAAAAAAATTTGAACTGCTGAATTCACATAAAGACTGGAGTAAATCCTGTCTTTTTTTTATGATGACTTTCAAAATGAATCTCCCACACTTGGAATATCACAGAGTGCCCTAGCAGGATTCTGGGAGCAGAGTCTATTCTCGTTGGAGAAGCTGGCAGCATAGTGCTGAGTGGGTCAGTGCGTGTGCTCTGATCTATCACAGCAGAGATCGGCACATTTGCAGTAGCCTCGCACTGCTGGTCTCCCGATTCTGTCCAGTGATTGAGCTGGCCAGCCCACGATGGCACAACACTGCCCCTCTGATTCTTCTCCCTCCCCATCTCCTGACGTTTGGTCTCCTGGACCTCTTCAGCCAGCTCTATCCACCTAACACCATCCCCCACCCTGATCCTACTCCCAACCTCCCCCCACCCCCCACTCCGCCTCCGCCACCACCCTACTTCCCCGCCCAGCAATCCTGATCTCCCAATCCCCATCACTGGCAACTCTAATCAACCCCCTGCCACAACTCCAACCCACACCCCGCAAAGCCCTCACATCCTGCAGAAGGCTGACCCCCACCTCGGTGGCCAGCCCTGATCATCCTCCCTCTGTCACGGATTCTGAGTGCAGAGTGGCAGCGTGTTCACCATTAGTGGGGAGTTATTGTAAATCATGCTGCAGTGAAACACTCCTAATGAGAGGAAGAGTAGGCGGGAAAGAGGCTAGTGGACCCAGAGACTTCAGTCCCAGGCCCCACTATTAAAATTTAAGATTTAAATATGGATATCAGTTCCGTGCCGATTTCCAGCTGATGACACTGGAAATCCAGCGACCAGAAACTCGCGGAACAGGGCAACAGGCTGGGAGAATTGCCCCTGTACTTCGAGCTCTTATCTATACAGAATCTCACTATAAACCTTCTCCCAGTTCAAATAAGGAGATGCAGTGGCGCAATGTTGGTATCGTAAATATTGACGAGTAATCAAGAGAGCAACAGTAATGCTTCTGGGGGACCCAAATTGGTGGAGTTTGAATTCAGTTCAAAACATCTTGAGGTAAAAGTCTAATGATGTTCATGAAACTGTTGTTGATTGTCATAAAAGTTCATATGTTGCACTAATGAACTTTGGGGAAGGAATTCTGCCATCCTTACCTGATCTAGCCTATATATGAAACTGAACAGACCACCTGCTTTGACCTAAGTAACAGAAATTAAAATGGAAATTGTAACTTCCCCATCCGCATCCTCCTACTTCAAGCCTTCCCTGTCTCTCTCACCCCATTCGCCTCACTTCACCCTTACCAACCACCTAGCTCATATCAAGTGCAAGCATTTTAGGGGAGGCAATAATTATTATTAGATTATTGCTAGACTACTAATCCAGAAACTCAGCTCATGTTCTGGAGACCCAGGTTTGGATCCCACCACAGCAGGTGGTGGTTTTGAATCCAATAAAAAATATTTGAACTTAAGAGCTTACTGATGACCATGAAACCATCATTGATTGTCGGTAAAACCCATCTCGTTTAATAATGTCTTTTAGGGAATGAAATCTGCCATTCTTACCTGGTCTGGCCTACGTGTGATTCTAAAGCTCTAGTGATATGGTTGAATCTCAACTACCCTCTGAGCAAGGATAGCTCAGGATGGTCAACAAATGCTGGCCAGCCAGCGACAGCCAATTCCCATGAATGTATAACAAAAGAAAAAGGTGCTAGCTAGACACACTGAGAAAGTCCAATTTTCCCTGTTGCAGAGCTGAATTTTTCAGCCATAATATCTCCATTTAAAAGTAGAGTTTATTTATTAGTCACAAATAGGCTTATATTCACACTGCAATGAAGTTACGTGAAAATTCCCTAGTTGCCACACTCTGATACTTGTTCAGGTACACTGAAGGAGAATTTAGCATGACCAATTCACCTAACCTGCATTTTTTTGGACTGTGGGAAGAAACTGTAGTACCTTGAGGAAACCCATGCAGAGAGAACGTGCAAACTCCGCACAGACAGTGACCCAAGCCGGGAATTGAACCTGGATCCCTGGGACTGTGAAGGCAGCAGTGCTAGCTGTTGTGCCACCATGCTGTGTCTCTTACATGTTCAAATTGTACATATATTTTTGTTGAAACTATGTCTGTGATTTATTGGCTCTGTAATTCAAGGTAAGGTTTTACACCTCAGCTATCCCAGCTTTGCTAAAACGGAGAAGCTGTTTATGTCTATCACATAAAATGAAGTGATTCCAGTAACTCACGTATCATCATTAAAGTCCATCACTTAAAGAACATGATTTGTTCTCTGTAATATTACTGATTGTGGCATTGTTCTCCTTCATGGGAGTTTCGAATAGCATTCTGTCAGTTTCACCATTGTTCTGGGGATGTTTTGAGGTATGTTTTCCATTGAATGAAATACTGTTGTTCCTTGGGAGCACTGTGGAGAGGCAACGATTTGCGAGTGGAAAGCTTGTGAGTGAGTAGAGCGATTTTTTAAGTCTAAATTTTACTAGTTTTTTTTAAACTTTTTAAACTTGTAAACCCGGAAGGTGTTGCAAAGCACCTTGGGTAGTGTAGTTTTTTTTCAACCTCACTATAAATTGGAGTGGTGTGGAATCCCGATACTCTACACAAGTAGAGTATCCCAACCCCCCCTCCTCCTCTAACCTAAAAGAGAGAGAGAGAGAGAGAAAAGCTCTGAGAAGGAGCAGGTAAGTTTGTTTTTGTGTGAGCTGTAAGGTCCTTGGCTCACAGGGCCTAAGCAAAAAGGGGAGGCAAGGTAAGTTTTTTTTAAATCTTTCTTACTTTTTTTTTCTCTGGGTTACTACAAAGGGGCAAGCATGGGTGTGAAGCCAGCATGTTGTTACCAGTGTAACATGTGGGAGGTCTTGGAGGCTCCTGGTCTCCCAGATGTCCATACCTGTGATCGCTGTGTGGAGCTGCAATCCCTACGGGACCAGGTAAAAGAACTGAAAATGCAGCTTGAGGACCTTCGACTCATTAGGGAGAATGAGGAGATTCTTGATAGGAGCTATAGACAAGTAGTCACAACAGGGCAAAGGGAAAAAGGCACATGGGTAACTATTAGGAAGGGGAAACCTCAGGTGATGGAGAGTACACCGGTGGATGTCCCCCTTCAAAATAAGTACTCTTGTCTGAGTACTACTGTGGGGGACAGCTCATCCAAGGGAGGCAGCGGTGGCCAGCTCCCTGGAGCTGAACAAAAACAAAAACCTAAAAAACAGAGCAAAAAGGCAGTGCTTATAGGGGACTCCCTAGTGAGGGGGGCGGACAGGCGTTTTTGTGGACGCAGACAGGAGTCGCGGATGGTGGTATGTCTCCCTGGAGCTGGGATTCGGGATGTCTCTGGACGCGTCCCAGACATCCTGAAAGGGGAGGGTGAGGAACTGGAAGTTGTAGTACATATAGGTACTACTGACATAGGCAGGAAGAGGAAAGTGGACATGAAAAGGGATTATAGGGAACTGGGTAGGCAGCTGAGAGAGAGGAAAGCGAAGGTAGTAATCTCAGGATTGCTGCCTGCACCTCGGGAGAGTGAGAGCAGGAGTAGTATGAGGTGGAGGTTGAATATGTGGCTGAGGGACTGGAGCAGGGGGCAGGGATTCTGGTTCCTGGATCACTGGGACCTCTTTAGGGGCAGGTGTGACCTGTACAGCAAAGACGGGTGGCACCTGAATCCCAGGGGGACTAATATCTTGGCGGGAAGACTGGCTAGGGCTACGGGGGGGACTTTAAACTAGAAAGGTTAGGGGGAGGGAATAGTGATGTGGAGACTGGGAGCAAGGAAGTTAGCTCCCAGCTAGCGAAGGACTCTAGGCAGGATGAGAGGCAGGTTAGAAGAGTGGGGGAGAAGGGAAATGTCCAGTCTGAGGGACTGAGGTGTGTCTATTTTAATGCCAGGAGTGTAGTAAATAAGGTGGATGAACTTAGGGCGTGGATTGCTGCTTGGGATTGTGATGTGGGGGCCATTACAGAGACTTGGATGTCTCAGGGACAGGACTGGGTACTACAGGTCCCGGGATTCAGATCCTTCAGGAAGGACAGGGAGGGAGGCAAAAGAGGCGGTGGAGTGGCACTGTTGATCAGGGACAGTGTCATGGCTGCAGAGAAGGTGGATACCGAGGAGGGAATGTCTACAGAGTCTCTGTGGGTGGAAGTTAGGAATAGCAAAGGGTCGGTGATGTTGCTGAGTGTATTCAATAGGCCGCCCAATAGTGACAGGGAAGTTGAGGTGCAGATAGGGAAACAGATACTGGAGAGATGCAGAAATAACAGAGTTGTTGTGATGGGAGACTTCAATTTCCCAAACATCGACTGGAATATCCCAAGGGTAAGGGGTTTGGATGGGGAGGAGTTTGTTAGGTGTGTTCAGAAGGGTTTCCTGACACAGCACGTGGACAAGCCTACGAGAGGAGAGGCTGTACTGGACCTGGTCCTAGCTAATGAACCAGGACAGGTGATGGATCTCTCGGTAGGAGAGCATCTTGGGGATGGAGATCATAATTCTATCTCCTTCACCCTTGCATTGTAAAAGGATAGGATCAGGCAGGCTAGGAAGGTGTTTGTCTGGAATAAGGGGAAATATGAAGACATCAGGCAGATGTGGGGGCGAATAAACTGGAAGGAGGTGTTCTTGGGGAAAAGCACAGAAGGAAGGTGGCAGATATTCGAGGAATGCTTGTCTGGAGCTCTGCACGACAACGTTCCGGTGAGACAAGGAGGTTTTGGTAGGTCGAGGGAACCGTGGTGCACGAAGGCTGTGGTGAACCTAGTCAGGAAGAAAAGAAAGGTGTATAAAAGGTTCAAAGAGCGAGGAGATGTTGGGGATCTAGAGAAGTATAAGGCTTATAGAAGAGAGCTTAAAAAGGAAATTAGGAGAGCCAGAAGGGGTCATGAGAAGCCTTGGCTGGTAGGATTAAGGAGAATCCCAAGGCCTTCTACAAATATGTGAAAAGTAAAAGGATGAGAAGAGAAGGGATAGGACCTATAAAAGGTGAGGGGGGAAAAGTCTGTATGGAACCGGAAGAAATGGCAGAGGTGCTTAATGAGTACTTTGCCTCAGTATTCACGGTAGAAAGTGATCTGGGAGGATGCACTACAAGTTTGCGGCAGACTGAAAAGATTGAGTATGTAGATATTAAGGAAGCGGATGTGTTAGATCCTTTAAATGCTATCAAAATAGACAAGTCTCCGGGACCAGATGGGATGTACCCCAGGTTATTGTGGGAGGTGAAGGATGTCATTGCAGAGCCCCTGGCGATGATCTTTGCGTCGTCGATGGAGACGGGAGAGGTTCCGGAGGATTGGAGGATTGCGGATGTGGTCCCTATTTTCAAGAAAGGGAACAAGGATAGTCCTGGAAATTACCAACCGGTGAGTCTGACCTCAGTGGTTAGTAAACTGATGGAGAGGCTTCTAAGGGACAAGATTTACGAGCATTTGGAGAAGATTAGGTTGATTAGAAATAGTCAGCATGGTTTTGTAAAAGGCAGGTCGTGCCTTACGAGCTTAATTGAGTTCTTCGAAAATGTGACTGAACACATTGACGAAGGAAGAGCAGTGGACGTGGTGTACATGGAATTCAGCAAGGCATTTGACAAGGTCCCACATGCAAGACTTCTTGAGAAGGTGAGAGGCCATGGGATCCAAGGGGCTTTGGCCTTGTGGATCCAGAACTGGCTTGCCTGCAGAAGGCAGAGGGTGGTTGTGGATGGCTGTTTCTCTGCATGGAGGTCGGTCACCAGTGGAGTGCCCCAGGGATCTGTTCTAGGACCCTAGCTGTTTGTCATTTTCATAAATGACCTGGATGAGGAAGTGGAGGGATGGGTGAGTAAGTTCGCCGATGACACGAAGGTCGGTGGTGTTGTGGATGTCTGGAGGGATGTCAAAAGTTGCAGCAGGACATCGACAGGATGCAAGACTGGGCGGAGAAGTGGCAGATGGACTTCAACGTGGATAAATGTGTTGTGGTCCATTTTGGCAGATCCAACGGGATGAATGAGTACACTATCAAAGGTAGGAGTCTTAGCTGTGTGGAAGAGCAGGGGGATCTTGGGGTCCGGGTCCATAAGACTCTCAAATCAGCCTCCCAGGTGGAGGATGTGGTTAAGAAAGCTTACAGTGTACTGGCCTTCATTCATCGAGGGATTGAGTTCAGGAGTCAGGAGGTAATGCTGCAGCTTTATAGGACCCTTGTCAGATCACACTTGGAGTACTGTGCGCAGTTCTGGTCTCCTCACTATAGGAAAGACTTGGAAGCTATTGAAAGGGTGCAGAAGAGATTTACAAGGATGCCTGGATTGGGAGGCATGCCTTATGAAGACAGGTTGAGGGAGCTGGGACTGTTCTCCCTGGAGAGACGAAAGTTGAGAGGCGACCTGATAGAGGTTTACAAGATGTTGAGAGGAATAGATACGGTGGACTCTCAGAGACTATTTCCCAGGGCTGAAATGGTCGTGACGAGAGGGCACAGATTTAAGGTGCAGGGAAGCAAGTACAGAGAGGATGCTAGGGGAAAGTTTTTCACTCAGAGGGTGGTGAGTGAATGGAATCGGCTGCCGTCGGTGGTGGTCGAGGCGAACTCGCTGGGGTCTTTTAAAAGACTTCTGGATGAATATATGGGATCCAATGGGATTGGGGGTTTTAGATAGGTCTATGGCTGGGTAGGTTTTGATGTGTTCGGCACAACTTGTGGGCCGAAGGGCCTGTTTATGCTGTAGTGTTCTATGTTCTAAGATAAAACTGGACTGCAGTTTCTGTAAAAGAATAATAGGTCAACTGTTGTCAGCATGAAAAAGGTAGTGTACTGGTGTTATTACTCTGAACATTATCGTACTTTTTCTATGTTAATTATGTTACCATGGAAAGGCCTGTTAACAGATATTGGCAATTCCATAGAACACTGTTTTAACAAGCTATTTGCTGCTTGCAGATTCACTGCTGCATAGCAATGACCTTTCAGTTATTTCCTGGTAAAATATGCACTAGAAACGTTCTGTGATACAGTCTAGGATTTAGAAATTAAGCCTGTTCCAAAATATTCTTACTCCACTGAAAGTGTGCAGCAGAATCACGATCAGGAATCTGGGCAAATTGACGGTTACCTGGAATTTTATAAGGCACCAAATTCAGTGTTGAATGAAGTTACAGGTCCTTTGTCAGCATATAAAATAACTCAATGGCAGCTTAATTCCTCAAGCTAAATGGTCTGGATTTTCATTGAGTTGGGTTGACTTGGGAGCCATTTGAAAATGGTGGGCTGGTCCTGATTTTGGGATTCCCGAATCCATTCCCAGACTGTCTGATTTTTGGGATTGCCTTTAAAGGATTTGGGGTTTTTTCGTACCAAAAACTTGCACTCAGCACTCCCAACCTGGTCAGCTCCATTGCAGAAATAGACATTTCCTACTTATAGAATCCCAATAGTGCAGAATAAAGCCATTTGGCCCATTGATTTGTACAGACCACAGTGCTACTCAGGACCTATCCCTATAACACATTTCCCCTACTAGTCCTCCTGACACTAACATGAAATATAGCATGGCCAATCTACCTAGCCCACACGTCTTTGAACTGTAGGAGGAACCCCACGCAGACACAGGGAGAATGTGCAAAGTCCACACAAACAGTAGCCTAAGCCGGGAATAAAACCCAGGTCCCTGGTGGTGTGAGGCAGCAGTGCTAACCACTGTACCATTATACTGCCTAATACTCCTCCCCAGTTTTTATGGATTTGGGCCAGATTTTTGAAGAGTCAGAGTCCATAGCCCCTTAGAGGAGACACAGACCCTAATGTATCTGAGAGAACCATTTGGAATGTAAGTTCAAAAAGTCCCCCTCACCCTCTCTATGTCATGTAATGATCTCCATCTATGATTGATGGCCCCTCAAGCGCTGTGTGCCAAGCTCTGCTCTTCCATTCATACCTATGGCTCCTGATGTCCCAATGCTCCTTTAACCACTCTAAGCAAGTTACACCCTTATAAACCCCCAATGACTTACTGTGCTCAGCTCTGCCCTTTTGCCCACAATAGAAGTACAGTTTTGTTCAGGTACACTGAGGGAGAATTTAGTGTGACCAATTCACCTAACCTGGCACATCTTTGGACTGTGGGGGGAAATTGGAGTATGTGGAGGAAACCCATGCAGAGAGAATGTGCAAACTCCACACAGAAAATGACATCTCACAGTCGTGCTTCTGCCCACCTCCAGTGGCCCTGCAGGCTCCTGTATCAACTCTGCCCTTGTACCTAACCCTTATGACTACTTGTGCTTTTATATCATGCTGTGCCACTTCCAGACCCCTAGATCCACTGTACACTTTCTTAAACCAATAAATTCCATTGTGTAAAGTGGCATGTGCCACAAAACAATGAAAAAAGTAATTCATTGAGAAGTTTCTCCCACTGAAAAATTGTCTGAAGTACAAATTAATAAAAGACATTCATCCAGATCGTTTGAAGTCCCCCAAACCCTTGAAATCACTTAATGCCTGCAAACAAACATTGTGAAATTGATCATAGTGACCAGAGAGCCTGAGTTGTCAATCAAGTAATATTTAAACTGAGGAGCAGCTGTTTTAGTATTGTAATAGCTATCTATGATCTTGGCTAAGGGCACAGATTTTATGTTGCTTCTTCTGCTTTTCCTACTCTTTATATTATTACCCCTCCAGCTCTTTGAATTATCTAATTATTTGCTCCATTGTGCTTATGCCAGCTTTTATAAAAAAAATCCAATGATGTTGTCCCATGTTCTTGGTTCTTTCCTCAGAAAATGAAAATCTGTTCTCTTCAAGCATATCTCCAATTTCCTCTTTGAAAGTTATTACACAATTTATTTCCAGCATAACAAATCATAACAACTTACTGTATATCTTTTTGTTTGTTTTTCTCATGCCGCCATTGCTTTTTTTATGTTGATGTATTTGGTCTCGATTTTAATAGGCTTCGTAGTTGAAAGGCATTTTGTTTCAAATGAAAAAGTCTAGATTTCCCCATATACTCTGCCTTTTTAACTTTCTATGTCAACAAATAATGATTATATATGCTATTTATTATTAATAATTAACATTAATTAAGATGCCAGCAGCCATTCTGAAGCTATCATTTACAAATGCAATATGATCTTATTTTTAATATTAAATAACCCATATATCAATAAAGATATAGAATGAAATTAATACCATCCTGCAGAAGAGTAAAAAAAGGACATTACATCATTGCTTTGGCTTAATGAACACAAAGGTTTTATCAAGACCAATTGATGCAAAGTTTAGTGAGCCAACCAAGCAGCTAATACTGATGCAAGGTGCCAGAGTAAATAAATATGTTTGCATTTAATATGAGAAATTGTTGCATTTGTCCCTGTTTGATCTATTGATGCCTCATAATAAGAATCCCAGCCTTTCCAGTGTTTTCCCAATGCCACAGTAACATTATTCCATGCTTCATTCCAATAGATGGAACAACTTCAGCTTGTCTAATATTTACCCATGTATTTTGAAAATGAGAATCACTTGATTAGAACTTAAAGGTTAAAATATTGTATTATTATTTGTGTGGTCTTTTGTAAAGATACATATGTTGAAAAACTAAAAGGAAGGAAGGACTACAAAATCTTTGCCTTGGCACTGAAAAGCGCATTACTGTTAAAACTAATCTCATTCTACAGGATTGTGAGAAGAAGCCAATGAATCCAGAACTTTGTCCTGCAAGACAAACCATGGAGTCAAAGAATATGGGGGTGTGGGTGGGTGGCAAAATGGAGTTTATGCCAAGGATCAGCCATGATCATATTTAAAATAGGCCATAGCCAGAGTAGACCATACAACAATAGGCCATATGATTTCCTCCTGCTCTTATTTTTAAGGTTCTTGAACAACTGCAAGCAATGTAGTCTAGATACATCCACAGTAAGCAAGAAAAGAAGTTCCAGAATTTTGACTCAGTGACAAAGAGTGAAAAGCAATGTAGTTCCAGTTCTCTATGCGGCGTGGCTTAGAGGGGAATTTTCTGTTGCTGGTGTTCCCATGCATCTGCTGCCCTTGTCCATCTAGAAAGCAGAGATTGCAGGATTGGAAGGCGCTGTTGAAAAAGACTTGGTGAGTTGTTGCAGTGAAACTTTTAGATGGGATATACACTCTGCGTCAGTGTGTGTGGGTGGTGAAGTGAGTGAGTTTTTAAGGGGTGGGATTCCAATAGAACACGAAGTTTTGCAATATATGGTATCTATTAGAGTTGCAATTATTCAAGCAAGTAAAGAGCATGCCATGATTTGTGCCTTGTGGGTAGTTGAGCAAATTGAGGAGATAGGTTATTCACAACCTGAACCTTGATTATTGGTAATCAAGGTTAGTTCCTGGTCAATGTTAACTCATACTAATAGCTTAAGAATGCCAACTTGGAAACTTGAACTAACACTGTTAATGCTACTTAGAGTATTCAATAAAATGCAGAACATGTCTATTTATTAAAGACCCCAGTGTTAAAAAAAAGATTTCAATTTACTGCTGAAACTCCTACTTGATATTCTCTTTTAAAGTCATATTCCAGTGACTTGGGATCATTGTCAAAGATGGTCGCACATGTGCATCACTTTATCATTTACATTCTAAAGCTATTGAAATGAAGACAATCTGTGTACACACATCAAGAAAAATGGCCTGAAAAGATGGTGAATAGGAGTCATGTTCTGTCCCATCAGCAAAATGTCCAGACAATCATCTTACTACTCAACTGGGTGGAAACAAGCCATTAGATCTAGTCATTTGGAAACTGGGGCCCTGATTGAGAGAGGAGATTCCAGCCATGATCTAGTCAAGACAACTAGAAATCATTCGCCACAAGCATTTTTGGATCACTGGGCAATTGGAGTGAAAAGGTGGGCTAAACCTTTGTGTATTTACGCAGCTGGCTTTTCTGCAAAACTGAACAAGTAACTGAGATGCTGAAGAAAACAAGATCCAAGTAGTTTCCTTCTCTCTCTCACTTTCTTAAGTATGATTTTATTTCGGATCGTAGAATCCCTATAGTGCAGAAGAGGCCATTCGGCCCATCAAGTCTACACTGACACAATCCCACTTAGGCTCTATTCCTATAACCCCACATATTTACCCTGCAAATCCCCCTGACACTAGGAGCAATTTGGCATGGCCAATCAACCTAACCTGCACATCTTTGGAGTGGGGGAGGAAACTGGAACATCCAGAGGAATCTCACACAGACACGGGGAGAATGTGCAAACATAACACAGTCAGTGGCTCAAGGCCGGGAATTGAATCTGTGTCCCTGGCACTGTGAGGCAGCAGTGTTAGCCACCGTGCCACTGTGCCACCCAGATTTAGACCAGATTAAGTGCAATAAAAACTATCCTTTCTGTTTCAAAAGTTTATGGAAACCTATCTAATCATGTCCTTTATGGTCAAGCACAAGAACAGTTAAACTCATAGAATTTGCTGGTATATTAGTTTTAACATAAATCTGTCCCAATCAAGCAGGCAAAAGTGGGGAACCATTCACCTTCTCCTCATTTGATCATAACAGAGGCTTTTGAAATCTTAAAAATATTGGACATCCCTGACTTTTAAAGAGATTACTATAGTAATGAAACCTACCTTCTTGGCCACACCACCAGAATCTCTCTTCAATTAAAAAAGAATGAACGTACATTTACATCATACCTTTTATGAACTTGACGTGTCCCAAAACACTTTCGGTCAATGAAGCATAGTTAATGCTGTACTGTTGGAACTATATCAATGGAAAGTGAAGAGACAAACCAATAAATATATTGCATATGCCATAATTCCAGATTAATGGCTAATATATAATATTACTGCAGAAATCCCTTCCATGTAGTTAGAGGAAATCAAGATATTTACAAAGCTACAACCTTTCTGCTATTTTTATAGTAATTATAGTATTTACCGCACCATAATTAGTACCAGATTGAAATGAAATGATGAGAAGTTCCTGGAAAGCTTCTTAACTTGTTAATAATTCGTGTTAATTATTTAATTTAGTTGTACTACAGAAAGATCATCACCTGAAGACTGAGCTGCGATTTCTCAAGGGAGCTAATATCTTCAATCCTGAAAAGCCAACTATATTTAAAACCAATTAATCAAGCACTTGACTGAAATATAGAAGTGTGCATGCACTTCTGGCTTTGACAGCCTAAGTCATAGTTGACAATGTAAGCAAGATATTGTCAACTAAGAATGGACTACGATACCTTCAGACTGTCACTCAGTCTGAAGGTAAACACTACAACTAAAGGTGCTCAGCTTTACATAACATTCAGTTTTACAATGGCTGCAGTTAAGTAAATAGTAGCTACAAAATTACAAACCACATCTGCACTTAGGGAGAAACAACAGACAGGTAGAACTGAAACTTTTAATGACAATTTTGGGGGACCTGAGTTGTTAGTTATTAGAAGATGGTACAGTGGTTAGTACTGCTGCTTCACAGCACCAGGGACCTGTGTTCAATTCTGGCTTTGGGTAACAGTCTGTATGGAGTTGCACATTCTCCACGCGTCTGCATAGGTTTCCTTCGAGGGCTCCAGTTGCCCCCTCACAGTTCAAAATTATGCAAGTTAGGTGGATTGGCTGTGCTAAATTGTTTCATGTCTGAAAATGTGTAGGTTAGTTGGATTAGTTGTAGTAAATACATGGAGTTATGGGGATAGGGTGGAGAGGAAGGCCTGGGTGGGATACTCTTTCAGAATATGATGCAGATTTGATGGGCCAAATGGCCTCTTCCTGCCCTGTAGGGATTCTATGATTTTATGAAAATGTTCAGCAACCAGTTAGAACAATCCTATAACTAGGGGATTTTCACAGTAACTTCACCAATGTATTAATGTAAGCCCATTTGTGATACTAATAAATAAACTTCTGTTAGAAGCAAGCTGCATGAGATTAAATTTGCCCTTTTGCTTCTAAAGCATTAATATCACACATTAGCTCCATTTCACTTAATAGATGACAATGTATATGACTGTATTATAATTGAGCCCTCTGTGTATAAAGGAGAGTTATTTCAGTCTGTTGCATTGTTTGTAGACAAACTCAAAGAAAATGTATTGCTTTGGGGAATTAGAAGCATTGGTCCAGATTCTCAATTCCATGAATAGCCAATCAGACAGAGAAACAGTAACTTAAAGCCCTCTGCAATCACACCCGACTGTCCAACCAAAAGTGAGAAATAGAATGTTTTATTATTGAAGTTGACACTGTCCTACATATGTCACTCTAGAAAAGTAGCAAAAGAAACCTAGCAAGGAAGCTAACAACTCAAAAAGAACTCTAAATATAAGTCTACTGGCACACAAGGGGAAATTATATGATGAATCATCTTTCTCTGCCTTTCTTATTTTAAGTTGATATAACTTTTTTAAAATGATGCTGGTAGCATGCGATGCTAAAGTTTTCAGTGCTGTGAAAAAATTCAATTATGACAAAGTTACTCCGACGAACACATTAACCAAGAAGATTCTGGTAGCAGCCTGCCAGCATAGATTGGATGCAGGTCACAATCTCGTGTTTGGGTTTAATTTAAATGAGAGTAGTGAACAGTGGACAAGTGGAGAATGTATCAATAAGAAGGGTATTGGCTACAGAACATGTCTCTTTAAGAAGTCTTCATTCTGAATTCTCCAGTGAACATCCCCTTTTAACCTTGGACAGTTCAACATGTGTCCAGAAGCAGGAAGGACACCCCAACCAAATCTATTTAAAGGGATCAGCAATTACTTTCAGATTTGTTGTTTATTGATCTCTATTGGCTTTTGCAGAGCTAGTAGACGCGTTTGGAGACGTGTACTGCAATTGCAATTGCTGCAATCTTCACTAATAGTTACTCTGAAAAAGTTAGAAGATCTAAATTTTCATTTAATTATTGAGTAATTATTGTAAAGACCCAGGTTAATTCCTCCTTGGGACTCCCAAATACTCCTAACACCACATGTATCTTCCACATCCAATCATCCAGAGACCCCAGACAAACCCCTATCCCAAGGTTCCACCCTGCTTGACACTCTATATCCCAACGCCCAACCCATGGATCCAATCTAACCTCACACACCCAAACACTCCATCCCATGAACTTAACCCCTCGCCCAAATAACCTGCGGACTTAACCCAATTCCTCCCGACCCACAGACCTGACCACTGACCGTCCAGTTCTGACCTCCAACACCTAACCCTGCTACCATCTATCCCCACAGCCTCTGAACCCCTCACACCATCTTACCCCTTATCTCTGCCTTTACCTCCACCCTTGCTAATATGTTACCACCAATACCATGGACTCTTATCTTGAGTAGTAGGCTTTTGGAAAACATAATGTACTACATCTACTGGTTCTCCTTTATCCACTTTGCTCAAAAACTCAAAAATAAACCTGTCCAATTTCATAAAACCATGATGAAGCTGTTTAATTGTATTCCAATTTTCTAAATTTCCAGCTACTGCTTCTTTAAGAATGGACTCCAGCATTTTCCCAATGACAGATGTTAGGCCTGTAGTTTCCTGTTTTCTCTCTCCTTTTTTGATTATGGGCATTATGTTTACATTTCTACAATCTGCCGAGATTTTTCCAACAGTCCAGGGAAATTTAGAAGATTACCACCAATGCATCTACTATAAATGTAGCCATTTCTTTTAAGACCCCAGGATGCAGCTCCAGAGGACTTTTTCATTTTTAGTTCTATTAGCTTTCTTTGTACTTTTTCTCTAAGTAGTAATGATTTCCCACTCTCCCTTATCATTCTTAGGATTTTTTTTGCATTTTCTATCTTGAAGACAGACGTAAAATAATTGTTCAAGGTCTCAATTGGTTAGTTATTCATGATAACACACTGATGTTCCCAGTGGTGGGAACTCAGGGTCATAGTTTGAGAATAGGGGGTATACCTTTTAGAACTGAGGTGAGGAGAGTGGTGAATGTGTGAAATTCACTCCACATAAAGTAATTGAGGCCAAAATGTTTTGTGATTTCAAGAAGAAATTAGATATAAATCTTTTGGGACTAAAGGGGTAAAGGGAATGTGGGGAGGGGAAAATCAGGATATTGAATTTGACGATCAGCCATGATCAAAATGAATGGATGGAGCAAGCTTGAGGGGTCAAATGGCCAACTCCTGCTTCAAGTTTCTTGTGTTCCTATGTAACTGGGGAAACATCTACCCCTCACTCAGTCAACAGTTTTGTAACCTCAGTTGTGTCATTAGGAGTGGTGGCCACTGTTAGAACTCCAGTTGTGTTACGGTATCACTGCAGAGCATCATGTTGAATTGTGTGTTCATTATGGTGTCTCAATGATGAGATTTTAAGATTTGGATGTTTAAACATAAACTCATTATTGTTAATCTTCAACCATTTATAAATCCAAGATATTACCATGCATGGTGCAGCTCCACTTAGGCTTCTTCCGGAGCGTTCTTTGAATCTATTATCATGTGACTCTATACTTCATGCTACGGGTGATGCTGCTGTCCAGGCTTATGTTATCTCTTGCCATTCCGAGCACCTTTTCATTACAGTGGCAAGCAGGCCTATAATACAACAAGTACAAGCAGTTCCATCAAACTAAGTGCCAGATCCGACAGGGGCAGATAAGTCTGAGAACTTGATATGGGTTAAGCATGGGAAGGCAGGGGGGAAAGATGCAGTTCCTGATTGAAAGTATCTTTCTTTATTGTATGACAAAACCAGATGTCACCAGGACATTAGGGAATAACGTGATTAAAGTGGTCTGGTGGGAATCGTGACAAATTAAGGCTGGAATTTTCCAGCCATTCACATTTTGTTACCAATGCAAGCAAAGCGGAAAATTTGGTTCTCAGCCAAATCTCTGTTCACTACAGTGGAAAATCCTATTAGCATGAACAGCCAAAGAATTCCAGCCAACATTGCTGTGTGGGACCTAGCATTGAATGATGGGCCAAATAGCTTTGTACTGTGTTGTTAATTCCTCAATAATTCTGCTCTACAACCTTTTCTCTGGAGATTAGATACTAAGGCCATGTTTGGAATTTGATTATGTTTTGTTGTATCTAACATTGCTTTTTGCTAGAATGAAGGAAGGAAAATCTCGAATTAATTTGAGCTGTGGGTTATCACCTCTTACAGTTTTATTCCTGATGGGGTATTACAATATCTCTAAGCTAATCAATAGAATGAAGCGATGGTGTATAATGGTCTAAACTATGCAATAAATTTACCATCTTAAAAACATAATCTGACATTTATATACTTTGACGGTTCCCCCACAATTATCATGGTATGAAATATTACTGCAGAACTCAGAAACTGGAACAGTTTTCCTTTAAGGTTTGTGTCCAAATTAGATAGCAGGTAAACAGTTTTTCAAAAGATTTGTTTTAAGGTGCACTAGGTTTTGTTGCTAAAAATATTTCACCTTTGTCTCCAAATTTTATACAATGAAATTAGTTCCTGGGCTAGCTTAACAGCCTTCGAAAGTTAATACAAAACATAGGGATACCGAGGATCTTAATTAACAAATCCTTTGCTTCAAATCTATAGTTTATGAAAGTGCTTGTGGAAAACTGTAACTGCAGAAAGAAACAAAAGGGTTGAAATCTGTGCGTCAAAGATGAGAAAAGCCACATTTTCACCTGGCAAATCTTAACTTTTACTCTGACAATACTGAAAATTCTGTCTGGAACCATGAGAGCAATTTGAAACGGTGGACATCTTGTACCCAGTTTCACATGATCGTATATCAAAAAAGTTCACTTGGGCCCTACTATGCGATATCACAAATGAATAATTTCAGCTCAAATTGAATAAAATCACCTTGTTATGCTCTATCCCAATAAACATTTTAAGGCATCGTTGAGAGAAAGGAGCTTGGTAGTGTGGGAGTAGAGAAGGGATGGAAGTCAATGATGCATTTGGAAAGAAATGTGTAAGAAACCAGAGACAATGCTCATTTTTATTCATTTGTGGAATATGAATATTTTTGAAAGGCCAACATTAAATTATCCATCCTAATGAACGACACGGTGGCACAGTGGTTAGCACTGCTGCCTCACAGCATCAGAGACCCGGGTTCGATTCCCAGCTTAAGTCATTCTCCCTGTTTGTACATTCTCCCTGTGCTGTGTGGGTTTCCTCTGGATGCTCTGGTTTCCTCGCACAGGGTGAAAGATGTGCTGGTTAGATACATTGACCCAAACAAGTGTCAGAATGTGGCAACAAGAGGAATTTCACAGTAACTTCATTGCAGCGTTAATGTAAGCTTTACTTGTGACTAATAAATAAACTTTACTTTTACTTTAATTATCCTTGAGAAAGTGAGCTGCCTTTTTGAACTGATGCAGTTTATCTGGTGCAATTCTTCTCTAGCAGCTTGAAACATCTGAATGGCTTTTGTGGACCATTCTTTGACCATTCTGTGGATCTGGAGTCACATTATGACTCGCACGGATCATGTCTCACATAACAACCAGCCTGGTCCTTCCCTATAAAGGACATTACATGAGTTAGTTGGGTTTTTATGACAATCCAGTAGTTTAATGATTGTCATTACTGAGACTAACCTATTATTCCAGAATTATTTAAATGACTATAAATGCCATGGTTAAATTTAAACTCACAATCTCGGATCATTAATCCAATGCTCAGACTGGTTTTTGGACAAGGTTGTTTCCATTAAAACGTCTTGAGGCAATGGGGTGCTAAAAATTAATGCAGCGGGATAAGAAAATCATGGCCATTATACCTGATCCCCACATCCAATTCAGTTATATATGGCAGGATTTTTCATGCCCCCTGCAGCAAGTTTCACTGTGGCACAGGCAGCCTGCCATTGACCTATGGTAGGATCTTCCAATGAGATATTAAAGAGTTAATGTCCACTGCAGAGGGCAAGGTGAACTACTGAGCTTGCAAAAACGGCAGAGAAACAGCTCATGGATGCAAACTGACAAAATAGATTAACCACAGGTTTCATGGGGTCGGCTGGAGTGTGAGTCTAGCTAAGAACGTAACAATGTTCACTTTTGCGCTAACAGATAGCATATCTTAAAGACATTACGCTTATGTTCTGATGTGTACTAGTTATTACTAGTAAATGCGTATTTGAATAGAATGTTCTTTCTTATGTAGCAATTGCTGTAACTAATCGTTTTTGATCAAATTGGGTGTATATGTTTAAGTCTAGATGTTTTTGATTGAATCAGGTGATGTGTACTGAAGATTTGTTTGAAATCACATCTACCTGATGCAATAGTAAAACTGTATAAAAGGGATTAGCCTTGTTACTCCAGGCACTTTTTGCAACTGACTTCTAGCACTGAGTGGAGGTTAAGTAGCAAAGGTTAGCTAGCCTACATATGTAGGACAAATAAAGAAGTTTGATTCTGACAATGGTTGGTGTTTGTCTTTGTATCAGGGACGGGAAAGTCCAGTGAAAAACAAATATAACGCCTATCCTGCTGCTGTCGATGAGCCTTCTCATTCAATACAACTTACACCATCAGAATATCTGCAACTGGAGTTCACCCTGAGTGGAACCAGAAAATTCTGCCGGTGAGAATGGCCAGAAAATTCAAGCTGTAGATTGTCAACAGCTGTGGCTACAGAATGATCCTTGTAATACTCCAGCAGTAAGCAGCCAAACATCCTGAGAATGGCCTGTTTATTCCTACTCACTATTTCCTGCCTGTTAACCAACTCTCAGTCCAAACCCCTAATTCAATGTAATTTATTTTTTACTAACCTCTTGCATGGGAACTTAACAAAAGCCTTCTGGAAATCAAAATAAACTACATCCATTGCATCTCCTTTATTTATGAACAAGTAATATCCTCAAAAAACTAATTTTATGAATACTACGTCTTTTAATAACATTAATATCTTTCAGTTCTTTCATTTTCATAATTCCTTTGTATTTCTAGCTGTTCACTACTCTTAAATCCCAATAAAAATCAATAACATCAATACTACTGGAGTTTCATTTTAAGGTATGCAAGAGAAATTGAGACAAGATTTGTGGTAGCCTTTCTTCCTAAGTTGTACTTCTTTTTCCTTTCTAGAAGTTCTGCCAAATAATGGCTCGACCCCTTGGGCCGGCTCGGTGGCACAATGGTTAGCACTGTTGCCTCACAGTGCCAGGGACCCAGGTTTGCTTCCCAGCTTGAGTCACTGCCTGTGCAGAATCTGCACCTTCTCCTTATGTCTGCGTTGATTTCCTTTGAGTGCTCTGGTTTCCTCCCACAGTCCAAAATATGTGTTGCTTAGGTACATTGGTTATGTTGAATTCTCACTCAGTGTTCCTGAACAGGCACAGGAGTGTGGCAACTAGGGGATTTTCACAGTAACTTCAATGTAATGTTCATGTAAGTCTAACTGTGACACTGATAAATAAACTTAAACTCATCTCTCCTCCCACTGTAAAATCCCAGCCCAATGTTTCAGGTCAATAACTTCACATCGGAACTCAAAATATTCACCCTGTCCACTATTGCCTTCAATAATTCTTGGAAGTCAAGCCAAACATACAGCCTACACTGTCAGTTTTACTGCAAGTGGATGAGATTAAAATTGATCCTGTCTGAGTGATGAATACGCACATTAATGCCTAACATTAAAGTGGAAAATTCCAAAGAACACTGATTGTTGGGCCGGTGATTTATGAATGACAAACATAAATACTGCTTTTCATAAATCAGCAACTTCAAATTTAAGTGAAAGAATATCATTGCTAAGGTAGTATCAGCACCAGTCATTTTTTTCTCATTTTCATGAATAGGGGTGATTTGCAATTGGAATTTTCAGTATTGGGAATACCAATACTGAGGGCAACTAATATTGGGAGAACGTACAGCAGGCTCAATTCCGGCATTGGGTGATTGTCTGTGTGGAGTTTGCATGTTTTCCCTGTCTGCGTGTGTTTTCTCCAGTTTCTTCCCACAAAGGTGTGCAGGTTAGGTTGATTGACCATTCTAAATTGACCCTTAGTTTCAGGAAATTAGCAGGATAAATATGTGGTATTACAGGAATAGAGCCTGGGTGGGATTGTGATTGGTGCAGACTCAATGGGCCAAATGGCCTCCTTCTATGGATTTGAGGTATCCAATCCAATCCACTACCAACTCTATAGCCTGCCGAAGCTGAACATTCAGGTGAACATTTTTTTTAACTGGTTTGGAATCTCACGCTCTGCTGTCTTGGAACTTAGCACACTACTGAACAGTGTAACAAGTGATCTACTTATTTTAGTGTGTAAAATCAGCAAAAGATGAGAGCTCTGGAAAGTCTGAACGTTTTCCTGCAGGACAGAAGTTTGCAACTTTGAAGTGATCATTCCATCAGTCAGGAACATTTTCTTTCAAATCCCAAATAATAAATGTAGGAGGTAAAAATAATCCATGAAATTAAAGCAAAATCCAAAAGAGTTCTGGAGAAGAGTCATCTTTGACTCAAAACATTGACTTTCTTTCTGTCTCCACAGATGCTGCCAGACCTGTTGATGATTGCTAGCACTTTGAATGACGTGGGCCACGATTCTGTAGCCTCTCAGTTGTGTGTTTCCCAGCAGTGGAAGACAGCATGTTGTTTGCTAGCACCTAGATTCTCTGGTCCCTTTGCTGTCAGTGGGGTTTCTTATTGATGTCACCTCACGCCACAGTGAAATCCGTGGGTTGGGATGCGCTGCCAGTGGTACTGCAAAGTCCCACAGATGTGAATGGCCAGGTAACTCCAGCCATGCTGATTTCTTCATATTGCTAACTTCACAACTCGTGGTGGTTGGAACAAATGCTCATTTAAAATGCTCAGCATTTAAAACATTACCATGTGGCCAACGGGCTGAACATTTTACCCATTTGTTGAGGAAAATCACATTATGTTCTCCAATGTCTGAGAGACCCCGATACAAATATCTAATTAAGACCCTCTTCTTTTCTGGATGGAAGCGTTGCACTCTCACAATGTCCATCAACGATCTTTCTTAGCTCAATAACGCAACAAAGATAAGTTTTTTTTATTATTGTCACAAGTCAGCTTACATTAACACACTACAATGTACTTAATTAGTGGGATAGCTCGATCTTGGGTTTGGACATAAACTGGCATAACTGAGGGCTGAAAGGCCTGTACTGTGCTGTACTGTTCTATGTTTCTATGAAAATCCTCAAATCGCCACACTCCAGAGTCTGTTCAGGTACTGAGAGGGAAAATTTAGCATGGCCAATGCACCTAACCAGCATGTTTTTCAGACTGTGGGAGGAAACCATAGCACCCAGAGGAAACTCAAGCAGACATAGGGAGAACATGCAGACTCCACACAGGTGGGAATTGAACCCCAGTCTCTGCAATCTTACAATACAGATCTAAAATTGAAGCAATCGAATAACTTGGACATGTAATATTTTGATTAGACTTCAAACAATAAAATGGCTTTTTTTTAGTTTTCTCCTCCAATACGAATGCTTCCTCAAGGAGTTCTGTTCAATTTTTCATGAGGCGGGGAAAATTAACTGATAAAAAATTGATTAAAATCAAATGCCTGATTAAAATCAAGTTTTTAAGCGGCATCTTGAATATTAAGATTTCTTTTTCACGACAAAGGCAGCATTGTGTAAAGACTAATTAATCATGGCAAATTTTGTAATTGAAAAGTGGGATAAATATAGATCTTACAGAAGTCATTTTCAGAAATTTACATTAACTATCCAGGTTATGATTTTAAAAAATATCTAATAAATTGATCCATGTCTGTAGACAAGATCTATAATTGGCAGTTAAGTATAGCTAATATTTAAAAGCAGAGCTACTGATAAATGTAAGTTTTTTTCAAAATGAAGAGTCTTATCATTTTAAGCTTTCCTTTTGTTCTTGATACACAAAGGAACTAAAACCTCATCACAATGCCTCACATTTTTTAAATTGGTTGGCACTAGTTATCAGCTCTGGATGAGATTAAGAAAATGAAAAGTATTCATTGAAGAACTGAAGGTCAATTCATGCTAATAAAATAAAAGTGACACTTCCAAATAAGAATGGGGACAATACTGATGACAGCAGCTTCATTTGAATAATGCAAGTAATTCCAATGTTCAGTTTACTTAGCAGAATACTAAGTGAGGAAGGAAAACTTTGAACAAAGTTCTTCTCGTGGAAGGTCACATATAGCGCTGTTTATTAACTCCAATTTAACAATCCAGATCGTATATTTGAGTGATAGCAAGAGGAGGCAATGGCCTAGTAGCATTATCGCTAGACCATTAATTCAGAAACTTAGGTAATGGTTTGGGGACCCAGCTCCAAGTCCCGCCACAGCAAATGGTGGAATTTGAATTCAATTTTAAAAATCTGGAAATAAGAATCTACCGATAACTATGAAACCATACCAATTGTCAGAAAAGCCTGACTCACTACTATCCTTTAGGGAAGGAAATCTGCTGTCCTTAGCTGGTCTGGCCTACATGTGATTCCAGAGCCATAGCATGTGGTTGACTCTCTGCTGCTGTCCAAGGGCAACTAGGGATGGGCAATAAATGTTGGCCAGCCAGTGATGCCCATATCCCATAAATGAATAAAACAAAACACAAGATCATGGTAGAGTCATTGGTAATAATCTCTGAGCGACATTCTAACTTGGCATTTTTTTTCACAAGTTAAGATTTAAGTCAGGAGAAAGACAATTGTGACACTACATAGTTACAGCAACTTAATTTTTGAATCTCAGTACTGACAGATTTTAACACCCATCTGTTCCTGGGTGTTATCAAGGGAAGGTAGGTCTCTTGCATCTGATGACTGAATGACAAATGATGATAATTACACAAATACCTCTGCTTTTTTAACCGCGCCTCCCCCCCAAACGATCAGACTCCCCCTGCATGGTAGCCTCCCCGAATCAGACCCTCCTTCCCCACCCACCTCCCTCCCTCCCTCCCCCGGAGGTAGGACTCCCTCAACAGAGCAATGCCCAAACTCCCTCAATTGCTGCTTTCCCTCCACTATCCTTCTTCCCTGCAGTTGTTGAACAGCCTGCAGCACCTTCCTGGCCTTCCATTGGTATCTGCTGGAGGAAAGGGAGCATGCTCAAATGGATCCCTGGTTGGGGGGTGGTGGAGCAATGGGGGGAAGAGAATGGACTAGGGAGAATCAATTTTTTTTCAAACTATGTTGTGGGCCTGGATCCAGCCCTTAGCCTCCAATTGGTAAAATCGAGCCCTTTGTGTGAAGTTCCTCCTCAAGACAGTCTTAAATCAGTTTCCCCTTATTTTGGGACTATGCCCCCTAGTTTTAGTTTCATCTCCCAGTGGAAACAACTTCACTACTTCTATCATGACTCCGTGCACCCTGGCCAAACTCCCTCCCACCTTCTTCTATTGGGAAAAAGATATAAGAGTCTGAAAACATATACCAGTAGATTCAAGAAGTTTCTTTTCAGTTGTCATCAAACTTTTGAATGTGCCTATCATATATTAAGCTGATCTTTCTCTTTACCCTACCTATAACTGCAACATTATATTCTGCATCTTATCTTTTTCTTCCCCTAATTTACTAGACAAATAGCATATTTTGACATTATAGCACACAAGAAAAAATACTTTTCACTGTATTTCAATACATGTGACAATAATAAATCAAATCACTAGATTTATTTTGCTGACATCAGTTGACATATTCCTTACTCAATCCAAAGATGGAACTTTGGCAAGAAAGGAGATAAGCTCACAATTTTGATGGCTCCCTTATTTATTTACTTAGGCAATTTAAACAGTAAAGCCATATAGCTACTCATTCCTCTTCCAATCTAATATGATTTATTTGCACAATAAGGCACAATACTTATTAACAACCTGAATGTTTTGTGCAACTTTTCTTATGAACGTTAAGAAGCATTAAAAGAATCTGCTTGTTACTTGATATTATCTAATAATGAATTGAAAAATCTTCTTTGCAAGAATTGCTTTCATTCTGGAGTCATTTGTCAAAATTGGAAATATTTAATACTTTTCTTTCTTTCAGTAAGATAAAATATATCAGCAGCAATTGATTCTAATTCAAAATGGTCTTTACCGTACGCCTGACAGGAAGAACACCTTTATCCATTAGGTTCTAGAGAAGTAGGGGATCAATGCAGTACATGTACACCAATGTGTCAGTGAATCAATTTCCTCGAATACGAGCATCCAGTCGTTATTTAGAAAGTAATAATTTCAAAGCCTCACTTGATTACTTTGATGATTAATCACAAATTAATCTCCAAAGGAAGAATCAGTAAGATGCAAGTGAATAATGTGTGGTGGTGAATCAATGGATTTACAATTTGCCAGAAATGTATGCTCAGTCATCAGGAAAACAAATGGTAATAATCATGTGAAGCTGGGGGTATGTCAAGGATATTAATGAACTGATACAGTGGAGAGACCCATGATTATCATCACATCATAAATATTGCACTTGCTATTATAATGAAATGTTTTAGTGAAATGTTAATAGCCTTTAGCCTCTTAGTTGTTTTAGCAGAATTTTCACTTTTGTCATTCCAAGCACTGCTAATTTAAAATGTTTAATTAATGCTGATTTATGAAATTAATAAGATCAGGATTGTTCGCCAGATTCATTGTGGGGTATTTGCATAATAATGTGAAAAGTTTCCTGAGAAAACATTCCCTACAGTTTAATATTCTGTTGGGATTTCTTGGTGGTTTCTATTTTCTTTTAGCTTTCAACAAAAATAATGTTGTTGCAAAAAAACTTTGTATTCTAAACTGATTGGTAATCTGCTGTCAACACAACAGAAATGCTTCAAATGTTTATTCAATGGAACTGATGGGAACAATAGTTGCAGGGATAAATGATTTCATGGTTAGATTTACTCTCTTGCGTCGCCACTTTACAACATAAAAGCTTCAGGTTTTCACAAACTAATAATGTTGATAGACTGATTATGGTGTTTAATGGCCCTATGTGGATCTCAGGAAGATGATCTTGCTTCCAGATTCATTCCCACTGACTATAGAGCCTCAAATGAGGTGCCAAATGTCACAGTCAACAGGGGAGCTGAGCCACTGGTGCTGAACGTACTATTGTCATTAATGGGTGATGAAGATCGTGCACCAGGAGATATTTGAGATAAAAAGAAATAGAACATTAATTGTGGATAGCCTGCACACAGTCATCAGTAATTGGTGCTTCATCTCGTTCAAGTTGACAGATGGTTTTAACATTAAAAAGAATATCATTAATATTCATATTGGCAACTACCTCATGTTTTTATGTATGTTGGTTGCTTTAATTTCTTTTAATGGAAGGGTTAGTATAGCTCTAGGAGGGTAAGGACAAAAAAGACATAGAACATAGAACACTACAGCACAAACAGGCCCTTCGGCCCACAAGTTGTGCTGAACACATCAAAACTTACCCAGCTATAGACCTATCTATAACCCCCAATCCCATTGGATCCCATATATATGTCTTGGATTTAAGGTGTACTCCATGTAGGAATTATTTCATACAGCCATTTTTATATTCCATAAATGAAGCTTTGTTTTTCTATTCATTCAGGGATGTGGGCATTACTGACTGGGCCAGCATTTATTGCCCATCCCTAATTGCCCTTGAACTGAATGGCTTGCTAGGCTGTCTCAGAGTTAAGCATATTGCTGTGAATCTGGAGTCACGTGTAGGCCAGTCCAAGTAAGGACAGCTGATTTCCTTCCCGAGGGGGCATCAGTGAACTAGGTAATGATTTCATAGTCGTCGTTGCCTCCAGATTTTTAATGAATTCAAATTTCACCATCTGCTGTGGTAGGATTCAAGCCCAGGCCTCCAGAGCATTGCCCCAGGACTTTGGATTATTGTTCTAGTCACAATACCACTATGCCACTGCCTCCCCTGTGCCACCTCCTCCCCTATCTGCACTTTGGCAATCATTAGACTGCAATTGGTTGCTTGAAGTGTAACCAAAATGTTCTTTAGTGCAACAGCAGAATGAAAATAGAGAAAAAAAGGCACAGATCTAAATGTCTCCGTTAAAGAATTATATCGAAAACACAAAAATAGGACGAGGCCATTCAGCCCCTTGAATTTATTTCACCATACCAATACATTATGTCAGATCTGTACTAACTTTAACTTGTTTTTGTTCCATGGCCCTTTATTGCCTTGCCTTCAAAAATCTATCAAAGAACAAAGAAGATTACAACACATGAACAGGCCCTTTGGCCATCCAAGTCTGAGCTGATATAACTAAACTAAAAAAAACCTTCTGCCCTTACTTGGTCCATATCCGTCTATTCCCTCCCTATTCATGGACCCATCCAGATGCCTCTTAACTGTTGCTAATGAGCCTGCTTCCACCATCTCCTCTGGCAGCGCGTTCCAGGCACCCATCACTCTCTATGTGAAAAACTTCCCCAGACATCCCCCTTAAACTTTTCCCTTCCCACCATGAACTTGTGTCCCTTTGTAATTGATACCTCCACTCAAGGAAAAAGCATCTGACTATCCACCCAGTCTATGTCTCTCATAATTGTGTAGACTAATTTCATTGTTGAAAATTTCTATTGTTTCTGCATTGCCTTTTTGGGGGAGAGAGTTTAAAATTTTCGCTGTCTTCGCATGACAAAATATTTCCCACTTTGTTCCTTTTGTCAAGAGTCACAATTCCCCCAAATGAAATGTAAGTTCTGCCACTGGCAGGAAAATCAGTGTTTCCAGCTGCTGCAGGTGAGATTCAAAGGCTTTACAACTCAAACAAGTGCCACCAAATGAATCACATCAGACCAAATGTACCAGGCATGTGAGGCTCCCACATCGATGATTAACCATTCAGGTAACGTTCAAGAACACTTTCTGCTTCTCTCAGAATAACTGAAGGAAAAATAGCCCAGACTCAATTAATGCAAGAAGCATTTCATGTTCAATCTTTTATGAGACCAATCCTTTTGAGTTATAACTGTGGATTTACCACTGACAGTTTCTACAGCACGAACCCAGAATCAATCACTGAAGCCTGTAACTACCCTACTCCCCAATAATTTAGTTCTTCACAAGACTAGTTAGATGCTCCATGCAATCTCCATTGAAATTTGTGATATAACTGAGTCAAACCTGTAATTCTGCTCGTGACAACTGCATCTCAATGCTTCTATCTTTCAGTCACACCCATGATAATAGAATGAGGCGTAGTTCTGAAATTGCCCCTATTGCAGGAGTATCAAAATGGCGCAGTGGTTCCCAGTCAGTGTGCTGTGAATGTCCCCCCAAATGTGCCCAGCGAAAAGATTAAGAATGATTCAAACTTCATGCAATTAAAGTAAAACTAACCTTTGTCTTAGACTCTGTGATTGACATCTCCAAGATCCACAAATCTTGGGCCTCCCTGCTGAGAAAGAGCCACACATATGTGGTTTAGATTGTTTATGTTGGTTGAGCCTATACACAGAGCAGTAGTAAGAGATAATATAGGCTCTAAGGAGCAAAATGTGGAATCATTGTGGGTAGAGATAAGGAATAGTAAGGGGAGAAAGTCACTGGTGGGCATAGTCTAAAGGCCTCAAAATAATAATTTTGACGGTGGGTAGGCTATAAACAAGCAAATAATGGATGCGTTCTAAAAGTGAACGGCAATAATCATGGAGGATTTTAACCTGCATATTGATTGGTTGACTCAAGTCATTTGAAGTGGACTTGAGGAAGAATTCTTAGAATGCTGTCAGAATAGTTTCCTCGAACAGTATGTTACAGAACCTACAAGAGAGTGAGTTATCTTGGATCTGGTCCTGTGTAATGAGAGAGGTAGAATTAAAGATTTTCTTGTGAGGGATCCTCTTGGGATGAGTGATCACAATAAGGTTAAATTTCTAATACAGGTGGAAGTTGAGAAAGTAGGGTCCTAAACCAGTGTCCTTTGCTTGAACAGAGGGGAGTACGATAAGATGAGGGCGGAATTGGCTAATGTAGACTGGGAGTGCAGACTAGTTGGTAGGACAGCTGAGGAACAGTGGAGGATTTTTAAGGAGATTTTTCTCAGTACTCAGCAAAATATATATTCCGGTGATAAAGAAGGAATGTAAGAAAAGGGATAACCAGCTGTGGGTAACGAAGGAAATAAAGGAGAGTATTAAATTAAAAACCGATGCAGAGTGGCCAAAACTAGTGGGGAATTAGAAGATTGGGAAAGCTTTAAAAAACAATAAAGGATGACTAAGAATGCGATAAAGAAAGGAAAAATAGATTATGAAACCAAACTAGCACAAAATATAAAAACTGATAGTAAAAGTTTTTACAAATATATAAAAAGGAAAAGAGAGGCTAAAGTAAATGTTGGACCCTTAGAAGATGAAAAGGAGAATTTAATAATGGGAAACGAGGAAATGGCTGAGGCTTCAAACAAGTTTTTTGTCTCAATCTTCACAGTAGAGGACACAAATACCTTACTGAACACTAACGGTCGTGGGAACGTAGAGGGTGAGATCCTTAAAACGATTACTATGACTAAAGAGGTAGACCTTGGTAGACAAGTCCCCGGGCCCGGATGGAATATATTCCAGGGTACTGAAAGAGATGGCAGAAGTAATAGTAGATGCGTTAGTAGCAATTAATCAAAATTCACTGGACTCTGGGGAAGTGTCGGCTGATTGGAAAACAGCTAATGTTATGCCGCTGTTTAAAAAAGGAAGTAGACAAAAGGCAACTAAGTACAGGCCAGTTAGCTTAATGTCCATAGTTGAGAATATGATGAAATCCATCATTAAGGAAGAAATAGCGGGATACTTGGAAAAAAATGGTTCAATCAAGCATACACAGCATGCATTCATGAAGGGAAAGTCGTGTTTGACAAATTTACTGGATTTTTATGAAGATGTAATGAGTGCAGTTGACAGAGAGGAACTGCTGGATGTGGTGTTTTTAGATTTCCAGAATTTAGAATATCAACAATGTGCCTCACAAAATGTTGCTGCAGAAGATTAAGGTACATGGAGTTGGGGGTAAAGTGTTAGCGTGGATTGAGGATTGGTTATCTAACAGGAGGTAGAGAGTTGGAATAAATGAATGCTTTTCTGGTTGGCGGTTGGTGACTCATGGCATATATAAACAATCTGGAGGAGGGGCTGAGTGTAGGGTAACAAAATTTGCTGATGACACAAAGATGAGTGGGAAAGCAAATTGCGTGGAGGATGAGGAACGTCTGCAGAGAGCTTTGGATATGCTGAGTGACTGGGTGAGATCTGGCAGATGGAGTATAATGTTGACAAGTGCGATATTATCCACTTTGGAAGGAATAATAGTAAAATGGACTATTATTTAAATGGTGAAAAATTACAACATGTTAACGTGCAGAGGGACCGGGGGTCCTTGTGCATAAGTTGCAAAAACTCAGTTTACAGATGCAGCCGGCGATCAAGAACGCAAATGGAAAGTTGGCCTTCATCGCGAAGGAGATGGAATATAAAAGTAGGGAAGTCTTGCTGCAATTGTACAAGGTACTGGTGAGGCCGCAACTAGAGCAATTTTGGTCCCCTTATTTGCGAATGGATATATTAGCCTCGGAGGCAGTGCAGAGAAGGTTCACCAGGTTGATATGGGAAATGAGGGGGTTAGCTTATGAGGAGGGATTGAGTAGATTGGGCCTTTACTTGTTGGAGTTTAGAAGGCTGAGGGGGATCTTATAGAGACATATAAGTTAATGAAAGGGCTAGACAGGGTAGAGGCAGAGAGATTCTTTCCACTTAGAAAGGAAATAAGAACTAGAGGACACAGCCTCAAAATAAGAGGGAGTCAGTTTAGAACGGAGTTGAGGAGGAACTTCTTCTCTCAGAGGGCAGTGAATCTCTGGAATTCTCTGCCCATTGAAATAGTGGAAGATATCTTGTTGAGTATGTTTAGGTCACAGGTCGATAGACTCCTGATCAATAAGGGAATTAAGGGTTATGGGGGGCAGGTGGGTAAGTGGAACTGAACCACTTTCAGATCAGCCGTGATCTTATTTAATGGCGGGGCAGGCTCAAGGGGCTAAATGGCCTACTCCTTTCTTATGTTTTATGTTCTTACGACCAACAGGACTTGAAGTTGAAAACAACTGCTCCATGACCTTGCACAAAAATAAAAAGAGAAGAAAAACCCTGGGAGAAGTGAGAGAGACAGGGAGACATTAAAAAGTGAGGGAAGGAAGAGAAATGAGGAGGTTTGCCTCAAATATTTTTTACAATATAGACATGTAAAAGTTGTGAACCACTGCACTAGCGTTTTGAGCTTGTATACAATAAAGCAGAGAAATATAGATTAGTACGTATAAATCCTCATGAGTTTGCAATTTCATCCAATCATTATGTTATAAAGCTTTAATTTAAACATCTACCAAGCATTCCAGTTTAATGAGACAAACAAGGACAGTAATTCAATTATTTGTTTATTCAATACTTCTAGTACCAACTCAAACATAAACAGTTGCAACTCATTAACTCTTTACTGAACTCTGAACTTTAACTTGAATTGAACATCAACTTTAGCTATTTAACTGAAAATAGATACTGTTGAGTTTAGGAAAACCTTGGCCAAGAAATATCCTCGATGTATCCTTCTTATTCTCTGAAGCACCCTTCAGGGTACAAGCCTTCTTGTGATGGCTAGTCTCTTCGAGTCATTGCCGTCGAGGACTGCATGTCTCTTTATCCAAAATTCTCCACTTTCTTCCGGAAGATCTTTTGTTATTCAGCCAACTGTGTAACCAGAAACATGGCTCAAACATTCAATGAAAATACTTTTGAAAGACACCATTGTATTTAGTTCATTGACATGCCCCATACATAGCAACCATAAAAATCAAAGATGCAGTGTCTCGATTATTGTAAACAACTTCCCTTATCTGAGAAGCTTCAAATTACAGCTCGCAGGCCAGTCTCTTTCTGACCTGAATTTGGTTTTAATCCATAAGTTGACCAAAAATTCCAACATGCTTCATTCTCAGCCAGAATAACTATTTAAAGCCATAATTGCCATTATTGTTATTAAATCATTTTTGTAGTCATTCTTTCTCTATCCACAATTGGAAGGCAAACATTCCCACACAGGGAGGGAGAGTTACCCCAATATCAATCCTTGCATAGCTGCCCATCATTTCATTCACCGGTGCTGAAAATCACCATAAAAAAAGCTTGCATTCTTGCATAGCACATTATCATGTCCTCATAGTGTTCCAGGGTGCCAAAGAATTATATTGAAATATCATGAACAATTCTTAAGAAGGTAAACATTGATGAGGAGAAAGCAAAATCATGTAGAAAGATGGTGTTTTAATTAACAGTCTTCACATGCAGGATCTGACATGTTTGTTCAGTCTGATATGGTCATAACTCTAACTTCAGTTACAAAAAAGGAAGCCACAACAAAAGTCAGACTTGTGAAACTTCTAAGAGCCAATGAAACACCAAATGAGCCAATTGGGTTCACTCCCTGCACAAGAGCAAAGTTGTGCAAATAAGCTGAATCAAAAATTCCAGGATAATAAGCACATTGTTCCTCAGGCAAGCCTCACTCTGGCAAAGCAGTGCTGGAATGTTAATTTTGCTGTCAATGGAATTTCAGTGCTTAAGTTCCTCTTCCTAACATACCTGCAAAATGAATCAAACAATGATATGAATGACTTAATAATCTTTTGTCTTGCTGATTAACACAAATCAATCTAGTTCCATCTTAAAAAAAAAGATAAAACCAGAAAATGCTGCAAGTCTATCAGCAGGTCAGAAGAAAGAATTTGTGTCAATATTTCTGATTGTTGCAAAGTATCATCTACTTTCTCCATCAGTGCACCATGGATACTGTATGGTCCATCTACAATATATATGGCAATATCTCACTAATGCTGCTTCATTCATTCCTTCCAAAACCTCAATTGTTATTACCTAGGAGAACAAGGGCTGCAAATGAATGGAACCATCACCACCTGCAATTTCCCTCCAAGTCACATGCCATTCTGATTTGGAACAATATCATTTTTTTTCATCATCACTAGGTCAAAATCCTGGAACTCCTTCCCTTATAGCCTCGTGGGTGTTTCTACACTAAATATCTGCAGTGGTTCAAAATCATGGCTCGCCCCCACCTTCTCAACAAACAATTAGAGATGTGCAACAAATGGTGCCTTTACCACCAGTGTTCAAATGCCAAAAATAATTTTTTTTAGGAAGTGGTGAGAATGGAACCCGTTGCCACAGGATGTAGTTAAGGCAAATTATGTAGACATATTAATGCAGATACATAGTTAGAAGTTTACAAAATTATCGGTGGGGTGGATAGAATTGATAGTCAAAGTATTTTTCACAGGGTAGAAATGTCATTTATTAGGGGACATAAGTTTAAGATAAAAGGGGGAAAATTTAAAGGAGATTTGAACAGCACATTTTTTTTAACCAGAGGGTGATAAGTGCCTGAAATGCACTGCCAAAGGCAATGGTAGAAGCAGATACAATAGCAAGAGGCTTCTTACTAGGTACATCAGTGGGAAGGAAATAGAGGGATATGGACTGCATAGACACAAAAAGTCTTTAGTTTAAGAAGATGTCTTGTGTCAGTGTGGGCTTGGTGGGCTGAAGGGCCAGTTCCTCTGTCATATTGTTCTTTGATCTTCATTTACAAGGAACAATGATAAGCATATAAGAAAGAAAGGAATAAAGGATTGTGCTAAAAAATTAGATAAGGAAGTATGGGAGGGGCAGTGGCATTGCTAGGGACAGAGGTTCATATCTGGCTTTGGATGAATGTCTGTGTGTAGTTTGCATGTTCTCCTCGCGTTTGCATGATGTCCCTCTAGATGTTTCAGTTATCTTCCACAGTTCAAATATGTGCAGTTTTCGGTGGATTGGCCATGCTAAATTGCCTGTTGGTGTTTAACGATGTATAGGTTAGGTGGATTAGTCACAGTGAGTGTCGTAGGGATGGGATGTGCCTGGATAAGATGCTTTTTGGAAAGTCGATACAGACTCGATGAGTCAAATGGCCTCCTTGTGCACTGTAGGGATTCTATGGTTCTATGGAAGCTTGAGTAGATCACAGACACTGGCATGACCTCTTTCTGTCCTGCATATTTTATGCAATTCTCTGTAATTAACCAATTTTAAAGTAACATTGTCAGGAAAAAAACTTTCTTTTCTTGTGAGAAGAGTGACTTATTTTATTTTCTAGATAAGGTAAGGAAGCAACAACTCTGAAATCTTTGGTTACTCTAATAGCGTGATTCTAGTTTTCCATTGAAGCATGAACTAAATGAGCCAAATAATAACATTGTTATAGATTTTATGAAAATTAAACCATGTAGCCCAGAATTTCCTCAAATTTTGCCACTCCATCAGCATGGTATCGCTGCCAGACTGCTGAAGAGCCAAGAGGACCAGAAAGCAGAGATTTGTGAAATTCTGTGCCAGCACATACAAGTAAGTCCCAAAAATAACATAAACATGAATCCAAGATGGTGCCGGAGTGAGGCAAAGTTTTGCAAGCAGTGTCCAGCATACCTTCTAATTCTATCTTTCACTCTCGTTCTATGCTTCTAAAACTTCTTCTAACTCTTTTAAACTTTCTAACAATGAACACTACATTCTGCACTCTCTATGAACTGTATGTTTTCTCTATATAGCACGCGAGAAACAATATTTTTCACTGTATGTTAATACATGTGATATAATAAATCAAATCAAATCAAAATAATTTTTAAATAGCAAAATACTGCAGATGCTGGAATCCAAAACTGAAAACGTGAAAAATCCATCGGGTCTGACAGCATCCATAGGGAGAGAAAACAGAGATTACATTTCGAATCCACATGGCCCTTCTTCAGAACTGAAGGGAGGGAAAAATCTATGTTTTAGAGGGGGTGGAACAACTAGATCAGTGATTAGTGGGAGCTGTGAGCGATTGCAACAAAGGTGTAGTAAAAGAACAAGTGACAGATGGTCCAGTGGAGAAGAAGGAGAGAGGGTTTTTGTATTGGCACCAAAATGCTTGGAATATAAAAACAAATAAAGTTGGAAGAGAACAGTCTTGGTCTAAAGTTGTTGAACTCAATGTTGATTGTAATCTATGATCATTTCAATTTGATTGTAGGAAAAGAACACATCAGTACCCATCAGAGATAAACTGATAAGTACTGTACTTTATCTGAATAAATGAAATATTTTGACATTACTTTATTATCAAATATTGTATTAGCCTGAGTCACAAGTTCCTCCATATATTTCAGTTCCTTATTACTTTTGACATTTTAGGCATGACATCGGTCCTTGACCGTAGCAAATTTGCGGCCGATTTAATGTGAGAAGTAATGTATACCTGGTTCCCTTAGCAACATACTTGCAATTCACAATGATTTATGTGCACACAACATTCACAGCACAGCACAATACCATCCTGGATCCCCAGAGGAGATAGTGCACACTCAGTGTTAATCTCACTGCAGTAACTGCATTACTGCCATGCTTTTTATCATTGATCATCAGCTAATGATATGTGTCAAATGGAGTACATAGGAATTTGTAGCAATCCAATAACTGCAACCATTACTTATGGTTTACATTTAATGTAGAGGAACATGCCAATGTGTTTTAAAGGGGCATAATAAGAAAGAAATTGATGCCAAGATAATGAGGGAAGCATCGGCTAAAGGGATTGGTGTTCTAGAAGTTCTTAGTGGAAGAGAGGAAGATGGAGTGACTTAGAAACATAATTCCAATGTGTGGAAGTTAGAGGGCTGGAAGTTGGATTTAGGACAAGTAGCCAGTAAGTCAGTAATAGAGGGGAGCACAGACCAGTGAGGATGACTTCAACATTGGGTCTCAGGAATAGCATAGGAAGGCACAGGGTGAGGACATTGAAGCTGACAACAGGAGCATTTGGTGGCAAGGACAGGGTCAGTGAAGTGGATTGTAAGTTTAGCCCCAAATATAGACAACCTTAGATCAAGATCCTCCCTCACACCCACTTCTCACCTGCTGCTGCCAAACTGCAGATCAAGGGCCTCCCAAGGTTTCTGGAGGCTATGTTGTCTCGGCCTTGGGGCAATGTATTGACCTAGCCACCTTGGTCCGAGTGTCATGGCTGGACTGCTGCTTCAAGCACTGGCAGACTAGAAGATCATCCCTGGCATGGTGATTTCTTCAGGAGAACAGTGACCACAATACCACACAACTCTGCCACAGCAACCTTTGCAAGACATGCCGGTTCATAGACATGGACGACATCATCAAACGTGAGAATACCATTCACCAGGTACACAGTACATACTCTTGCAACTCGGCCAACGTTGTCTACCTAATACATTGCAAGAAAGGATGTCCCCAAGCATGGTACATTGGGGAGACCATGCAGACACTACGACAGCGGATGAATGAGCATCGCCCAACAATCACCAGGTAAAACAGTTCCCTTCCTGTGGGCGAACACTTCAGCAGTCATGGGCATTCAGCCTCCGACCTGCGGGTAAATGTTCTTCAAGGGGGCCTTCATGACACACGACAGTGCAGAGTCGCTGAGCAGAGACTGATAGCCAAGTTCCGCACACATGAGGACGGTCTTAACAGGGATCTTGGCTTCATGTCACACTATCTGTAACCCCCGTGACTTGCCTGGGTTAGCAAAAAACCTCACTTACTGTGCTGTCTGGAGAAAATACACATTTCTCTAACCAATGCTCAGTGTTCCCTTCACACACATTGTTAGCCACTTTAACACTTGAATAGCAGGTTAGATGTAAGGATTCGCATTCTAATCAGCAATCTCTGACTGTCTGTGCTGATGTGTGCTATTGCAGACCAGAACACTGCATTTGCCTGACGAAGACGAAAGTCGAAAGCTCGCAGATTTACTATCAAATAAATGGATTGGATTTAAAATTGGTGTTGCTAAATTCTTACATGGTGATTTCAGGCAATCCTGTGATTAATTTCTGCACTCCTGCCTATCAGCGACAAAAACTCTGAAGTTGCCAGGTCACTTTAATCTCTATGCCAGTCATCTGGCGGATTTTAAATCATTGCAGCACTCCATTTTACAGTAGATATCTTTCTTTCTCCCCATCAGAAGCTGCAGGTGTGATCAGACCCCTTTGAATTTTTTGGGTACTCTTATTAGACTTTTTTTTGGATTTTCTCATGCCTTGTAGATAATGAGCAGGTTCTGTGGAGTCAGGAAGTGAGTTACTTGCTGCAGAATTCCAAGCCTCTGCTCTTGTACACACAGTATTCATATGGTTGGTTCATTTCGATAGGTTTCTTTCATGTTTCATGATCAGATTTCTGTTTCTGATCTGCCCTGATTTAAGATGACTGAAATTCTCCTTACTAAGGGTACACTTTCTCTCCAGACTTTGTTAACTGACTGAATGATTAAGTTTCCTTTTTTTTGTCTCTGTGTTAGAGTAGAAGAATAGCCATAGAGGTTTACAAGAGATCCATCATGTCTGCTTTTTGTAAATCAAATTAAATCCCAAAATCTCTATTCTCAACTAGAGCCACAAATTGTTCTGTTTAAAATATTTACCTAAATTTCTTTAAAGGATGAATTTGACTTTGATTCTGCTAACTGTTCTTAGAATCCCTACAGTGCAAAAGGAGGCTAGCCGGCCCATCAGGTCTACCTGACTCTCTGACAGAGCATCCCACCCAGATCCTATTTCCTTAACCCTTTACATATTTACCCTTCTAATCTCTTTAACCTACATACCTTGGGAAACTGAGGGGCAATTTAGCATGGCCAATCCACCTAACCTAAACATCTTTGGGCTGTGGAGGAAATTGAAGCACCTGGAGGAAACCCACACAGACATGGGGAGAATGTGCAAACTCCACATAGACAGTTACCCAAGATTGGAATCAAATCCAGGTACCTGGCACTGTGAGGCAACAATGCTAACTACTATGCTACTGCACTACCCCCCATTACAGTGACAAAGCAATCCATGCTCTGGGAACCATCTATGTAAGGAACTTTCTTCTCACCTCCCTTTACATTTTATTAAATTTAATTTAAAATTGATTAATCCTTGTCATATATCCAAAGAAAAAAAAGTGCTTGTTCTTTCTTCATAATCTTTAAAAAACTTTCATTAAATTTCCTCTTAACTTTCTCCAGTCCAGCAGACATTGTCATCATACTTAGAGGGAGGTTTTTCACACAGAGGGTTGTGGGGGTATGGAATGCCCTGCCAAGTAAGGTGGTGGAGGCAGGCATGCTGGAGTTATTTAAGGGATACTTAGATAGGCACATGAGCGGAATGGAGATGGAGGGATATAGGAGGATGTTTAAAATAAGGATCAAGAGCTTTGGGACATTCTTGAGAATCAATTGATTCCTATGGATCTTTCAACATATTTTCTGGCTCTTTTGTTTTACTTTTCAGTGTCTGAGGATTTTCTTGAATGTTTGCATAAGATGTGCATGTTATTGATGTTTTTCTCTTTTAATCCACAGGTGCTTCAGTCCACCTTGTTGTCCAACAAGGGGCATACACGTGATGGGTCGTGCGAGGACTGCTGTTGGATGTTGCGAGAGTGGCCTAGTGCTTCATGTCGTTAGTGTACGCTTAAACTGGACCAGTTGATGAACAACATGACAGCTCAGTGACTATCACTGTTTGCTGTGCAGATACCTGGATTTGGGCCAGTATTTGTGGGAGTTTGCACGTTCTCCCCATGATTGCATGAGTTTTCTCCGGGTGCTCCGGTTTCCTTCCACATCCCAAAGATGTGCTCTTAGGCTGATTGGCGTAACAAATTGTCCCTAAGTTGTCTCCCCTCAATCTGATTTCCAATGTGGATTTCCATAAGCATGAAGATAGGTTGAGAGAGTTAGGTCTCTTCTTCCTGGAGAGACGAAGGTTGAGAGGCGATAGAAGTTTATAAGATGTTGAGAGAAATAGGCAAGGTGGATAATCAGAGGCTATTTCCCAGGGCTGAAGTGGTCGCTACACGAGGACACAGGTTTAAGGTGGTGGGGGGCAAGTACAGAGGAGATGTTAGAGGTAAGTTTTTCACTCAGAGGGTGGTGAGTGAATGGAATCGGTTGCCATCAGTGCTGGTAGAGGCAAACTCGCTGGGTCTTTTAAGAGACTTCTGGATGAGTACATGGGATTTAACGGGATTAGGAGTTACAGATAGTTCTATGGCCTGGTAGGTATTGATATGATCGGCATAGCTTGTGGGCCGAAGGGCCTGTTTGTGCTGTAGTGTTCTATGTTCTATGTTCTAAGCATAGACAATGGGTCATGGGTAGAAGAGGGAACTCACACTGCTAAAATGGCAGCATGGGCTCATTGGGCCAAAGGGCCTGTTTCCTATGCTGTATCGTTCTTTGTTCTTTGTTCTTCATACCTCAAATCTTTCTTTGTGGCAATAGGTTTCTATCACTGTTGTCATTGTGGTCAATCAATGCTGAATGCTCACTGTGGTTTTAATGTCCTTTTTCTAATGGAGGATGGAAAGGTAGTAAAATCAGCACACAGTATTCTATGTTTTATAAATACATTAATCATTTCCTCACACTTGCACTCAATTTCTCCATTTAATAAAACCCAAAAAAATCTATTATGCACTTACTAATGGCTTTATCCTTTTGTGATCAATTGGCATATCCATGAAGCTTTCTCCTTCTTCTCATTGCAGCTTTTAAACAAACCAATCTAACCTATGATTCAATGATTTGCTCTTCTCAAGTGATGTGGGGACTGTTCTGAGTTGGGGGGATTTGGGACAGAAAAATCTATTAAACACACTTTGTTTTTGTTAAAGCACAAGACGTAAAATATAGATTCTCAAATGTATTTTCATGAGAAAGCAATCAAATTATCCATGAATGTAACCTATAATTTTGTGTTGTTTGATCTTTGTTCATGGGTCCTGTGATGATTTAGTAAACAAAATTAAAATGGTGAAAAAATGTACAAAATTAAATGTTTGGAAAAGAAACAAAAACTTAGAATGACATTTGGACAGGAACCATTACATAATGTACATTCAAAGGCTGAGGAAAAGTATATTTCAAGATTATATGAAATGCAATAATTCAGAATGGTAAATTCCACAATGTTGAAATTTCATCTCTAGGAAATGGGACTAATGGTTTTCTTGAGCAGATTGTGAAATACATTTGGATGGCTCATTTACCAGTCCTATCAATGTTAAAGCATAAAACTTTTATAACCAACAGCAAGGTTCAAGAAGTGCAAAACTTCACAGTCATTTGAGAATCTGGTTGGTTTTGCTATTGTTGATATTCAGAACTTCTGCGATTTGAATTCATAAGACTACTGAATTTCCTCTAGTCTTTTCAAAGAGATTAGAGGAAATGCACAAAAAAAACTCAATTGAGCAATTACCAAAATTACACATCCTATTATCATGGCTCTGAACCTGAATATGGAAGTATGTACTGTATTTCTCACTGTGCTTTTGGCCAATCTGCCATTTTCTGTATGTGAAAAGGGAATAAACTAGGCAGATATTCCCCACAACTGCACTAAGAGGTAAGGAAAATGGAAAAGCAATTTTGTTTTACCTGCTTCATAAGCATAATCACTGCAGACGGTGTTACTTCTCAGGAGTGCTGGGTCTTAGAAACAGCTTTCAAGTGCCATGTTTTCTCTTATGAAAACTACTCAGCTCTGTGGGTGTCTTTTCACACTTAAAATTCTCAGCTTTGCTACTTGACATTCACAGTGAAAAGGGCAATGGGGTTAGGCAAAGAAACCTTGCTTGCTTTTGAAGTCTGTTCTGCAGGTGGTCACGACAGTCAGATCTTGATCCATGGTTTAATCTATGTGGGGCTACACTGCAACTTGGAAAAATTGTCACTGAAACTCACAACAATCCGAATAAAGGAAAAAGGCAATTGGAGATAGAGAGATAGGAATTGTAATGCTCATGCATGATAAGAACAGATGTGCCTGATTTACAAAACTTACACACTGCCACAAATGTCTTCATTTCTTTCCTGCTGCAATTAAACTGTGCCCACAAATAATACTTCAAGCAACACCTAATATAAGAAGGTGTTAAACATCGATGGGTGAATATAGAGTCCTTGAAAACTAAATTTAAAGAGACTACATCATTGGGTCAAGTACAAGGGAGTTGAATCAACAAGGATGATTCAAGTTTGTTCATAGCACATTGTGTCCTTCCTTATCTTGTGAAAAAAAAATCAATCAAATATCCATGAATGCAACATGTAAGTTTTTGTTTGTTGATCTTTGGTTATAGGTTTTGTAAATACTACAATATCAAAAAAAATCAGAATTAAAAGTTTATGGAAGTAACTTAGAATGACATTAGGACAAGGGGCATTACATAATGTACATTCAATGGCTCAGAAAAAAGTACAATTTGAGGTGATTGGACTATTTCAAAATGATAAATTCTGAAGTGTTGGACAAAAAGGCAGATTGATATCCGTTGCTTCTGTAACTTTGTTGTTGAGATGTGTTGATGTCAAATATTAAATGTTAATTTCATCCATTGAACTCACATGTGGAACTGATTTGAAAAGCAGCTTCAACTGTTAAAGCAAGGAATTAAGATGGCTGCCAGGTAAATTAAAATGAAGTTTATTTATTATTGTCACAAGAAGGCCAACATGACATTAACACTGCAATGAAGTTAATGTGAAAACCCCCTAGTTGCCACACTCTGGCATGTGTTCAGCTACACTGAGGGAGAATTTAATGTGGCCAATGCACCTAACCAGCACATCTTTCAGACAGTGGCAGGGAACCCACTGGAAGAAACCCACGCAGATACGGGGAAAATGTGCAAACTCCACACAGATAGTGACCCAAGCTGGGAATCGAACCCCGGTCCTTGGTGCTGTGAGGCAGCACTGCTAAGGACCATCATTCTGTGCTTATCATTTGACATGCTTGCAATTGTAGTTTGGACATATTTCACAAAGTTTTCTTTATGGATTACAATTAGGACATGCCCTCGCAAACCTCATGAGGAATCTCATACCTGCTGATGTCACAGATGATTTCAAAGATGGACTGAATAAAATGACTATCCCACAGTTTGCATCTCTATAACAGCTACATTCCATTTCATCAAGCTGGAGATGGAGAGTCTACAAAGGCAATGGTTGTGTTGGAGGTGTTGCTCTGTTCTTCCCAGCTCATTACATTCAGAAATTATAACTTAGACATTGAAAAATTAATTACCAAGGCCATAACATAACAGCTGCTCTGATGAAGGGTTATCCTGACTCGAAACATTCTTTCTCCACAGATGCTGCCAGACCTGTTGGGGTTTTGTAGCATTATCGACTTGTGTGTTAGATCTCTACATACACAGTGTTTTTACCTTTAACATACAATAGCCAAGCTCTGTATAGACATAAGCTAATTCATTATCTTCTCTGGAATACTCAAATCAATATGGAGAGAGAGAGCTTGTGATTGAGATCGCTATTTGATATGTCTTTATTACAACACTCCATTTACAATTGAGGCAGTCTAGACAACTAACTTTAGGAGGCCATAACAGAGCTTTGTGCTTCTCTTTTTCTTTCAGCTAATGCGGTATCTGCCTACTCGCAACATAGTATGGACAGAGAAATTCTAAAGAAACCTTCAAATTCCTAAACAGCATTTTAAGGGGAAAAAAAAAATCAAGTGTTACAATTTAAAGAACTTCCTCAGTCACCAACAAGAGCAAAAACCTACGATAAGTTAGCCGTCTATTTCCTTGTCTTTTTTCTGTTGAATCGTAATTTGGCCAAACTTAGCAACATCTATTATACAACTTGTAATTTTGTAATGCATGTTTTGTTTATTTATTTGTGTCACAAATAGGCTTATGTTAACACTGAAATGAAGTTCCTGTGAAAATCCCTTGGTTGCCACGCTCTGGCACCTGTTTGGGTATACTGATGGAGAATTTACATGGCCAATGCACCAAATAAGCATGTCTTTCAGAATCCCACGCAGACACGGGGTGGACATGCAGACTCCACACAGACAGTGACCCAAAGTAGGAAGCAAACTCATGTACCTGGCACTGTGAAGCAGCAGTGCTAATAACTGTGCCACAATGCCATCACCTGTATGTGTGTGTGTGCGTGTGTGTGTGTGTGTGTGTGTGTGTGTGTGTGTGTGTGTGTGTGTGTGTGTGTGTGTGTGTTGTGTATGTGTGTGTACATGTGTATGTATTCTGTGTGTTCTGTGTTTGTGTGTATGTGTGGGTGTACGTGAGCATTCTATGTTTGCACGTGTATGCATGTGTGTCTGTTGGGACATACCTCTATCTTTTAAAATATTTTTAATTTCTCTATTTAGGCTTTCATATACATTATAGGCTTTTATATACATTACAAAAGATAATTGTTTTTGTTTTTAAATTTAAGAAGTTTAATTTTAATAAATGCGAGGTGATGCATTTTTGTTGATTGAACCAGGACAGGATTTAATCAGTTAATGGCAGGACATTGGAAAGAGTCACAGAACAAAGAGAGCTAGGGGTAAAGGTTCCTATGTCCTTGAATGCAGAGTCACAGGTGGACAGAATACTGAAGAAAGCATTTGGTACATTTGGTTTCATTGGTCAGAATATTGAGTACAGGATTTACATAGAACATAGAACCCTACAGTGCAGAAACAGGCCCTTTGGCCCATTGAGTCTGCACCGACCACTATCCAGGCCCTATCCCCATAATCCCAACACATTTACCCTCTTACCCCTCTAACTTACACATCCCAGGACACTAAGGGGCAATTTTTAGCATGGCCAATCAACTTAACCCGCACATCTTTGGACTGTGAAGGAAACCGGAGCACCCAGAAGAAACCCATGCAGACACGAGGAGAAGGTGCAAAGTCCACATAGATAGTGACCCAGGAATCGAGGTCCCTGGAGTTGTGAAGCAGCAATGCTAATCACTGTGCCGCCCAAGTTGGGACATCTCGTTGAAATTGTACAAGACATTGATAAGGTAACACTTGGACAGAACTGTGTACAGTTCTGGTCACCCTATTATAGAAGGGATAATATTAAACTAAAAGAGTGCAGAAGAAATTTTCCAGGATCTAGTGGGACTTGATGGTTTGAGTTATAAGGAGAGGTTAGATAGACTGGGACTTCTTCTTCTGAAGCATAAGAAGCTGATGGGTGATCTTATAGATGCCTATAAAATGATGAGGGGCATAGGTCAGCTAGATAGTCAATATCTTTTCCCAAAGGCAGGGGAGTCTAAAACAAAAGGACATAGGTTTAAGCTGAGAGGGGAGAGATACAAAAATGGACAGAGGGGCAATTTCTTTCACACAGAAGGTAGTGAGTGTCTGGAAAAAGCTTCAAGAAGTAGTAACAAAAGTGGGTATAATTTTGTCTTTTAAAAAGCGTTTAGGTAGTTACAAGGGTAAGGTGAATATAGAGGGATATAGGCCAAATGCAGGCAATTATGACTAGCTTAGGGGTTTAAAAAATGGCTGGCATGGACAAGTTGAGCTGAAGGGCCTGTTTCCATGTAAACCTTTATGACTCTATGACTCTAAGTATGTCTGTTGGACTGATGTTTTTGTAATGAACTTTTGTGTGCAAACAAAACATTGACAAATTCATTAAAGCAAATTACTGCAGATGCTGGAATCTGAAACCAAAAGACAAAACACTGGAAAATCTCAGGAAGTCTGGCAGCATTTGTAAGGAGGAAAAAGAGCTGATGTTTCATGTTCTGATGGCCCTTTGTCAACCAGAAGGGTGGCACGGATTTGGCAAACGGTCATCTGGATTCAAAACATCAGGTCTTTTCTTTCTTTGCATGTGCTACCAGACGCACTGAGATTTTCAACGTTTTCTCTTTTGTTCATTGACAAATTCATCCTTATAGATTTCAAAACCTTCTGCTACAATCAACTGAGGAATGGGAAAAATGGGGGAATGCCTGCTCTGTTCCCACCTGGTCGTAACAATCTGCAGGATGGTACAGTGGGTAGCACTGCTACCTCTCCAGGGCCTGGATTCAATTCTAGCCTCTAGTGACTGCATGGAGTTTGCACATTTTCTCATGCCTATGTGGATTTCCTCTGGGTGCTCTGGTTTCTTCCTACAGTCCAATTATTTGTAGGTTAAGTTGATTGGCCCTAAATTCTTTCTTAATGTCACGGGGGTTAACAGGGTAAATGAATAAAGTTATGGGATAGGGCCACTGGGATTGTGGTCAATGCAGGTTCGATGGGCTGAATGGCCTCCTTCTGCAGTGTAGGGATCCTATGATTTTATGACGGCCCATAATGGTACTTTCCTGTTAAGCTTTTGGCCTCTGTATGTCCACACTCTTTCGCAATATTGGTCAGTAAAGTATCAAACCTAGATTCCCAATGAAGCCATTAGAGCTATCAGCTACTAAAATCAGATATGTTGCCCCTATTAGTAGGTGACAGTGTTTCCTATCTGTAGAAAATAGCAATGGTTTAGCCACTGCTATTTTTCAGTGGTAGCATTAAGGAAGCTATTAAAATATTTATGAAATTGGTATACAAACATTTTGTACATGAAAAACAATTCAACTTCAAGTTTTATTGCATAAACATGACAATTCCATTATCTAAATTCACATTCTTGTGACTTTTCTTAGATTCCTATTTCACTACCAATTTTTAGGCCTTTTTATCTTGCCCACCTGTATATATGTGGTATGAAACTGACCTGAACTCATTTTACTTTAATTGCCAAATTCATGCTGTATTTTGGATATCATGGATAGGGCTGAGTGGAATTGTGGTCAGTGCAGACTCACTGGACCAAATGGCCTCCTTCTGCACTACAGTGATTCAATGGATTCTATGATTTTAGAATATAATGTTGGAATCATATCAGGCACATTTTGCTGCAAAAATAATTGAAAGTATCAGTGCTGACTGGTATTGTAGAGTTAATCTGATAGCAATTTAATGCAGTTTAATCTTGCAGTTTAATGCAAGAATCTATAAATTGGTGGAGATACACCCTACTCTTCCATAGATGCAATTGTTGCAGTCCTTGCTATCAAAATGACAGCAATGGTGTGAACTTAGGAAAATTGCCAATTGGTTTGTTCTAAAGATGGATACAATAGTTGGGTTGTTACATTCAGGAGCAAGTGAGATTTCATCAGCATATTAACTGATGGCAACTCTGAGATGTCCTCTCTAGCCCTGAAAAATATACATTTTCTAAGAATAATCAGGAATTTTATTCAGAGGCTGTGGCCTCACCATCTCGCATCCTGCTTTCCAGATAAAAAGTAAGGGGCAAGCACTCCTCAGCTTGGCCGAATTTCTTCACACCAGTGTAATGACCATCGTGCCATTAATTGTTTCAGGAAAAGCCATCTGCCCCCACCTGGAAGCAAGTCTGAGGACTGCTGGCCAATTATGTGTTTGATAGTTCCCTAGGCCTGAGATTGGTGGCAATTGCTGCGACAACAGACAGTCTTCAATGAGAAGGAACCATATTGCTGTATACATGCACCCAATTTCATGTCCCATTCAACTGACAACTCACTCCAGGGGAAGAGAGGTGGTCAGAGAAATCCAACCCATGGAGTTTCATTCCCTTGGAAGAAAATTAATTTTGCGAATTGTTTAAAAATTGAAAGTATTAAACTAATTTGGTATGAATGTTAAAATAAATTAACCTCAAAACTAAAATTGATAGTAATTGATAAAATTAAAAGATGGCTTTCTATGTCATTTATCTCTCTCCTTTAGTCATATCTGTATTTTCTGAATATTATTTTGCTTTTTGCACAAATTTTAAATTGAATTTATGTGTCCTTCTTCATGTTTCCTTGATTTGGTCTCTGTGAATTAGATTTCTTTTGCCACTTAGGCCAGGATTGGTAAAGGGCGAAAGCTAAAAATAACCCTGCTGATAGGCATGCTGATGCCCCAGTTAGACCCCACTTCTAGGCTATCTGTGTGGTGGCAGGATCAGGGAGAGGAAGCAGAGCTATCTGCCCTCAAGCAGCAGAGATCCAACTATGCTGACTACTGCCACTTAAGGCCTATTAACAGAAGCCAATCAAGATTTTCCAGCCAGCCTCCAAGTTCCAGCAGGTAGAGGAGGGAGATACAGGTACTTGGAGACAGCATCCCAACAATAGGCCAAGAGGTGACATGCTGAGCTAGGCTGGAGGCCCGTCCCTAACTGCCAGGTTGCTGCAACAACCACAGGCCACTCTGCAACCTGGTTCCCTACCACCTGGCCATTTCTAAATTCAGATTTAAAAATGTTGGAAAGTGGGCGTCTCTCTCTTTCTCTCTCTCCTTCTCTCTCTCGAAGCTCCCTTACCTCCGTTGTTTGCCACAGCCTCTTTCAGGGTACATGAACACATATTGGTCCTCCGGTTTCGAGGGCCCTCCAACTGTCCTTAATTAGATGGCAAATCTTTCTCCAGGACAATTAAGGGTGTAACCCCATGAAAATCACCACGAATGAGCATTACCCACTGTGGACAAAAAGCATGTGGAAAATACTGACATTGTAAATACATTTTTATTTTATTGATAAGTGAAAATATATGCTAGAATAATTAATAAATCTCCAATTACTCAACAGCTGAGGGTTATTGTTGTGATGCTAGACTGCTGATAGCAATGAAGATTGGCCCTTTCACCCTAAACAATGAATTTAGCATCACTTAGTGTCCTCTGAAAGTAAAAGGTGAATATTAGCATACAGAAGTGGCATAAAATGAAGCATCAATTAACTTTATAACATGTTTTAAGTTATCTGCAATTTTTGAGTTCTTTTAACATAGCGCGTTTGTCTGTTTTAATTACTGAACATTTTAACAATACATAAACCTGAGGGACAGACACATTGATTGTGGAGAGAATCATGCAACAGCTGGAAGAAATTCCCTCTTGGTAAGAATGACATCGGGAGAATTCCTCCTTATCTCTCAACCTCTCTGGTTGTCATTAAGTAGTTACATGAATGAATTACAAATTAGTATGGTGTAAGGAAACTGAGATACAGCAGTGAGCTCAAATGCTATCCTTTCAGTTCAGGGACCTGACCTTAAACCTAGCCTATTCTGAAAAGGTGGAGGTCTGTTCTGTCTCTAAATGGTCTAATTAAAATGAGTTTGGGGCAGTTACAAGCAAGTCCCAGTTACTGCAGTTTCTCACCATAAAACTGCCCAGAAAGTTGTTCTAATTGGCATTAAATTGGCAATCTTACTTGGAGAGAGCACAAGGGTGGCTGGCATTTGAAACTGAAATCTTATTCTGATGCAACAATCTTCTGAAATTCAGGTTAACTCTGTGCTTTCCACTCTTGTGTTTCTGCAACTTGGCTTCACTCCCATCAAGAATGCTGAGACCATATGGGCCATAGTCATAAATCACAATGACTGTAACTCTTTTAGCTGGATTATACTATAGAAACAATGTGAGATTAATAATACCTACCACTGTTAAAGTAGAAATCCGATTGCAATACAAATTGACAGTATGTTTGCAGATAAACATGTTCTTGGTTCTTTGTTCTGTAAGTGCAGTAGTTAGTAAATTCCTGTCCAAGTATGCTCATGGCACCCTCAAGCATGGAGGCATTAACACCACTGGGAGAGGAGCTGGCTGCAGACCGCTCAGTATGGCTCCATGTGGTCCATCAGGTACAAGCTGCTTTGAGTTTCAATCTGGAATTAAAAGTCCAAAGATGACCATGAAACAATTGTAGTTTTTTTGTAAAAACCCCTCTGGTTCACTAATGACTTGTTCCTGCAGCACAACTGGAAGATTGACCACCCTACTCTGCTATAGCAAAATTCGGACTGTTTACTGACAGCATGTTAAGACTCTGGACAGCTTCCTTCAGTGATTCTTGGGGAACACATGGAGGATCACTGGACCAATGTGAGTATCTTCCATGAAGCTGTGTCCACCAGCTTCTGTAAAACCAATTCGGGTGAATGGGCTATTGTACCCAGATGCCCAGAAACTACCTCCCTCAGCAGGTTCCCTTCTGCCACCTCTCCATTGGCAAGCATTCTTCAGGTAGTCAAAGAAAAAGGTGTAAGGATAACCTCAAAGCACCTTCAAGCATGAAGGCATTAACATCAGGAGAGAGGAGCTGGCTGCAGATCGTTCAGCATGACCCCAGCTGGTCCATTAGGGTATAAGTTGTTCTGAGGCTCAATCTGGGATTAAAGGTTTAATGATGACCATGAAACCATTGTCATTTTTTTTTTAGAAGCTCATCTGGTTCAATGATGTCCTCTAGCAAAGGAAATCTGCCTTTTTAACCTTGCCTGGCCAAAACAAAGTTTTTTAAAAAAGTTTATTAATTAGCCACAGGTAAGGCTTACATTAACAATGCAATGAAATTACTGTGAAATTCCCTTAGCCACCACAGTCCAGTGCCTGTTCAGGTCAATGCACTGAGCCTGCACATCTTTCAGAATGTTGGAGGAAACCGCAGCAACCGCAGGAAATCCACACAAGACACAGTTAGAACATGCAAACTCCACACGGACAGTAACCAAGTCAGGAATCAAACCCAGACATGCTCTGTCTGAGGCCAGAAATCTCCATTCACCTGACAAAGGAAGAAACCCTGAAAGCGTGTGAGTTTACTATCAAATAAATCGGTTGGACTTAACCTGGTGTCAGATTTCTTACTGTGTTTACCTCAGTCCAACGCCGGCATCTCCGCATCATGTTTAAGATCAACATTAGAGTGAAACAAGATGACATTTTAGCTCCTACTCTGTTTAGTATGTTTTTCTCTGTCTTTCACCTATCCTTTCCTTGCTGACATAGGAGTATAAATCCACACATGGTCAGATGTGAAATACAACAGCCTGTCAAGAAAACTAAGACAGAAGTATGGTATGTACAGATCAGACAGTGTCTGTATGCTGAGGATATCTCTGTAATTATTCAGACAGAAGATGAGCTCCAAAGACTCATGGACCATATGGCTCATGCCTGTATCATATTTTCCCTCATCATAAGCATCAAGAAAACTGGTTTCAAAAACAAGAATCAGGCAGGAAGGGTACTTGAAGAGCACATGTTTCTCAGAGAAATCTGTTCTTGAAGAATTTTGACAACAGTTAAGACTGTTGTGAATAATGAAAATTACCCCTGGTCTCAGTATTACTGCTGGTTGCACTCAGGGACAAAGCTACTATCCCTCAGATGTAGGACAAATCAGTGTCTGAACTTGTTTGTGCCCTTCTGTAAAGGAGCTTTTAACAGATGTTTGATGTATGGATGAGGATATGCACTCATGGTGGGACCCACTGACTGATTATTTTGATGAATTGGAATAGGTTTGAATACATATTTTAATTAAACTTAGAGCTCTGTGACAGGGTAATTTTCGTTTATATGTTTTTTTATATAATGAATGAGCAGTGTATCTGGAATGAATTTCCCCATTGACTATAAACTGAAATTGAACTGAATAGTTATGGGACAGCGTCGCTACCTCTGTACAGCCTCAATTGGAAGCAGTCAGTCAGTTTTGTCATCTTAGATCTACAGCGACAGACAATTTGCTTCTTGGCAAAAAGCTGAATGCATGAATCGGAAAGGCAACTTTGACTCAATCATAATGGACGTAGAAAAGCAACAAACTTTCCTGCAGGATTGAGAAACCTGCCCATAAGGTCTGTATCATCAGCACATTGCAAAATGGCAATGATGCCTGGACAACCTATAACCGCCAAGGATGAAAAGCTTAATAACTTTTATCTCTGGTGTCTACGACATGTCCTTGCCAGCACATGGAAAGACAAAGTCACCAATGAAGAAGTCCTTTCTCGGATAAATATGCCAGCTCTGATCAAGCAACATAGGCTCCTCTGATATGGGCATGATGCAGGATTGAAGATGACATATGCCCAGGGATATGCCATTTAGAGAGATAATTTGTGTCAAAAGACCAGCTGGGAGCCCTTGGGGGCAATCTTACCAAAACAATTTTAAATGCCAAATGAGTATGAAAACGAGCTAGAATCGAGCTCGTTTTTTTTTTTGGCAAGCTTTCAGATACAATCTTATGTCACTTAGTGCAAAAAAAGAGGCCAAGTGTGATTCATGCCAATAAAGGGAAGTGGACAGAAAGGTGGCTAATCAAACTTGAGGATGCCATTGCTTGTCAGTGTTCTGTGTTCTCTTAGTGTTCTGTGCAAAGTGGACATGGAACACTGAAGAATCTTAAATTCAAGAGTGTTGTCAAAAGGCCTCAACAGTTGTCATGCCAAGTGGCAAACTCTTGTTGATGACAAGTAGAAATGGCATCGTCAGTCATGGGCATCATCACAACATGTAGTTTCAGAAATTCTAGAGCAGACATTAGCTTTGCAAACAAGGCATCCCCACAACAGTGGCAAAGGACACTTTCATGAGTGGCTTTTGTGGAAGATTTTGCTTTTCCAGAATTGGCTTGTTCAGCTATCAAAGGAAACACATCGGAAGGTGAGAGATGATAGTTATTTGATGAATCATTTTTTCTTCTAAATTTGGCAATGTAGGATTCTATATCATTTAAATAAAAAGGTCCTGTATATGTTTATTGTAATATCACTGTTTTGAATTCTATACCTCTCTAAACCTTACCCCCCTCGCCCCAGCAATGAATCCCAGTACGTTGTTAGCATTTGTAGTTGTTTTGCTAACCTGAAATGTTGCTTTTAGTGATGAATTTATCTTTAACCCCGTATCTCTTTTGTCCCTTGACCTCATTCAGTTTCTTATTTTCCAAAAGTGGAGTTGAAGCCAATCATCTTATAATTATCTACAATAAACTTCCTCTGAAATTTAACTATCTAATCTATAAGTTTTCTACTCTTTTCTTATATTGTGTTGCATCCTGGCCCATTATTAGTTATTATCCACATTATTATTTATGATAATGGTCCAGTTTATAGATTTTCTGAAAATGCCGACATTTAGTAATTTGTTCCACAGTCTTAATCCTTCATTTAAATTGAGTAGTATAATCCTTGCAAAGCTCTGCTTTTCACCTTGCTCCAAACTAGCCCTAATCTCTGCTTTCTATTTTTATTCTCCATTCATCTATTTGTCCTCTTGACTCCACATGCCCTGACTTTCGTCATAGACCTATCGTTTGGTATCTTATCAAAGGCCTTTGAAGATTTAAGTGCATGACATTTACCACATCATCCTAGTAGCTTTTTTCCCTTTTCAAAAAATTCTAATGAGTTAGTTAAATGTGACTTTAGACTTTCAGAATAAATGCTGAAAAGTCCATCTTTTCCTAAGTGCTCTTCTATTACTTCTTTGGTATCATTACATTTCCACAGCGGCAGGCTGGCCCAGCAGTTAGCACTGCTGCCACACAGCGCCAGGAACCTGGGCTCAATTCTGGGCGTGGGTCACTCTGTGGAGTCTGCATGTTCTCCCTGTGTCTGCGTTGGTTTCCTCCGGATGCTCCGGTTTCCTCCCACAGTCCGAAAGATATAGTGGTTAGGTACGTTGGCCATGCTAAATTTTCCCTCAGTGTATCCGCATAGGTGTCAGAGTGTGATGACTACGGGATCTTCATAGTAACTTCATTGCAATATTAATGTAAGCCTACTTGTGACTAATGAATAAAATCTTTCCTATCATTGGCATTAAGCGCTCTGACTTTATTTTAAGGAAGCTTTTGTTTTCTAAACTAATTTCCCAGATGTCAGGATATCCAATAATTGCGCGCTGTTTAGAGAGACTGAATTTATATGGTATGATTTGATTTGATTTATTATTGTTTCATGTATTTGTATACACTGAAAAGTATTGCTTCTTGCACACTATACAAGCATACCATTTATAGAGAATGAAAGGAGAGGCTGTAGAATGTAATGTTACAGTCATAGCTAGGGTGAAGAAAAAGATCAACTTAATATAATCAAAATTCTGATGGTAACAGAGAAGAAGTTGTTCTTGAATCTTTTGGGACATGATCTCAGACTTTTATATTTTTTTCCCAATGGAAAAAGGTGGAAGAGAGTGTGTCTGGGGTGTATGAAACACTTGATTATGCTAGCTGCTTTTCTAAGACAGCGGGAAGTTAGACAAAGTTAATACATGGGAGGCTGGTTTGCATGATTGATTAGGCTACTTTCACTACCCTTTGAAGGTTTTTGCCATGTTGGATAGAGCAGAAGCCATACCAAGCTGTGATACAACAAGAAAGAATGCTTTCTGTGGTGCATCTGTAAAAGTTGGTGAGAATCATAAGGGACATGCCAAATTTTCTTAGCTTTCAGAGAAAGTTGAGGTGTCGATGGGCTTTCTTAACTATAACAAGGACAAGTTGTTGGTGACCCTGGTGGTCTGAACACTGAAAAATTTGTATGTGCAATTACAGCACTGATTGTCAATCAGAAGAAGTAGGTCCAAAAACCTAGCCAGCAAACCACATCAGATAACCACCACCAGCAAACTACCACCCCACCCACCATCCCACCGCCCAGCACTGATGCCTACTCCAAAATGTCCATTACTGGCATCCATGATCATTCGAGTTCCTCCTTCCTCAAAAATTTGGGACCATTCCTCCACAATCAAGAATTCCATACACAATTAGGACCTACATCCCTTCGCCACTGCATGACTTCTCTCTATCTCTCAATATACTCTATATTCCTGATCTGCCCTTATTAGCTCCAGCCATGCAGAGCAAGTTTCCTGCCTGATCAGCTTCCAGTTTATCAACTGATCTACTGATTTACCTGTGATCGAGAACATGGAAGAACAGAGTTGAAATGAGTCTTGTACTTAATTCATTCTTCTAGGTTCCTAAACTTATAACAATGGCAGCAAAATATGTTCTCATCCCTATCCTCCTACCTTCCCCCCCCCACTTCCCCACCACCATCCACTAAATCACCTTCTCATCCCTAACCACCATTTCCACCCCCCATCCCCCACTTCCTTCCCCCATCCACCAACCAAAACTCAGAATTAATCTTCAGGCTAGAATCTAGTTTTTTCCATGATTTTCTCCCAGTTTACCTTTCAGTCCTCTTCCCTTGTAACGTACACTTTTCCAAAGTTTCACTTAGGCCCTGTCTCACTTATGTTACTGTCTATCTTCTTTTTGATCTGTACTATGTTGCCATCATGACTATGATGTGGACACAGATACAATATTGATGTCAGCACTGTCTAGGGAAATACAAAACACATCAAAAATCTGTATGCAAAATGGCACATTGGCAACAGAGTGACTGCATGTTGTCACTGATTGTATTTTGAATTACAATTTTTCACTGCAGTTTCAGTGAGGCACTAAGTGAAAATTGGACAGAAAAGATCTAATTGAGGGTTTGGATAGCACAATCAGCCACTTCGTTGGCATTTTGTAATTGTTTAATCTTTGATTGAATTACTGTCCTGACTTCATTCGAGTATATGTTTTATTGTTAATCTATATTGTTGATTTCATTGAACAGCTTTACTTCTGGACCATTTCTTTGCACTAGTGTGGATATTTGAGCAGCATGTCTGCTGATTTAATGTTTAGTGACATTCATTCTGACACAATAACAACTGCACCTTTATTACTTCAAGTTTATTGGAAAATTATCCATATTTGATTCAATAATCAAGTCAGGTTATCCACAGCACAATTTGTATTCTACATTAGGAAATAGATGTAACCTGGAATTCTCTAGCTGTTCATGCTAGGGGGATTCCCTGGTCTTGCTGCAGTGAACGGAGATTTGTTTGAGCATAAATATTTCTGTCCTCATTGGAGCGGTAGTGGGGCATGGATGGTTGGAGAATTCTGGCCATTGTTTTAGTAATTTATACTTATTTTGTGGGCATTAGGAAAAGAATGTAGGCGGGGTTTTTGGACTGTTCCTAACAGCAGGGTTGTCCAGTCCCATTGATGATGCACCCCCACATGTTCCCCATTGGTGGAGGATATGAGCAATGGGAAACCCCGTTTCAACAGCAGGGACAGAGGATCTTGGTATCGGACAGCAGTGAGCTGCCTCTGCCATCACAAAACATGCTGCAGGGGCATAGAACATTCTGCCTACAGCTTTAATTTTATGTTTAGATTACGCTCCTGTATTTGAATGTTTAGAAAGAGTTAAGAACTTCACTTAGTTTCTCTTTAAAAAGTCTGCATTGTAATGAGGGTTAAGAATCCTAAAGCAAACACAGTGTAAAAGAAACTGTGCTGTTGCCTGTAAACAGTCTGTGCTGGTACATGTGCTGTTGGAGACCAGAACACCTCATTCACCTGACGAAGACCATAGAGTCGAAAGCTTGCGAGTTTACTATCAAATAAATCGGTTGGATTTAAACCTGGTGTTGTCAGATTTCTTACTGTGTTTACCCCAGCCCAATGCCAGCATCTCTACATGTTGCCTAGCAACCAGGGTCCTCACAGAAAAACAAGAGCCATTTCATTTAGGACAAGTTAACTCAGGAGCAAGGAGTGTTTCACAGAAATTGCTGGAACAGGGACATGAAGAGAGGAGAGCAGACCACAAACTAAGGAACAAAATAGTCCCAAATCTAGGGAATGGGACAGAAGAAAGTCCCAGGAAGATAGCAAAGTCAAGGAACAAGGACAGAAATCTAAAATAAGCCCTGCTCAATGAAGTTAAGAGAGGGGTTCCACGTTCGAAAAGGCAAAACTGCGGAAAGCTTACAGAAAGCAGACTAGGTTTGCAAGAAGCCAGAAATCCAAGGTGACCAGAAGGTTGGTGAGTCCTCCAGCCCTGTGAAGCAGTGGTGTTCTGTTGGCATGGCTGGGTATCTAAGACTTTGTATGGAAGGTGAAGCTTGAATGCATGTGGTGACCCAGGAGAGAGGAATGCCAGAGGGAGAACTTCAAACCCATTAGGTGGACCCTAGTAATGACATGTGAGGGAAAAGGCTTTTGGGAGAAGAATCTAAGATGAGAATGGAGACAGGAAACCCTGAAGCAGAGTTCAGTTGAGACCAGTTGGCTCACAGTGTGACAAGCATCTGTGAGGAATTGATAAAAAATCTGCAGAAGTTGTTTTGTGATGGCACCTGTCACTTGGCTTCAGAGTCTGTGGTGTCTGATGGTTTACGTGGACAGTATATTGTGTGACAATACCCTGCCTTTCTGAAATGAATTTGTCTTGTTTCTTGTGCAGGACCTGTTTTAGTAGCTTTTTTTTATTGCCAGTGTTGCTGGGTCTGTATTCGATAGCCCTGTGTTGTTACAACTCTAGTAAGAAGTCTGACAGCACTAGGTTTAAGTCCAACCGATTTATTTGATAGTTCCAAACTCTCCATTCAGCTGATGAAGGGGTAAACTCCGAAAACTTGCGAGTTTACTATCAAATAAATTGGTTGGACTTAAACCTGATGTTGTCAGACTTTTTATTGTGTTTACCCCAGTCCAATGCCAGCATCTCCACATCTTGTTACAACTGTAGCGTAATTGTTTCTAATTACTGGGAAATTTGTTTTAATCCAGAACAATGCTGTCCTGTTGTTCTGAACATTTTCCCCTGGGGTTGTGCAGAGTAGGACATGATTAGGTTGATTGACTAGTAAAGTCATATGACTGGGTGGAGCTAGGCTTACATGGAAAAATCAAACTCAGTTGCTTTTTTTAAGTTGTAGAAAGAACATGTAGCTCTGAGTCCATGAAGTGTGGAGACTGGAGTCTTACAGAGAATAGGGATGAGATTTTTCAGCCTTGCTCATCCCAATACCGAAAATTCCATCCACACTCAACAGCCATCCAGCAAATCGTGTTATATCTGCCTGCAGTTTCATGGCAGGGGAGGGCTCATAGACAATTTATGCCCATTTGAGAGGGCCAGCACTGGGCAGTGGATAGATGCTGAAATCTTTTTTTCCTGACCAGTCCATTCTCAACCTTACAGCCATCCCTATCTCATCCTCACTCACTTCTGCCCTTGGATCCAGTGTTAATCATAGAGTTGTGTCTCAATGCAATATCAACAGCTGCCTCCTCTCCCAGTGGCATTGCCAACATGTAGTGCCTCTTGGAGCAGAAGCTGGTGGTGATGCTGTGGAGGGTGGGGGGGGATTGCGGTGTGGATACAGTGTTATTTCCGTCCCCTGAGGTCCTCAGTTGCATCAGGCCTTCCTCTGAGGTTTCCACAAGGGAGAGAGGATGCGCATGTGGGCAGTGGGGCAATGGAGCCACATCATTGGAACCACATCATTGGAGCAAAATTTGCCCCTTAAAAAATGAAGCAGCATCCCAAAATGTGCACGCTATTTGTCAACCAGGTACTAATAGCAACTTGCATCTTCTAAGAAGCTTCGATAAAAGCTTGGCATTTATCCATTTGGTATGCCCATTCTGCCTCAGCTCAACTGTGCTGAAACTGTAATCCATGTTACCTCAGGATTTGATTATTGCAACACACTCCCCTTTGGCCCCTATCTTTTACCTTGCATCAATTCAAAGTCATGTAAATTTCTGCTGCTCGCATTCAAACCAAGTTCCACTCACCATCACCTCTGTGCTCATTCATCTTTACTGGCTCCTGATCCAGCAACAGCTTGATTTTAAAATTGTTATCTTTGTTTACAATCTCTTTCATGGTCTTGTCCCTCACTACCTCTACCATCTCATCCTGTTCCACAAACCTTCAAGATACCTGCATTCATCTAAATCAAGCTGCTTGCGCAACCCCAATTTTAATCAGTGCCTTCAGCAGCCAAGGCCCTAAGCTCTGGAATTCTACCCTTAAACCTTTTTGCTTCTCTATATTACTGCTTTAAGAGACTCATTGAATATTACTGATACTTTTGGCAGAACGGTATTTGGATAAGGTTGAAAAAGGACATTTTGTTAAATCATTTTCAAGATAATCACAAGAATGCCAGGAGAAACACTGACTTTATGAGAAATGGGGGCTAATTGGTTAGCTTGTGGATTGCGATTGGTAGAGATGTTACCATGGAGAGTGCACCAGTTGATGTACCTGACAGTTATCTCCCAAGGGCAAAAGACTACAAAAGCTGGAATCTAAACAAAAACAGAAAAAGGCTGGAAAATCTCAGCAGATGTGACAGCATCTATGGGGAGAGAATAGAGCCAGCATTTCAAGTCAGGATGACCCTTTGTCAGAGCCAAGCATTGTTTGAAATTTAAATCAGCCAGCTGGATTCTGATTGGTCAAGGTATAGATGTCACTTATTTTGTTTAACTGAAACAAGTGTCAAGTGTGTCCATGTTCTTTCTGTTTGCAAAGAACAGGGCCTTGTATATTAATATATGGATTCCAGTACATGAAAGCCAGCTGTTTCAGACTACTACTTTGCAGTTGCAACACGAGTGGCACTTGCCACAAACACAATGCGACCATCAAGATAAAAGACACTCTGCTTATCACACAAGTGCATAAAAGTAGTGTGTGAATTCAGAATGGAACCATGGAAGGAAAATCAAATTGCTTTCCAAGAAAGAGGAAAAAAAATCTGATGGCAAGTAATCCATCGCTGCATTGTACTGCCCAGCGAACAGCTGGCAACATTAACAAAACTGGCAGCTGTCTAGGAGCAGGTCAGCTGACCTTATTCTCACCATGGTAATTGGACATGCCCACGAGCAGGCAAAAATAAATTCACATAAAAATAAAGTGCTCGCATTTTGTCCTGTGGTTCATTAGAATATTCAGCTAAGCCATATGTGGTTTTGTCTCCCGACATGTTTATGGCCCTGTAAAATGATGATGAATGAATTTCTTTATTGAGATTTAAGTTTCTCAGAGGCAGCCACACAGACTTTGAGGTCAGGATTAGTAATAAGCGTAGTTCAGTGCCTCAGGTACCCACTGACAATAATCAGCTAAACAGAGCTGTTTGTAAAAGGGCCTTTAAGGTTCTTACCCTGGGGTGATCACTGCCACTCAATGCGCACTCAGTCAAACTCAGTGAAGTGCACAGTCTCCACTCTTGATTTCAGTCCAGTTGCACTGTACTGCTGTTTTCTGACTGATAAAGTAAGTGCAAAGTGACAGCTACTTAAACAACTGCAAAACCTTTCACAGCTGACAACCCTCAAAAGGTTGCACTCTCAGTTGAGAAAAATCCCTCTCTGGCAGGGAATGATTGTTAAAAATGTCAACTACTGCAGATGTTGGACAGCAGAATGGAGACCGGGGAACATTCAAATGCTCAGTAGATCAGGCAACATAAGTGGAGAAAGAAATAGAGTCAACTTTCCCATTCTGAAAAGGTCATTTGGATTGGATTTTACAATACTCTGCCAGTATGTTTGAAGGTGGCAGGATCCATAAAATGCAGTATGGGACTTGTCCACCTTCCCATCAACCTCCGAGGTGCTGGAGGTGCTGGGCGATCTGCATGCCCCATTGAGGCCGTTAGGTTGTAAATTAATGGCCACCTATGCACCTCAATGAGACATTAATTTACTTAAAGCTGGGTGAGCCCACACCAAGCAGTTAACACAGCATCTTTTTGAAGGATGGGCTGGTATTGGGTAAGAATGAGGGGAATCCTCCTTTAGGAGTATCCCCTGTACTCATTGGAGGCAATTGCCAAATTCATATTCTCCTTTTAACCCTCCCCAGTGGCCTCAGCCCCCCACCTCCTTGAAGAACACAAGAAATGGGAGCACTAAAGGCTATTCGACCCATCGAGCCTGCTCCACCATTCACTATAATCAGAAGAATATAAGAACGAGGAGCAGGAGTAGGCCATCTGATTGCCAACCAGAAAAACACTCATTTATCCCCACTTTGTGCTTTCTATTAGTTAACTAATCTTCTATCCATGCTAATACATTATTCTTTAAGCCTTGAGCCTTTACCTAATGCAGGCTAACCTTGGACTTTAACTCTATTTTACTGCCCATTCCCCATATCTTTTAATTTCCTGAGGGATTGAAAATCTGACCAGACTGCAATGTATTTAACAATAGACCATCCATAACTCCGGGGTAGAGAATTCTAAATTTTACCACTCTTTGAATGAACTAATTTCTCTTCATCACAATTCTGAATGATTGGCCCCTTACTCTGAGATTGTGCCCTCACGTTTTAGATGATCCAATCAGCAGAAACAATCTCTTAGCATTTACCCCCATCAAGTCCCTTCAGAATTTTACATCTTTCACTGAGATTACCTCTCATTCTCCTAAATTCCAGAGAGTTTTAGTCAAATGTGCTTCTTGTCACAGGACAGCGTCCTCTTGCAAAAATCAATTTCGTGAACACTCGCTGTAGCGTCTCCAAAGCTAGTATGTACTTTCTTAAATGTGGAGACCAAAACTTCACACAGTATTCCAGATAGTGGGCGTGACCTTACTGGCTCACCTCACCAATCGTTCAGCAAGGTGAGCTGGGAAGATGGCATGAGAGGGCAAAAGTACTATCTTTCCAGCCTCATTGTACCAGCGAGAATGGCTTCATGCCCAGAAAGAGCGTAAAATCCATTAACACAAATTTAAAAGCACTAACCTGTCAGTACAGCTGCTTCCACCCTCTTGGCTGCTTCTCCCTTAGCCAATGAGATGTCATGTCGGCGAGGATTACTAATGCTCTGGCAACCTGGGAACACCACCACTTGCAAGTTCCTCTCCAAGTCATTCACCATCCTGACTTGGAACAATATCACCATTTTTTCACTAGGTCAAACTCTTGAAATTCCCTCCCTAACATCACTGTAGGTGTATCTGTACAACACGAACTGCGATGGTTCAAGAAGGCAGCTTACCATCAACTTCTCAAGAATATCCCAAGAATGAATTTTAAAAAATAGTTGGGGAATTTTCAGATTGACCAAACAACACAAGAAATAAAGGGGAAATTACAACCAATGGAAATCCAGATATTCCTACAACCAGCTTCTGTAGCAGTCACTTCTATGCTGACGGACTAGTTACCTGAAGAACAGGAAGTCTGCAGCCCAAGGAGTCAAATACCGATACATCAAATATATCTGGAAAATATTAGAAATAATCAGCAGGAATGGCAGCATCTGTTGGCAGTTAAATAGGGTTAACTAGTAGGATTTTAAAGGCTTGCTCAACCCCAGTCTGGAAAATCCCACTCAGATCAAAGAACCTTCCCATTGTCCACTCCTTGCTCGCTCTGATTCCCATGGCAGGTGAAACGGTAGAATTCGGGTGAACATGTCAGATTAGTAATCTTTTACCAGAACTGGTAAAATTTGATGATTTAACCAGTTGAAGCAAGTAGAGAGGCAGGAAAATTGGGAATGGAGGGAGGATAGGACAAAACAGAAAATCTCTGATAGCGTAGAAGAAGAAAGAAGAAGAATGTATCCCAGGACTTGATGCCCATAGAAGGTCTGAGGATGGCATAGCCAAGCAGGTTGATTGTCAATCTGTATATCGTTCCAATATGCCTATGGCTGGTGGTAGAGAATGGTAAATTTTCATGGTTCACTGGAATCGTGTTGTAACTGTAGTCCAACAATATTCCCATCTTTACAGGTTCCATGGGTTCTTTGGCATCACATTGGTTAGCACTGCTGCCTCAGAGCACCAGGACATGAGGTCAATTCTGGCTTTGGGTCAGCGTCTGTGTGAGTATCTGGGTTCTCCCTGTGTCTGCATGGTGCTCCAGTTTCCTCCCACCATCCAAAGGGATGCAGGTTAGGTGGATTAATTATGTTAAACTTCCTGTAATATACCAAGGTGTATGGGTTAAGGGAATTAGCCATGGTAAATGTGCAAGGTTACTTATATAGGGTCGGAGAGGGGACTTGGGTCACATTCTCTGTTAGAGAGTTAATGCACAATTGATGCATCGAATGGCCTCCTTCTGCACTGTAGGGACTTTATGATTTTATCAATTGAGGGATGGCCAATAAAGTTGGCCAAGTCAGCAAAGGCCATATCCCATGAATGATCCAATTCAGGGTCCCGTGATTGTCAGTGAGTGCCTAAAAATAAACTGCCCCCCCCACCCCCCATGCCCCATACAAGGCTGCAGGCAAATCCTACAAGATTTTCTGGATGGCCTTTGAGAGGACATGTGAATTAATCACTAAGCCACACTAAATCCTGTTGTGTTCTGGGATAATCGTGTCAGTAATGAGTTGAATTGGGATCCTATCACCAGGTGGCAGCATTCATACCCCCAACTTAATTGGATCAGTCTTCCCTGGGAATCTGATGAAGCGACTTCATTCACTTCTGTCAGTCCTCAGCACATAGAGTGGGATTTATCACACAGCATGCCATGTGTTTCATGGTATGGAATGTGCGCTCACTATTTGCTGGCGGTGGGATGTTCTGTCACTGCCTCTTTCAATAGGGCTTCCTATTTAATGCAAGTTTTGCCGCCGTGAAAACCCATCCGCCATCAGTGGGACTGGATGATACCATCTGTGTGAACGGCCAGAAAATCCTCGACCTTGAAACGTGCCAGTCTTCGACCTTGAAACGTGCCAGTCTCCAAGACTTTTTGTAATTCAAGACCAGAAATTTGCAGCAGAACACCTTTCACTGTGTCGTTGATATGTGTGCTATTGCAGACCAGAATACTGCATTTGCTTGATGAAGACACAGAGTGTCGAAAGCTCGCAAATTTACTATCAAATAAATCGGTTGGATTTAAAATTGGTGTTGCTAGATTCTTACTGAGTTCTTACTACCCCAGTCCAATGCCGGCATCTCTACATCGATGGTCCTCCAGCAGCCGTTAGTGTTTATCTCACTGTGTAATCCTATGGCCAAAAGGTGGTGGAGATTCATTCTCCAATTCTCACCTCCTCTGTGTCCACTGTTACTCATCTTGTGCTGCTTCCTCAGCTTCACCACACAATCCCAAAGTATTTTGAACTATCTAGTGCTAGAATCAACACTCTGAATGATAGAAGACGCTGAGAGCTGTTTGCTCATCTGGGTCTGTTTTCCTTTTGAAGAAATACATAGAAGAAATTAAGTGGTGCCTGAATTGAAGACTTTCAATGCATAATTATATCTGTGATGTTACTTAAGTCAGTGCCTCTGTGATAGTCACTCAGTAGGAGAATATTACAGAATCTGAATAATATGAATATGGTACTTTGAATGTTTATTTAACCGAAGCAGTAACAGAAGCTACTCCACTTTGCCCCCTCCATGGAAGGTTGCAACATGAGAGATCTGGTATTAGAAGGGCAGCTTTGAGCTCAGAGTAAACCTCAGGGTTGACATTAAATGATCTTTTTCGGCATAGCTGGTCAGGATTTTCTGCTTCAGTTCTTCAGTCACATATTGGCAGCACACATCAGAAAATTACAGCCCCCTTAGCCAGTGATTTTCCTAACCATTAATATGCCAGGATCACTGAAGCGGAAAATCCCAAAATGTCTTTTATTCAGATGTCCTTGCAGTCTCATCAGAACAAAACAAAAACCACACAATACTATCTTAAATTCAATTAAAATTCACCAGGGAGAAGGGCAGCTTCTCAATCAAAGCTGCCTCATTTTTAAGGTTCTTAAAGCAAGATGCAAAGACGTGATGAAGCCAAGCATGTTTCTATCAAAAGGGAAAATCTGAGATTGTATTCCCAGGAATCTTCCTTGGTGCTAACAGCATATTTCACTTCAGCAATCGCAATGATCTAAAAGTCACTCAATCATTTCCTGCAAACCTCGGACACTATGTGACACATGGGAGCACGAGACCATATACTTCAAAAATGGGCAATGTTGGCCTTATTGCATCGCCTTTGGGACATTGAACAAAGAACAGTACATCATAGAAACAGGTGCTTCGGCCCTCCAAGCCTGCGTGATCATGATGCCTGTCTAAACTAAAACCATCTGCTCTTACAGAGTCCATATCCTTCCATTTCCAACCTATTCATGTTGTTTGTCTAGATGCCCCTTCAATTGTACCTGCTCCCACTACCTTCACGTTCCAGACATTCACCACCCTCTTTGTAAAAGATTTGCCTTGCACTTCTCTTCTCACATATATTGTGGTATATTGGTTTGTATATAACCCAAAAAATAAAAGATGAATCTTATGACGGTTGGTGAGGGAGGGGAAATGTTTTATCTTGCCACCCCCCCCCTCCCCGGCTCCTCCCCCGTTAAAAAGGTTGGTTGCAAAATGATCACCCAATTGTAATATTATGCTGCAGACTGGGACTTAAGTCATCAGTGGAAAGAAGTCCTGGCTGCCCTTGAGAGTCGCAAGTGGTCCCATTAAGGAGGCAGCGTAGTTTCCTGACTTGGGTAAGTCTTTTTGGGCAAGAAGGGATTGGACACCCAAAGGAGAAATGGTGAAGGAAGGGTCAGTTTTGGAGGCTGGGAGACTAGCATGAAAGAGGTTATCATCTTTCGAGGCGTCCCCGATGCGCATAAAGCATTCCCCACCTAAGAGGATACACCCCTTTCCTTCCTTCCTTTTCATCAGAGTTGGTGAAAAAGCAAAAACAGAAAAGGTTGTTTAGGATACAGAAAAGTCTGTATACAGACAGCATTGGGATATCTTGATAGATGCATGAACAGGAGGTGAACAGGGGAATAAAAACCACACATGGGCAATAAGTAGTGGTTCTAAATAAGGATTAGAAATTGGCGCAGGGTTGGTGGGTTGAAGGGCTTGATCCTGTGCTGCATTGTTCTTTGCTCTTTGTTAAAACCTATACACAGATGGATTGTCTTAAATGAAAACTGGGACAGTGAATGTTTATAATTATGACACTAAGTACCTATGGTAACAATCATTGCAATAACCCTTGATTTTAAAAAGCTGAAGTTAACAACTTTTAAATTGTTTCCCAGAATAGCGTGTGAGTCCTTCTTCACCTCAGACCAGGTATGTTTTCAAGCGTCACTTGGTGTATTCTGACCCCTCTATCCTCAGTTTCAAAACTCATTTTATCCTCATAGCCTGATGTAATGATGCACATCCACAGACTTCATTAGAAACACAAAAGATATGTATTAATGAGAAGTACAGTAGAACAACCCACATGGCTGCTGTAATCAGCTTTATGTCTTCTGTCTAAGAGAGGCAGCTCCTGGAATGATTACCCGCTGTCATCCACAATTGCTCCACAAGCTAGGTGATCCTCTTCAGCTGTATTGCTCTTAACGGGAAAGTTGCCACAAATCGCCACAATTCTGCTACAGTTTAGGATTGATTTTTATTCTGTCTCCCTGTACCCATCCCCACACCATCACTTATTCTTCTCTCCTCCTTTCTCATCTTTTGTCTCATTCCTTATCACTCTTTTTCCCCTTGTTTTTCCATTAGCCCCTCATTTCTCTTCTCAGTTTTCTTCTTTTTCTCTTGCTTTTTCTTCTCAAATCTCAATCCTTTCTCCTGTTTTCATTGTCCTTTCCTCCTCAGTAAATTCTATTTCTACCCTCTGCCCATCTCTACCCTCTTTTTTCCTCCTTCACTCCTTACTTCTCTGCAACTCATCAAGCCCTTCTTATTCCTCCTCCAGCCTTTCCTAACATCTCCTCCTTTTCTCCTCCCTATCCCCTCCACCTCAATTTTACATCTCCCCTGCATTTCCCTGTTCTCCCTTTCTCCTTTCCTCTCCTTCTCTCTCCCCGTTCCTTTTCTCTGATCTTAAGTTTCGTCTCCCCTCCCCATGCTATTTCCTTTCTTTCCCACTGCAATCTCTCCACTTACTCTTCCATTCTGCCTCTTCCCTTCTTTTCCCTCCTCTTCCTTTCTCCCTCCCTCAGTTCATTCCTCTTTTCAGCTCCTTTCCCAGTTAGTTCCAGCCCCCCACTATGCCACTTTACCTGAATAATGCACTCTGTCCTGAATGCCAACATCACAGGAAATTGACCAGTTTTAATTAAAATTAAGAATAATGTAGTCAATAAATAAAATCTGACCTTGCAGTATTGCAGTCAACCTTGTTGGGAGATTCATTTTTAGGTTAAAATCTTCTTTGCTTTGTCTGTGACAAGAATCAGTGAAAGAATAGCAGCTCAGTCCCTGGATGGCAGTAGTGTGAAGGAAGCAAACACATGAACAGTACTTGTGCCAATTCCCAGGATACTGGTATTCAAGATTTCTAAAATAGCATAGTCTTGTTCTTTTTCTTTCAGCTAGTGGCCTTAAGAATAAACATGCTGTATCAAATGAACATTTATGTTTTTTAGTGCTAAGTTATTGATTTTTTTTCTTTTGCAATCCACACAGTTAGAAAACCTCCATTTTTGACCCTAGCAATTGACGCATATACTTTAGACAGATTCTAAGTGTGCCCTTCCTGTCATTAAAGCCCTAATTTGCTCTGACTATTCTTAACTTCCAAACCAGGTTTTTATTTTCCTAGTTTTTATTTTCAATTCCCTCTCATAGTGTCATTTCTCTGTAACTTCCTCCAGCCCCTACAATCCACCAAGACTTCTGCACAATTCTGACCCCTTGTGTCCCACTACTGGTAGCTGTGCCTCCAGCCTCCTAAAGCCTTAAGCTCTGACATCCTGCCATAACATCCCTACTCCCTCACCATCACCAAAACTAGATGATTCTGGCTCCTCCCTTAGGATATTGCTTAAAGTCTTCTTCATTAACCAAACATTTGATGACCTGTTTTGAAATCTTCTTGTCTTTTGGTGTCAAATGTTGTTTGATATTGTTCCTGTGGAGTGTTTTGCTATGTGTAGGTGTTGCATAGGTTCATGTCATTGTTGCCCAGTGTAAGGGAAGGTGTAGACTGTCTACAATTGAGGCTAGTGTTTCAACATTGCTGTATTCTGGAGATGCCGCACTTACAAAACCAGCTTTTCGAGTGAGTGGCTCTTAAAGGGTGCCAGTAAAGCATTGCAATAGGCAAGGCAATATATTAGGAAGCCAGGATATTAATTTTTAGAGCATTGGACCTTTCTTGCTTGTCCTTATGTTTCTTGCTTAAATATACAGCATGTATCCCAGATGTACCAAGTTAACAAGTATATAACATTTTAAAATCTACCAATGAGTCATGAGGCTTTATGTGTCAACCTCATCTCAAAGTCTCAGTATCAATTCTATGTTATTTGAGTTATGTACCATTAAGACTTCATCTATATTCCTCAATTATATTAGAACTCATGTTTTACTGTGCCCAAGTATGTATTACTAAAGTTTATGTGTCAGTGTCACAAGTAGGCTTAAATTAACACTGCAATGAAGTTACTGTGAAAACCCTCAAGTTGACACACTCCAGCACCTGTGTGAGTACACTGAAGGAGAATTTAGCATGGCCAATACATTTAACCAGCACATAGAATCAAAGAACTCCATAGTGCAGAAAGAGACCCTTCGGCCCATCGCTTCTGCACCAAACACAATCTCACCCAAGCCCTATCCCCATATCATACCCACTAATCCCATTAACTTACGCATCCTTAGACACTAAGGGGCAACTTCTTAGCATGGTCAATCAACCTAACCCACACATCTTTGGACTGTGGGAGGAAACCGGAGTACCCGGAGGAAACCCACGCAGACACGAGGAGAATGTGCAAACTCCACACAGACAATGACCTGAGCCGGGAATTGAACCCAGGAGCCTGGAGCTGTGAAGCAGCAGTGCTAACCACTGTGTTACCATGCTGCACATCTTTCGGACTGTGGAAGGAAACTAGAGAAAATCCACACAGACACGGGGAGAATGTGCAGACTCCACACAGTGTGACCCAAGCAAAGAATCAAACCTGGGTTGCTATTGCTGCTAGCCAGCAGTGCTAAACATTGTGCCACCATGTTACCCACTTCCACCCAATGGATTGCCTGTCAAGCTGTAAAACCCAATAATAGTATCTTCTGAACAAGATCATAATCTCCTGAAATGTCTATAATGTTTTCAACCATTATCACTGATGTAACAATAAATAATGACTTTATTAAATGTGCACAATAACAGTAAACCTCATCTGACCAAGGGATTGAGAAGCAAAGGAGATGGGGCAACTTAATTGAACAGGAGGCTAAAAACCAACAATCTTACAGCAGGATGAAACTATCCAGAAGGAAAAAACATTTAGATCAGTATTTCTGAGTTTTTACTGGTGTTCCTTTGAAAGGTATTCAGGACCAGTTCAGACCAGTAATCTAATGTCCCAGTTTTTCATGTTTTTGTTTCCTTCAGGGTAAGCTATTAAGTTCAGGGAAATTTGAAGGTTGTTGAGCTTTTCAATGACAAAGCATCAGGAAACCATTTCTCATGGATCTGGATGACATTCCTGTTCATTTAAAGGTCATTTCATCAGAATTACGTTCCTCTTCTTAATGAAGTTATTGGCGAGAGAGCAATGCATACCTTCAGATTTACAACTGCATTTAAGTAACACACCACAGGAAATGTAGGCAACTTGCAGGTATTGGAGTGAGCGTGCAATGTTTTTTCCCTTTTTGGGGGAACCAATGCAATGATTGGGAAGCAGTAGTTCATTGGGCATGAACAGGAAGGTGGCTGAGAGAGGGAGATCCTCCTCTCTCTGGTCCCCCTTTGCAATGGATTGATTATAGGGGGAGTTTTCGCCTGTCACGGGAATCATAGTGATAGGGGAACAGACCATGCAAAGGTCCATTGACCTTGAGTGGGATTTTCTGATTTTGGAGCAAGCGCAGAGGGCAAATACCACCCATATGTATAGCATAGTTGTCTGGTATCAGTCATGATTGAATGGCAGAGCAGACTTGATGAGCCAAGTGGCCTAATTTTGTTTCTATGTCTTATGGTCTTATGGTATATAATGTGTTAATGTGAGACTGAATATAGTGCCACCCACACAACGATATAAGATACATGACCCAGAGCCAAAATAAACCTGGGGAGGGACAAATTTGAGCTAAGATTTAGAATGGGACCAGCTCCATATCTGTGCCTTTTATTGTAAGTAGATATTTAGCAATAAATTGTTAATAAAGATTTGCTGTTAACGCAATGCAGACTATGTTTTTAAAAAAATCTTTCACAGGTATGTGCATTGCTGACTAGTTTGACATTATTGCGCATCACTAATTGCCCTTGAGAGAATGGTACTGAGCTGTCTTCCTAATTGCTGCAGTCCCTGTTTTATAGTTACACCCATAGTGCTGTCAGGGTGACAGTGCCAGCAGATTGATCAGTGACAGTGAACAAATGGCGATATATTTCCCATTTAGGATCGTGAATGCCTTGGCAGCTGATACGGTAGTAGCAAATACAGTGTCAGAAACCAGGGGAACGGTGCATCGCGGCAGACAGACTCATGACAAACTTATCACCACCATGTTGTACAATGAATAGGGAAGGTAGTCCTGCGGGGACCCCAGGATCTAGTAGTAGGGACGGGCTGGTTACAGTTACGAGGAACAAGAATAAAAATCAAGGCACAAAGGCCATCTCAAAGGAGGATTCCAAGAAAACCAAGGGAGGGGTAAAAGCTGTGATGGAGAGGGCAAGTGAGGGGGAACAGAATGCCACAGAGACCAGCAGGAAAGCAGGAAGTGAGATAGTGGTGGGGGATGGGATGGTTAAAGGGATCGATAGGAGATTCTGTGGGCAAAAGAGAGACTCCAGGATGGTAGTCTGCCTCCCTGGAGCAGGGGTCCAGGACGTTTCAGAGAGGGTAGAGGGAATTTTGAAGGGAGAAGGGTCTAAGGCAAATGTAATAGTTCACGTAGGACAGAAAGATGTAGGAACAAAGCACAGGGGGGACTTACGTAGGCAGTTTAGGGAGTTGGGGGCTCAACTGAAAGGTAGGGCCTCCAGGGTGGCACTGGCCTGCTGCCTGTGCCCGGGACTGATTGGGTAAAAACAAATGAGACACTCCAACTAAATGCGTGGATGAGGGATTGGTGTAGGTCGGAAGGCTTCATATTCATTGATCATTGGGAAGTCTTCAGGAGGGAGGGTCACCTATTCAAGAGGGATAGGGAGCAGTTGACTGGGAGGGGAACACATATTTTAGCTGGGAGGTTTGCTGGAGTGTTTCAGAAGTGTTTAAACTAATAAGGAGGGAGGGTGGGGAGAGAGAGGGAACTGGGAGTGGGAGAGAGAGGGATGATAGGGTAACACCAGAAGGTAGAAAGGAATATCCGAGAGCTGAGGGTCTTCAGTGCATGTGTTTTCATGCGAGGAGTGTGACTGGCAAAACAGATGAACTGAAGGCAAAAATGTTCACGAGGAGTTTAGAAGTGGTGGCGGTGACTGAGACGTGGTTGAAGGAGGGGCAAGACTGGCAATTGAATATTCCAGGGTATAAGTGTTTTAGGCGTGACAGAGTTGGTGTGAGGAGAGGCCGCCCAACAGCCCGCGGGCCGTGGAAGAAAGGATATGCAGGGACATTTTAGATAAGTGTAGGAAAAATAGGGTAGTAGTAGTGAGAGATTTCAATTTTCCTGGAGTAGATTGGAGAGGGCCCAGAGCTGTAGGAGTGGACGGGGAGGAATTTGTACAGTGTGTTTTGGAAGGGTCCTTGGAGCAGTATGTGGATGGCCCGACTAGAGAGGGGGCTATAATGGATTTGGTTCTGGGGAATGAGCCAGGGCAGGTGGTTGACATCGAGGTAGGAGAGCATGTGTCAAATAGTGATCACAACTCTATCTGCTTTAGGATATTAATGGAAAAGGACGAGACCGGCCCAAAAGGGAAGGTATTTAACTGGGGGAGGGCTAGATACAGCCAGATTAGGCGAGATCTTAAAGATACCGACTGGGATAAGCTTTTTGAGGGTAGGTCGACGAGGTACATGTGGGAGTCTTTCAAGGGAAAACTAAATTCTCTGCAGGAAAGATACGTGCCGGCAAGGAGGAAGGATGGGAAAGGTAGGATTAGAGAACCGTGGCTTACCAGGGAGATTGAGGACTTGATCAGGAAGAAGCGAGAGGCTTACATTAGATCTGGGCAACTGGGGACTGAGACAGCGCTGGAAGAATATAGAGAGTGTAGACGGGATCTTAAAAGGGGTGTTAGAAAGGCAAAAAGGGGCCACGAAGTGGCTCTGGCAGGTCAGATTAAGGAAAATCCTAAGGCATTTTACTCCTATGTAAGGAGCAAAAGGATGGTTAGAGGCAAGATTGGACCTCTCAGGGACAGAGGAGGGGATCTATGCTTAGAGCCTGAGGGAATGGGGGAGATCCTGAATGAATACTTTGCATCGGTATTCACGCGGGAGAGGGGCCAGATGTCTGTTGCTGATGTTGACAAAGTTGAGGATCGGTTGAGGGAAATAAAGATTACGAGGAAAGAGGTGTTCGGGTTGTTAGGCAGCTTAAAGACATATAAAGCTCCGGGGCCTGATGGCATTTACCTCAGGCTGCTAAGGGAG